>OZ024813.1:57485470-58043717 GCA_964017055.1 Chloromyia formosa | reverse complement strand
GCCCTAAAAACCAAAAATAGGATTCCGGAACAAAACCCGCAAGAAAACTTGAAAATTTCAAGGCAAAGTCACCCCTCGACTGGAAAATATAAAACCTTGAATATCTCGGAAACGGAGGCAGCTAGAGGGTCCAAACTTGCACTTTTTCAAATGGCTGTAACTCGAAAACTACGGCAGCTAGAGAGTTGATTTGGGTCTTCAAATGCAGCTTGTACCATGCCCTAAAAACCAAAAATAGGATTCCGGAACAAAACCCGCAAGAAAACTTGAAAATTTCAAGGCAAAGTCACCCCTCGACTGGAAAATATAAAACCTTGAATATCTCGGAAACGGAGGCAGCTAGAGGGTCCAAACTTGCACTTTTTCAAATGGCTGTAACTCGAAAACTACGGCAGCTAGAGAGTTGATTTGGGTCTTCAAATGCAGCTTGTACCATGCCCTAAAAACCAAAAATAGGATTCCGGAACAAAACCCGCAAGAAAACTTGAAAATTTCAAGGCAAAGTCACCCCTCGACTGGAAAATATAAAACCTTGAATATCTCGGAAACGGAGGCAGCTAGAGGGTCCAAACTTGCACTTTTTCAAATGGCTGTAACTCGAAAACTACGGCAGCTAGAGAGTTGATTTGGGTCTTCAAATGCAGCTTGTACCATACCTTGAATATCTCGGAAACGGAGGCAGCTAGAGGGTCCAAACTTACACTTTTTCAAATGGCTGTAACTCGAAAACTACGGCAGCTAGAGAGTTGATTTTGGTCTTAAAATGCAGCTTGTACCATGCCCTAAAAACCAAAAATAGGATTCCGGAACAAAACCCGCAAGAAAACTTGAAAATTTCAAGGCAAAGTTACCCCTCGACTGGAAAATATAAATCCTTGAATATCTCGGAAACGGAGGCAGCTAGAGGGTCCAAACTTGCACTTTTTCAAATGGCTGTAACTCGAAAACTACGGCAGCTAGAGAGTTGATTTGGGTCTTCAAATGCAGCTTGTACCATGCCCTAAAAACCAAAAATAGGATTCCGGAACAAAACCCGCAAGAAAACTTGAAAATTTCAAGGCAAAGTCGCCCCTCGACTGGAAAATATAAAACCTTGAATATCTCGGAAACGGAGGCAGCTAGAGGGTCCAAACTTGCACTTTTTCAAATGGCTGTAACTCGAAAACTACGGCAGCTAGAGAGTTGATTTTGGTCTTAAAATGCAGCTTGTACCATGCCCTAAAAACCAAAAATAGGATTCCGGAACAAAACCCGCAAGAAAACTTGAAAATTTCAAGGCAAAGTCACCCCTCGACTGGAAAATATAAAACCTTGAATATCTCGGAAACGGAGGCAGCTAGAGGGTCCAAACTTGCACTTTTTCAAATGGCCCTACCTCGAAAACTGCGGCAGCTAGAGAGTTGATTTGGGTCTTCAAATGCAGCTTGTACCATGCCCTAAAAACCAAAAATAGGATTCCGGAACAAAACCCGCAAGAAAACTTGAAAATTTCAAGGCAAAGTCACCCCTCGACTGGAAAATATAAAACCTTGAATATCTCGGAAACGGAGGCAGCTAGAGGGTCCAAACTTGCACTTTTTCAAATGGCTGTAACTCGAAAACTACGGCAGCTAGAGAGTTGATTTGGGTCTTCAAATGCAGCTTGTACCATGCCCTAAAAACCAAAAATAGGATTCCGGAACAAAACCCGCAAGAAAACTTGAAAATTTCAAGGCAAAGTCACCCCTCGACTGGAAAATATAAAACCTTGAATATCTCGGAAACGGAGGCAGCTAGAGGGTCCAAACTTGCACTTTTTCAAATGGCTGTAACTCGAAAACTACGGCAGCTAGAGAGTTGATTTGGGTCTTCAAATGCAGCTTGTACCATGCCCTAAAAACCAAAAATAGGATTCCGGAACAAAACCCGCAAGAAAACTTGAAAATTTCAAGGCAAAGTCACCCCTCGACTGGAAAATATAAAACCTTGAATATCTCGGAAACGGAGGCAGCTAGAGGGTCCAAACTTGCACTTTTTCAAATGGCTGTAACTCGAAAACTACGGCAGCTAGAGAGTTGATTTGGGTCTTCAAATGCAGCTTGTACCATGCCCTAAAAACCAAAAATAGGATTCCGGAACAAAACCCGCAAGAAAACTTGAAAATTTCAAGGCAAAGTCACCCCTCGACTGGAAAATATAAAACCTTGAATATCTCGGAAACGGAGGCAGCTAGAGGGTCCAAACTTGCACTTTTTCAAATGGCTGTAACTCGAAAACTACGGCAGCTAGAGAGTTGATTTGGGTCTTCAAATGCAGCTTGTACCATGCCCTAAAAACCAAAAATAGGATTCCGGAACAAAACCCGCAAGAAAACTTGAAAATTTCAAGGCAAAGTCACCCCTCGACTGGAAAATATAAAACCTTGAATATCTCGGAAACGGAGGCAGCTAGAGGGTCCAAACTTGCACTTTTTCAAATGGCTGTAACTCGAAAACTACGGCAGCTAGAGAGTTGATTTGGGTCTTCAAATGCAGCTTGTACCATGCCCTAAAAACCAAAAATAGGATTCCGGAACAAAACCCGCAAGAAAACTTGAAAATTTCAAGGCAAAGTCACCCCTCGACTGGAAAATATAAAACCTTGAATATCTCGGAAACGGAGGCAGCTAGAGGGTCCAAACTTGCACTTTTTCAAATGGCTGTAACTCGAAAACTACGGCAGCTAGAGAGTTGATTTGGGTCTTCAAATGCAGCTTGTACCATGCCCTAAAAACCAAAAATAGGATTCCGGAACAAAACCCGCAAGAAAACTTGAAAATTTCAAGGCAAAGTCACCCCTCGACTGGAAAATATAAAACCTTGAATATCTCGGAAACGGAGGCAGCTAGAGGGTCCAAACTTGCACTTTTTCAAATGGCTGTAACTCGAAAACTACGGCAGCTAGAGAGTTGATTTGGGTCTTCAAATGCAGCTTGTACCATGCCCTAAAAACCAAAAATAGGATTCCGGAACAAAACCCGCAAGAAAACTTGAAAATTTCAAGGCAAAGTCACCTCTCGACTGGAAAATATAAAACCTTGAATATCTCGGAAACGGAGGCAGCTAGAGGGTCCAAACTTGCACTTTTTCAAATGGCTGTAACTCTAAAACTACGGCAGCTAGAGAGTTGATTTGGGTCTTCAAATGCAGCTTGTACCATGCCCTAAAAACCAAAAATAGGATTCCGGAACAAAACCCGCAAGAAAACTTGAAAATTTCAAGGCAAAGTCACCCCTCGACTGGAAAATATAAAACCTTGAATATCTCGGAAACGGAGGCAGCTAGAGGGTCCAAACTTGCACTTTTTCAAATGGCTGTAACTCGAAAACTACGGCAGCTAGAGAGTTGATTTGGGTCTTAAAATGCAGCTTGTACCATGCCCTAAAAACCAAAAATAGGATTCCGGAACAAAACCCGCAAGAAAACTTGAAAATTTCAAGGCAAAGTCACCCCTCGACTGGAAAATATAAAACCTTGAATATCTCGGAAACGGAGGCAGCTAGAGGGTCCAAACTTGCACTTTTTCAAATGGCTGTAACTCGAAAACTACGGCAGCTAGAAAGTTGATTTGGGTCTTAAAATGCAGCTTGTACCATGCCCTAAAAACCAAAAATAGGATTCCGGAACAAAACCCGCAAGAAAACTTGAAAATTTCAAGGCAAAGTCACCCCTCGACAGGAAAATGTAAAACCTTGAATATCTCGGAAACGGAGGCAGCTAGAGGGTCCAAACTTGCACTTTTTCAAATGGCTGTAACTCGAAAACTACGGCAGCTAGAGAGTTGATTTTGGTCTTAAAATGCAGCTTGTACCATGCCCTAAAAACCAAAAATAGGATTCCGGAACAAAACCCGCAAGAAAACTTGAAAATTTCAAGGCAAAGTCACCCCTCGACTGGAAACTCCAAACTTGCACTTTTTCAAATGGCTGTAACTCGAAAACTACGGCAGCTAGAGAGTTGATTTGGGTCTTCAAATGCAGCTTGTACCATGCCCTAAAAACCAAAAATAGGATTCCGGAACAAAACCCGCAAGAAAACTTGAAAATTTCAAGGCAAAGTCACCCCTCGACTGGAAAATATAAAACCTTGAATATCTCGGAAACGGAGGCAGCTAGAGGGTCCAAACTTGCACTTTTTCAAATGGCTGTAACTCGAAAACTACGGCAGCTAGAGAGTTGATTTTGGTCTTAAAATGCAGCTTGTACCATGCCCTAAAAACCAAAAATAGGATTCCGGAACAAAACCCGCAAGAAAACTTGAAAATTTCAAGGCAAAGTCACCCCTCGACTGGAAAATATAAAACCTTGAATATCTCGGAAACGGAGGCAGCTAGAGGGTCCAAACTTGCACTTTTTCAAATGGCCCTACCTCGAAAACTGCGGCAGCTAGAGAGTTGATTTGGGTCTTCAAATGCAGCTTGTACCATGCCCTAAAAACCAAAAATAGGATTCCGGAACAAAACCCGCAAGAAAACTTGAAAATTTCAAGGCAAAGTCACCCCTCGACTGGAAAATATAAAACCTTGAATATCTCGGAAACGGAGGCAGCTAGAGGGTCCAAACTTGCACTTTTTCAAATGGCTGTAACTCGAAAACTACGGCAGCTAGAGAGTTGATTTGGGTCTTCAAATGCAGCTTGTACCATGCCCTAAAAACCAAAAATAGGATTCCGGAACAAAACCCGCAAGAAAACTTGAAAATTTCAAGGCAAAGTCACCCCTCGACTGGAAAATATAAAACCTTGAATATCTCGGAAACGGAGGCAGCTAGAGGGTCCAAACTTGCACTTTTTCAAATGGCTGTAACTCGAAAACTACGGCAGCTAGAGAGTTGATTTGGGTCTTCAAATGCAGCTTGTACCATGCCCTAAAAACCAAAAATAGGATTCCGGAACAAAACCCGCAAGAAAACTTGAAAATTTCAAGGCAAAGTCACCCCTCGACTGGAAAATATAAAACCTTGAATATCTCGGAAACGGAGGCAGCTAGAGGGTCCAAACTTGCACTTTTTCAAATGGCTGTAACTCGAAAACTACGGCAGCTAGAGAGTTGATTTGGGTCTTCAAATGCAGCTTGTACCATGCCCTAAAAACCAAAAATAGGATTCCGGAACAAAACCCGCAAGAAAACTTGAAAATTTCAAGGCAAAGTCACCCCTCGACTGGAAAATATAAAACCTTGAATATCTCGGAAACGGAGGCAGCTAGAGGGTCCAAACTTGCACTTTTTCAAATGGCTGTAACTCGAAAACTACGGCAGCTAGAGAGTTGATTTTGGTCTTAAAATGCAGCTTGTACCATGCCCTAAAAACCAAAAATAGGATTCCGGAACAAAACCCGCAAGAAAACTTGAAAATTTCAAGGCAAAGTCACCCCTCGACTGGAAAATATAAAACCTTGAATATCTCGGAAACGGAGGCAGCTAGAGGGTCCAAACTTGCACTTTTTCAAATGGCCCTACCTCGAAAACTGCGGCAGCTAGAGAGTTGATTTGGGTCTTCAAATGCAGCTTGTACCATGCCCTAAAAACCAAAAATAGGATTCCGGAACAAAACCCGCAAGAAAACTTGAAAATTTCAAGGCAAAGTCACCCCTCGACTGGAAAATATAAGACCTTGAATATCTCGGAAACGGAGGCAGCTAGAGGGTCCAAACTTGCACTTTTTCAAATGGCTGTAACTCGAAAACTACGGCAGCTAGAGAGTTGATTTGGGTCTTCAAATGCAGCTTGTACCATGCCCTAAAAACCAAAAATAGGATTCCGGAACAAAACCCGCAAGAAAACTTGAAAATTTCAAGGCAAAGTCACCCCTCGACTGGAAAATATAAAACCTTGAATATCTCGGAAACGGAGGCAGCTAGAGGGTCCAAACTTGCACTTTTTCAAATGGCTGTAACTCGAAAACTACGGCAGCTAGAGAGTTGATTTGGGTCTTCAAATGCAGCTTGTACCATGCCCTAAAAACCAAAAATAGGATTCCGGAACAAAACCCGCAAGAAAACTTGAAAATTTCAAGGCAAAGTCACCCCTCGACTGGAAAATATAAAACCTTGAATATCTCGGAAACGGAGGCAGCTAGAGAGTCCAAACTTGCACTTTTTCAAATGGCTGTAACTCGAAAACTACGGCAGCTAGAGAGTTGATTTGGGTCTTCAAATGCAGCTTGTACCATGCCCTAAAAACCAAAAATAGGATTCCGGAACAAAACCCGCAAGAAAACTTGAAAATTTCAAGGCAAAGTCACCCCTCGACTGGAAAATATAAAACCTTGAATATCTCGGAAACGGAGGCAGCTAGAGGGTCCAAACTTGCACTTTTTCAAATGGCTGTAACTCGAAAACTACGGCAGCTAGAGAGTTGATTTGGGTCTTAAAATGCAGCTTGTACCATGCCCTAAAAACCAAAAATAGGATTCCGGAACAAAACCCGCAAGAAAACTTGAAAATTTCAAGGCAAAGTCACCCCTCGACTGGAAAATATAAAACCTTGAATATCTCGGAAACGGAGGCAGCTAGAGGGTCCAAACTTGCACTTTTTCAAATGGCTGTAACTCGAAAACTACGGCAGCTAGAGAGTTGATTTGGGTCTTCAAATGCAGCTTGTACCATGCCCTAAAAACCAAAAATAGGATTCCGGAACAAAACCCGCAAGAAAACTTGAAAATTTCAAGGCAAAGTCACCCCTCGACTGGAAAATATAAAACCTTGAATATCTCGGAAACGGAGGCAGCTAGAGGGTCCAAACTTGCACTTTTTCAAATGGCTGTAACTCGAAAACTACGGCAGCTAGAGAGTTGATTTGGGTCTTCAAATGCAGCTTGTACCATGCCCTAAAAACCAAAAATAGGATTCCGGAACAAAACCCGCAAGAAAACTTGAAAATTTCAAGGCAAAGTCACCTCTCGACTGGAAAATATAAAACCTTGAATATCTCGGAAACGGAGGCAGCTAGAGGGTCCAAACTTGCACTTTTTCAAATGGCTGTAACTCGAAAACTACGGCAGCTAGAGAGTTGATTTGGGTCTTCAAATGCAGCTTGTACCATGCCCTAAAAACCAAAAATAGGATTCCGGAACAAAACCCGCAAGAAAACTTGAAAATTTCAAGGCAAAGTCACCCCTCGACTGGAAAATATAAAACCTTGAATATCTCGGAAACGGAGGCAGCTAGAGGGTCCAAACTTGCACTTTTTCAAGTGGCTGTAACTCGAAAACTACGGCAGCTAGAGAGTTGATTTGGGTCTTCAAATGCAGCTTGTACCATGCCCTAAAAACCAAAAATAGGATTCCGGAACAAAACCCGCAAGAAAACTTGAAAATTTCAAGGCAAAGTCACCCCTCGACTGGAAAATATAAAACCTTGAATATCTCGGAAACGGAGGCAGCTAGAGGGTCCAAACTTGCACTTTTTCAAATGGCTGTAACTCGAAAACTACGGCAGCTAGAGAGTTGATTTGGGTCTTCAAATGCAGCTTGTACCATGCCCTAAAAACCAAAAATAGGATTCCGGAACAAAACCCGCAAGAAAACCTGAAAATTTCAAGGCAAAGTCACCCCTCGACTGGAAAATATAAAACCTTGAATATCTCGGAAACGGAGGCAGCTAGAGGGTCCAAACTTGCACTTTTTCAAATGGCTGTAACTCGAAAACTACGGCAGCTAGAGAGTTGATTTGGGTCTTCAAATGCAGCTTGTACCATGCCCTAAAAACCAAAAATAGGATTCCGGAACAAAACCCGCAAGAAAACTTGAAAATTTCAAGGCAAAGTCACCCCTCGACTGGAAAATATAAAACCTTGAATATCTCGGAAACGGAGGCAGCTAGAGGGTCCAAACTTGCACTTTTTCAAATGGCTGTAACTCGAAAACTACGGCAGCTAGAGAGTTGATTTGGGTCTTCAAATGCAGCTTGTACCATGCCCTAAAAACCAAAAATAGGATTCCGGAACAAAACCCGCAAGAAAACTTGAAAATTTCAAGGCAAAGTCACCCCTCGACTGGAAAATATAAAACCTTGAATATCTCGGAAACGGAGGCAGCTAGAGGGTCCAAACTTGCACTTTTTCAAATGGCTGTAACTCGAAAACTACGGCAGCTAGAGAGTTGATTTTGGTCTTAAAATGCAGCTTGTACCATGCCCTAAAAACCAGAAATAGGATTCCGGAGCAAAACCCGCAAGAAAACTTGAAAATTTCAAGGCAAAGTCACCCCTCGACTGGAAAATATAAAACCTTGAATATCTCGGAAACGGAGGCAGCTAGAGGGTCCAAACTTGCACTTTTTCAAATGGCTGTAACTCGAAAACTACGGCAGCTAGAGAGTTGATTTGGGTCTTAAAATGCAGCTTGTACCATGCCCTAAAAACCAAAAATATGATTCCGGAACAAAACCCGCAAGAAAACTTGAAAATTTCAAGGCAAAGTCACCCCTCGACTGGAAAATATAAAACCTTGAATATCTCGGAAACGGAGGCAGCTAGAGGGTCCAAACTTGCACTTTTTCAAATGGCTGTAACTCGAAAACTACGGCAGCTAGAGAGTTGATTTGGGTCTTAAAATGCAGCTTGTACCATGCCCTAAAAACCAAAAATAGGATTCCGGAACAAAACCCGCAAGAAAACTTGAAAATTTCAAGGCAAAGTCACCCCTCGACTGGAAAATATAAAACCTTGAATATCTCGGAAACGGAGGCAGCTAGAGGGTCCAAACTTGCACTTTTTCAAATGGCTGTAACTCGAAAACTACGGCAGCTAGAAAGTTGATTTGGGTCTTAAAATGCAGCTTGTACCATGCCCTAAAAACCAAAAATAGGATTCCGGAACAAAACCCGCAAGAAAACTTGAAAATTTCAAGGCAAAGTCACCCCTCGACAGGAAAATGTAAAACCTTGAATATCTCGGAAACGGAGGCAGCTAGAGGGTCCAAACTTGCACTTTTTCAAATGGCTGTAACTCGAAAACTACGGCAGCTAGAGAGTTGATTTTGGTCTTAAAATGCAGCTTGTACCATGCCCTAAAACCAAAAATAGGATTCCGGAACAAAACCCGCAAGAAAACTTGAAAATTTCAAGGCAAAGTCACCCCTCGACTGGAAAATATAAAACCTTGAATATCTCGGAAACGGAGGCAGCTAGAGGGTCCAAACTTGCACTTTTTCAAATGGCTGTAACTCGAAAACTACGGCAGCTAGAGAGTTGATTTGGGTCTTCAAATGCAGCTTGTACCATGCCCTAAAAACCAAAAATAGGATTCCGGAACAAAACCCGCAAGAAAACTTGAAAATTTCAAGGCAAAGTCACCCCTCGACAGGAAAATGTAAAACCTTGAAAATCTCGGAAACGGAGGCAGCTAGAGGGTCCAAACTTGCACTTTTTCAAATGGCTGTAACTCGAAAACTACGGCAGCTAGAGAGTTGATTTTGGTCTTAAAATGCAGCTTGTACCATGCCCTAAAACCAAAAATAGGATTCCGGAACAAAACCCGCAAGAAAACTTGAAAATTTCAAGGCAAAGTCACCCCTCGACTGGAAAATATAAAACCTTGAATATCTCGGAAACGGAGGCAGCTAGAGGGTCCAAACTTGCACTTTTTCAAATGGCTGTAACTCGAAAACTACGGCAGCTAGAGAGTTGATTTGGGTCTTCAAATGCAGCTTGTACCATGCCCTAAAAACCAAAAATAGGATTCCGGAACAAAACCCGCAAGAAAACTTGAAAATTTCAAGGCAAAGTCACCCCTCGACTGGAAAATATAAAACCTTGAATATCTCGGAAACGGAGGCAGCTAGAGGGTCCAAACTTGCACTTTTTCAAATGGCTGTAACTCGAAAACTACGGCAGCTAGACAGTTTATTTTGGTCTTAAAATGCAGCTTGTACCATGCCCTAAAAACCAAAAATAGGATTCCGGAACAAAACCCGCAAGAAAACTTGAAAATTTCAAGGCAAAGTCACCCCTCGACTGGAAAATATAAAACCTTGAATATCTCGGAAACGGAGGCAGCTAGAGGGTCCAAACTTGCACTTTTTCAAATGGCTGTAACTCGAAAACTACGGCAGCTAGAGAGTTGATTTGGGTCTTAAAATGCAGCTTGTACCATGCCCTAAAAACCAAAAATAGGATTCCGGAACAAAACCCGCAAGAAAACTTGAAAATTTCAAGGCAAAGTCACCCCTCGACTGGAAAATGTAAAACCTTGAAAATCTCGGAAACGGAGGCAGCTAGAGGGTCCAAACTTGCACTTTTTCAAATGGCTGTAACTCGAAAACTACGGCAGCTAGAGAGTTGATTTTGGTCTTAAAATGCAGCTTGTACCATGCCCTAAAACCAAAAATAGGATTCCGGAACAAAACCCGCAAGAAAACTTGAAAATTTCAAGGCAAAGTCACCCCTCGACTGGAAAATATAAAACCTTGAATATCTCGGAAACGGAGGCAGCTAGAGGGTCCAAACTTGCACTTTTTCAAATGGCTGTAACTCGAAAACTACGGCAGCTAGAGAGTTGATTTGGGTCTTAAAATGCAGCTTGTACCATGCCCTAAAAACCAAAAATAGGATTCCGGAACAAAACCCGCAAGAAAACTTGAAAATTTCAAGGCAAAGTCACCCCTCGACTGGAAAATATAAAACCTTGAATATCTCGGAAACGGAGGCAGCTAGAGGGTCCAAACTTGCACTTTTTCAAATGGCTGTAACTCGAAAACTACGGCAGCTAGAGAGTTGATTTGGGTCTTAAAATGCAGCTTGTACCATGCCCTAAAAACCAAAAATAGGATTCCGGAACAAAACCCGCAAGAAAACTTGAAAATTTCAAGGCAAAGTCACCCCTCGACTGGAAAATATAAAACCTTGAATATCTCGGAAACGGAGGCAGCTAGAGGGTCCAAACTTGCACTTTTTCAAATGGCTGTAACTCGAAAACTACGGCAGCTAGAGAGTTGATTTGGGTCTTCAAATGCAGCTTGTACCATGCCCTAAAAACCAAAAATAGGATTCCGGAACAAAACCCGCAAGAAAACTTGAAAATTTCAAGGCAAAGTCACCCCTCGACTGGAAAATATAAAACCTTGAATATCTCGGAAACGGAGGCAGCTAGAGGGTCCAAACTCGCACTTTTTCAAATGGCTGTAACTCGAAAACTACGGCAGCTAGAGAGTTGATTTTGGTCTTAAAATGCAGCTTGTACCATGCCCTAAAAACCAAAAATAGGATTCCGGAACAAAACCCGCAAGAAAACTTGAAAATTTCAAGGCAAAGTCACCCCTCGACAGGAAAATGTAAAACCTTGAATATCTCGGAAACGGAGGCAGCTAGAGGGTCCAAACTTGCACTTTTTCAAATGGCTGTAACTCGAAAACTACGGCAGCTAGAGAGTTGATTTGGGTCTTAAAATGCAGCTTGTACCATGCCCTAAAAACCAAAAATAGGATTCCGGAACAAAACCTGCAAGAAAACTTGAAAATTTCAAGGCAAAGTCACCCCTCGACTGGAAAATATAAAACCTTGAATATCTCGGAAACGGAGGCAGCTAGAGGGTCCAAACTTGCACTTTTTCAAATGGCTGTAACTCGAAAACTACGGCAGCTAGAGAGTTGATTTGGGTCTTAAAATGCAGCTTGTACCATGCCCTAAAAACCAAAAATAGGATTCCGGAACAAAACCCGCAAGAAAACTTGAAAATTTCAAGGCAAAGTCACCCCTCGACAGGAAAATGTAAAACCTTGAAAATCTCGGAAACGGAGGCAGCTAGAGGGTCCAAACTTGCACTTTTTCAAATGGCTGTAACTCGAAAACTACGGCAGCTAGAGAGTTGATTTGGGTCTGAAAATGCAGCTTGTACCATGCCCTAAAAACCAAAAAAAGGATTCCGGAACAAAACCCGCAAGAAAACTTGAAAATTTCAAGGCAAAGTCACCCCTCGACTGGAAAATATAAAACCTTGAATATCTCGGAAACGGAGGCAGCTAGAGGGTCCAAACTTGCACTTTTTCAAATGGCTGTAACTCGAAAACTACGGCAGCTAGAGAGTTGATTTTGGTCTTAAAATGCAGCTTGTACCATGCCCTAAAAACCAAAAATAGGATTCCGGAACAAAACCCGCAAGAAAACTTGAAAATTTCAAGGCAAAGTCACCCCTCGACTGGAAAATATAAAACCTTGAATATCTCGGAAACGGAGGCAGCTAGAGGGTCCAAACTTGCACTTTTTCAAATGGCCCTACCTCGAAAACTGCGGCAGCTAGAGAGTTGATTTTGGTCTTAAAGTGCAGCTTGTACCATGCCCTAAAAACCAAAAATAGGATTCCGGAACAAAACCCGCAAGAAAACTTGAAAATGTCAAGGCAAAGTCACCCCTCGACTGGAAAATATAAAACCTTGAATATCTCGGAAACGGAGGCAGCTAGAGGGTCCAAACTTGCACTTTTTCAAATGGCTGTAACTCGAAAACTACGGCAGCTAGAGTGTTTATTTGGGTCTTCAAATGCAGCTTGTACCATGCCCTAAAAACCAAAAATAGGATTCCGGAACAAAACCCGCAAGAAAACTTGAAAATTTCAAGGCAATTCACCCCTCGACTGGAAAATATAAAACCTTGAATATCTCGGAAACGGAGGCAGCTAGAGGGTCCAAACTTGCACTTTTTCAAATGGCTGTAACTCGAAAACTACGGCAGCTAGAGAGTTGATTTTGGTCTTAAAATGCAGCTTGTACCATGCCCTCAAAACCAAAAATAGGATTCCGGAACAAAACCCGCAAGAAAACTTGAAAATTTCAAGGCAAAGTCACCCCTCGACTGGAAAATATAAAACCTTGAATATCTCGGAAACGGAGGCAGCTAGAGGGTCCAAACTTGCACTTTTTCAAATGGCTGTAACTCGAAAACTACGGCAGCTAGAGATATGATTTGGGTCTGAAAATGCAGCTTGTACCATGCCCTAAAAACCAAAAATAGGATTCCGGAACAAAACCCGCAAGAAAACTTGAAAATTTCAAGGCAAAGTCACCCCTCGACTGGAAAATATAAAACCTTGAATATCTCGGAAACGGAGGCAGCTAGAGAGTCCAAACTTGCACTTTTTCAAATGGCTGTAACTCGAAAACTACGGCAGCTAGAGAGTTGATTTGGGTCTTAAAATGCAGCTTGTACCATGCCCTAAAAACCAAAAATAGGATTCCGGAACAAAACCCGCAAGAAAACTTGAAAATTTCAAAGCAAAGTCACCCCTCGACTGGAAAATATAAAACCTTGAATATCTCGGAAACGGAGGCAGCTAGAGGGTCCAAACTTGCACTTTTTCAAATGGCTGTAACTCGAAAACTACGGCAGCTAGAGAGTTGATTTGGGTCTTAAAATGCAGCTTGTACCATGCCCTAAAAACCGAAAATAGGATTCCGGAACAAAACCCGCAAGAAAACTTGAAAATTTCAAGGCAAAGTCACCCCTCGACAGGAAAATGTAAAACCTTGAAAATCTCGGAAACGGAGGCAGCTAGAGGGTCCAAACTTGCACTTTTTCAAATGGCTGTAACTCGAAAACTACGGCAGCTAGAGAGTTGATTTGGGTCTGAAAATGCAGCTTGTACCATGCCCTAAAAACCAAAAAAAGGATTCCGGAACAAAACCCGCAAGAAAACTTGAAAATTTCAAGGCAAAGTCACCCCTCGACTGGAAAATATAAAACCTTGAATATCTCGGAAACGGAGGCAGCTAGAGGGTCCAAACTTGCACTTTTTCAAATGGCTGTAACTCGAAAACTACGGCAGCTAGAGAGTTGATTTGGGTCTTCAAATGCAGCTTGTACCATGCCCTAAAAACCAAAAATAGGATTCCGGAACAAAACCCGCAAGAAAACTTGAAAATTTCAAGGCATAGTCACCCCTCGACTGGAAAATATAAAACCTTGAATATCTCGGAAACGGAGGCAGCTAGAGGGTCCAAACTTGCACTTTTTCAAATGGCTGTAACTCGAAAACTACGGCAGCTAGAGAGTTGATTTTGGTCTTAAAATGCAGCTTGTACCATGCCCTAAAAACCAAAAATAGGATTCCGGAACAAAACCCGCAAGAAAACTTGAAAATTTCAAGGCATAGTCACCCCTCGACTGGAAAATATAAAACCTTGAATATCTCGGAAACGGAGGCAGCTAGAGGGTCCAAACTTGCACTTTTTCAAATGGCTGTAACTCGAAAACTACGGCAGCTAGAGAGTTGATTTTGGTCTTAAAATGCAGCTTGTACCATGCCCTAAAAACCAAAAATAGGATTCCGGAACAAAACCCGCAAGAAAACTTGAAAATTTCAAGGCAAAGTCACCCCTCGACTGGAAAATATAAAACCTTGAATATCTCGGAAACGGAGGCAGCTAGAGGGTCCAAACTTGCACTTTTCAAATGGCTGTAACTCGAAAACTACGGCAGCTAGAGAGTTGATTTGGGTCTTCAAATGCAGCTTGTACCATGCCCTAAAAACCAAAAATAGGATTCCGGAACAAAACCCGCAAGAAAACTTGAAAATTTCAAGGCATAGTCACCCCTCGACTGGAAAATATAAAACCTTGAATATCTCGGAAACGGAGGCAGCTAGAGGGTCCAAACTTGCACTTTTTCAAATGGCTGTAACTCGAAAAATACGGCAGCTAGAGAGTTGATTTTGGTCTTAAAATGCAGCTTGTACCATGCCCTAAAAACCGAAAATAGGATTCCGGAACAAAACCCGCAAGAAAACTTGAAAATTTCAAGGCATAGTCACCCCTCGACTGGAAAATATAAAACCTTGAATATCTCGGAAACGGAGGCAGCTAGAGGGTCCAAACTTGCACTTTTTCAAATGGCTGTAACTCGAAAACTACGGCAGCTAGAGAGTTTATTTTGGTCTTAAAATGCAGCTTGTACCATGCCCTAAAAACCAAAAATAGGATTCCGGAACAAAACCCGCAAGAAAACTTGAAAATTTCAAGGCAAAGTCACCCCTCGACTGGAAAATATAAAACCTTGAATATCTCGGAAACGGAGGCAGCTAGAGGGTCCAAACTTGCACTTTTTCAAATGGCTGTAACTCGAAAACTACGGCAGCTAGAGAGTTGATTTGGGTCTTCAAATGCAGCTTGTACCATGCCCTAAAAACCAAAAATAGGATTCCGGAACAAAACCCGCAAGAAAACTTGAAAATTTCAAGGCAAAGTCACCCCTCGACTGGAAAATATAAAACCTTGAATATCTCGGAAACGGAGGCAGCTAGAGGGTCCAAACTTGCACTTTTTCAAATGGCTGTAACTCGAAAACTACGGCAGCTAGAGAGTTGATTTGGGTCTTCAAATGCAGCTTGTACCATGCCCTAAAAACCAAAAATAGGATTCCGGAACAAAACCCGCAAGAAAACTTGAAAATTTCAAGGCAAAGTCACCCCTCGACTGGAAAATATAAAACCTTGAATATCTCGGAAACGGAGGCAGCTAGAGGGTCCAAACTTGCACTTTTTCAAATGGCTGTAACTCGAAAACTACGGCAGCTAGAGAGTTGATTTGGGTCTTCAAATGCAGCTTGTACCATGCCCTAAAAACCAAAAATAGGATTCCGGAACAGAACCCGCAAGAAAACTTGAAAATTTCAAGGCAAAGTCACCCCTCGACTGGAAAATATAAAACCTTGAATATCTCGGAAACGGAGGCAGCTAGAGGGTCCAAACTTGCACTTTTTCAAATGGCTGTAACTCGAAAACTACGGCAGCTAGAGAGTTGATTTGGGTCTTCAAATGCAGCTTGTACCATGCCCTAAAAACCAAAAATAGGATTCCGGAACAAAAGCCGCAAGAAAACTTGAAAATTTCAAGGCAAAGTCACCCCTCGACTGAAAATATAAAACCTTGAATATCTCGGAAACGGAGGCAGCTAGAGGGTCCAAACTTGCACTTTTTCAAATGGCTGTAACTCGAAAACTACGGCAGCTAGAGAGTTGATTTTGGTCTAAAAATGCAGCTTGTACCATGCCCTAAAAACCAAAAATAGGATTCCGGAACAAAACCCGCAAGAAAACTTGAAAATTTCAAGGCAAAGTCACCCCTCGACTGGAAAATATAAAACCTTGAATATCTCGGAAACGGAGGAAGCTAGAGGGTCCAAACTTGCACTTTTTCAAATGGCCCTACCTCGAAAACTGCGGCAGCTAGAGAGTTGATTTGGGTCTTCAAATGCTGCTTGTACCATGCCCTAAAAACCAAAAATAGGATTCCGGAACAAAACCCGCAAGAAAACTTGAAAATTTCAAAGCAAAGTCACCCCTCGACTGGAAAATATAAAACCTTGAATATCTCGGAAACGGAGGCAGCTAGAGGGTCCAAACTTGCACTTTTTCAAATGGCTGTAACTCGAAAACTACGGCAGCTAGAGAGTTGATTTTGGTCTAAAAATGCAGCTTGTACCATGCCCTAAAAACCAAAAATAGGATTCCGGAACAAAACCCGCAAGAAAACTTGAAAATTTCAAGGCAAAGTCACCCCTCGACTGGAAAATATAAAACCTTGAATATCTCGGAAACGGAGGCAGCTAGAGGGTCCAAACTTGCACTTTTTCAAATGGCTGTAACTCGAAAACTACGGCAGCTAGAGAGTTGATTTGGGTCTTCAAATGCAGCTTGTACCATGCCCTAAAAACCAAAAATAGGATTCCGGAACAAAACCCGCAAGAAAACTTGAAAATTTCAAGGCAAAGTCACCCCTCGACTGGAAAATATAAAACCTTGAATATCTCGGAAATGGAGGCAGCTAGAGGGTCCAAACTTGCACTTTTTCAAATGGCTGTAACTCGAAAACTACGGCAGCTAGAGAGTTGATTTGGGTCTTCAAATGCAGCTTGTACCATGCCCTAAAAACCAAAAATAGGATTCCGGAACAAAACCCGCAAGAAAACTTGAAAATTTCAAGGCAAAGTCACCCCTCGACTGGAAAATATAAAACCTTGAATATCTCGGAAACGGAGGCAGCTAGAGGGTCCAAACTTGCACTTTTTCAAATGGCCCTACCTCGAAAACTGCGGCAGCTAGAGAGTTGATTTGGGTCTTCAAATGCAGCTTGTACCATGCCCTAAAAACCAAAAATAGGATTCCGGAACAAAACCCGCAAGAAAACTTGAAAATTTCAAGGCAAAGTCACCCCTCGACTGGAAAATATAAAACCTTGAATATCTCGGAAACGGAGGCAGCTAGAGGGTCCAAACTTGCACTTTTTCAAATGGCTGTAACTCGAAAACTACGGCAGCTAGAGAGTTGATTTGGGTCTTCAAATGCAGCTTGTACCATGCCCTAAAACCAAAAATAGGATTCCGGAACAAAACCCGCAAGAAAACTTGAAAATTTCAAGGCAAAGTCACCCCTCGACTGGAAAATATAAAACCTTGAATATCTCGGAAACGGAGGCAGCTAGAGGGTCCAAACTTGCACTTTTTCAAATGGCTGTAACTCGAAAACTACGGCAGCTAGAGAGTTGATTTTGGTCTAAAAATGCAGCTTGTACCATGCCCTAAAAACCAAAAATAGGATTCCGGAACAAAACCCGCAAGAAAACTTGAAAATTTCAAGGCAAAGTCACCCCTCGACTGGAAAATATAAAACCTTGAATATCTCGGAAACGGAGGCAGCTAGAGGGTCCAAACTTGCACTTTTTCAAATGGCCCTACCTCGAAAACTGCGGCAGCTAGAGAGTTGATTTGGGTCTTCAAATGCTGCTTGTACCATGCCCTAAAAACCAAAAATAGGATTCCGGAACAAAACCCGCAAGAAAACTTGAAAATTTCAAAGCAAAGTCACCCCTCGACTGGAAAATATAAAACCTTGAATATCTCGGAAACGGAGGCAGCTAGAGGGTCCAAACTTGCACTTTTTCAAATGGCTGTAACTCGAAAACTACGGCAGCTAGAGAGTTGATTTTGGTCTAAAAATGCAGCTTGTACCATGCCCTAAAAACCAAAAATAGGATTCCGGAACAAAACCCGCAAGAAAACTTGAAAATTTCAAGGCAAAGTCACCCCTCGACTGGAAAATATAAAACCTTGAATATCTCGGAAACGGAGGCAGCTAGAGGGTCCAAACTTGCACTTTTTCAAATGGCTGTAACTCGAAAACTATGGCAGCTAGAGAGTTGATTTTGGTCTAAAAATGCAGCTTGTACCATGCCCTAAAAACCAGAAATAGGATTCCGGAACAAAACCCGCAAGAAAACTTGAAAATTTCAAGGCAAAGTCACCCCTCGACTGGAAAATATAAAACCTTGAATACCTCGGAAACGGAGGCAGCTAGAGGGTCCAAACTTGCACTTTTTCAAATGGCCCTACCTCGAAAACTGCGGCAGCTAGAGAGTTGATTTGGGTCTTCAAATGCAGCTTGTACCATGCCCTAAAAACCAAAAATAGGATTCCGGAACAAAACCCGCAAGAAAACTTGAAAATTTCAAAGCAAAGTCACCCCTCGACTGGAAAATATAAAACCTTGAATATCTCGGAAACGGAGGCAGCTAGAGGGTCCAAACTTGCACTTTTTCAAATGGCTGCAACTCGAAAACTACGGCAGCTAGAGAGTTGATTTGGGTCTTCAAATGCAGCTTGTACCATGCCCTAAAAACCAAAAATAGGATTCCGGAACAAAACCCGCAAGAAAACTTGAAAATTTCAAGGCAAAGTCACCCCTCGACTGGAAAATATAAAACCTTGAATATCTCGGAAACGGAGGCAGCTAGAGGGTCCAAACTTGCACTTTTTCAAATGGCTGTAACTCGAAAACTACGGCAGCTAGAGAGTTGATTTTGGTCTAAAAATGCAGCTTGTACCATGCCCTAAAAACCAAAAATAAGATTCCGGAACAAAACCCGCAAGAAAACTTGAAAATTTCAAGGCAAAGTCACCCCTCGACTGGAAAATATAAAACCTTGAATATCTCGGAAACGGAGGCAGCTAGAGGGTCCAAACTTGCACTTTTTCAAATGGCTGTAACTCGAAAACTACGGCAGCTAGAGAGTTGATTTTGGTCTAAAAATGCAGCTTGTACCATGCCCTAAAAACCAAAAATAAGATTCCAGAACAAAACCCGCAAGAAAACTTGAAAATTTCAAGGCAAAGTCACCCCTCGACTGGAAAATATAAAACCTTGAATATCTCGGAAACGGAGGCAGCTAGAGGGTCCAAACTTGCACTTTTTCAAATGGCTGCAACTCGAAAACTACGGCAGCTAGAGAGTTGATTTGGGTCTTCAAATGCAGCTTGTACCATGCCCTAAAAACCAAAAATAGGATTCCGGAACAAAACCCGCAAGAAAACTTGAAAATTTCAAGGCAAAGTCACCCCTCGACTGGAAAATATAAAACCTTGAATATCTCGGAAACGGAGGCAGCTAGAGGGTCCAAACTTGCACTTTTTCAAATGGCCCTACTTCGAAAACTACGGCAGCTAGAGAGTTGATTTGGGTCTTCAAATGCAGCTTGTACCATGCCCTAAAAACCAAAAATAGGATTCCGGAACAAAACCCGCAAGAAAACTTGAAAATTTCAAGGCAAAGTCACCCCTCGCCTGGAAAATATAAAACCTTGAATATCTCGGAAACGGAGGCAGCTAGAGGGTCCAAACTTGCACTTTTTCAAATGGCTGTAACTCGAAAACTACGGCAGCTAGAGAGTTGATTTTGGTCTAAAAATGCAGCTTGTACCATGCCCTAAAAACCAAAAATAGGATTCCGGAACAAAACCCGCAAGAAAACTTGAAAATTTCAAGGCAAAGTCACCCCTCGACTGGAAAATATAAAACCTTGAATATCTCGGAAACGGAGGCAGCTAGAGGGTCCAAACTTGCACTTTTTCAAATGGCCTTACTTCGAAAACTACGGCAGCTAGAGAGTTGATTTGGGTCTTCAAATGCAGCTTGTACCATGCCCTAAAAACCAAAAATAGGATTCCGGAACAAAACCCGCAAGAAAACTTGAAAATTTCAAGGCAAAGTCACCCCTCGACTGGAAAATATAAAACCTTGAATATCTCGGAAACGGAGGCAGCTAGAGGGTCCAAACTTGCACTTTTTCAAATGGCTGTAACTCGAAAACTACGGCAGCTAGAGAGTTGATTTTGGTCTTCAAATGCAGCTTGTACCATGCCCTAAAAACCAAAAATAGGATTTCGGAACAAAACCCGCAAGAAAACTTGAAAATTTCAAGGCAAAGTCACCCCTCGACTGGAAAATATAAAACCTTGAATATCTCGGAAACGGAGGCAGCTAGAGGGTCCAAACTTGCACTTTTTCAAATGGCTGTAACTCGAAAACTACGGCAGCTAGAGAGTTGATTTTGGTCTAAAAATGCAGCTTGTACCATGCCCTAAAAACCAAAAATAGGATTCCGGAACAAAACCCGCAAGAAAACTTGAAAATTTCAAGGCAAAGTCACCCCTCGACTGGAAAATATAAAACCTTGAATATCTCGGAAACGGAGGCAGCTAGAGGGTCCAAACTTGCACTTTTTCAAATGGCCCTACCTCGAAAACTGCGGCAGCTAGAGAGTTGATTTGGGTCTTCAAATTCTGCTTGTACCATGCCCTAAAAACCAAAAATAGGATTCCGGAACAAAACCCGCAAGAAAACTTGAAAATTTCAAGGCAAAGTCACCCCTCGACTGGAAAATATAAAACCTTGAATATCTCGGAAACGGAGGCAGCTAGAGGGTCCAAACTTGCACTTTTTCAAATGGCCCTACCTCGAAAACTGCGGCAGCTAGAGAGTTGATTTGGGTCTTCAAATTCTGCTTGTACCATGCCCTAAAAACCAAAAATAGGATTCCGGAACAAAACCCGCAAGAAAACTTGAAAATTTCAAGGCAAAGTCACCCCTCGACTGGAAAATATAAAACCTTGAATATCTCGGAAACGGAGGCAGCTAGAGGGTCCAAACTTGCACTTTTTCAAATGGCCCTACCTCGAAAACTGCGGCAGCTAGAGAGTTGATTTGGGTCTTCAAATTCTGCTTGTACCATGCCCTAAAAACCAAAAATAGGATTCCGGAACAAAACCCGCAAGAAAACTTGAAAATTTCAAGGCAAAGTCACCCCTCGACTGGAAAATATAAAACCTTGAATATCTCGGAAACGGAGGCAGCTAGAGGGTCCAAACTTGCACTTTTTCAAATGGCCTTACTTCGAAAACTACGGCAGCTAGAGAGTTGATTTGGGTCTTCAAATGCAGCTTGTACCATGCCCTAAAAACCAAAAATAGGATTCCGGAACAAAACCCGCAAGAAAACTTGAAAATTTCAAGGCAAAGTCACCCCTCGACTGGAAAATATAAAACCTTGAATATCTCGGAAACGGAGGCAGCTAGAGGGTCCAAACTTGCACTTTTTCAAATGGCTGTAACTCGAAAACTACGGCAGCTAGAGAGTTGATTTTGGTCTTAAAATGCAGCTTGTACCATGCCCTAAAAACCAAAAATAGGATTTCGGAACAAAACCCGCAAGAAAACTTGAAAATTTCAAGGCAAAGTCACCCCTCGACTGGAAACTATAAAACCTTGAATATCTCGGAAACGGAGGCAGCTAGAGGGTCCAAACTTGCACTTTTTCAAATGGCTGTAACTCGAAAACTACGGCAGCTAGAGAGTTGATTTTGGTCTAAAAATGCAGCTTGTACCATGCCCTAAAAACCAAAAATAGGATTCCGGAACAAAACCCGCAAGAAAACTTGAAAATTTCAAGGCAAAGTCACCCCTCGACTGGAAAATATAAAACCTTGAATATCTCGGAAACGGAGGCAGCTAGAGGGTCCAAACTTGCACTTTTTCAAATGGCCCTACCTCGAAAACTGCGGCAGCTAGAGAGTTGATTTGGGTCTTCAAATTCTGCTTGTACCATGCCCTAAAAACCAAAAATAGGATTCCGGAACAAAACCCGCAAGAAAACTTGAAAATTTCAAGGCAAAGTCACCCCTCGACTGGAAAATATAAAACCTTGAATATCTCGGAAACGGAGGCAGCTAGAGGGTCCAAACTTGCACTTTTTCAAATGGCCCTACCTCGAAAACTGCGGCAGCTAGAGAGTTGATTTGGGTCTTCAAATTCTGCTTGTACCATGCCCTAAAAACCAAAAATAGGATTCCGGAACAAAACCCGCAAGAAAACTTGAAAATTTCAAGGCAAAGTCACCCCTCGACTGGAAAATATAAAACCTTGAATATCTCGGAAACGGAGGCAGCTAGAGGGTCCAAACTTGCACTTTTTCAAATGGCCTTACTTCGAAAACTACGGCAGCTAGAGAGTTGATTTGGGTCTTCAAATGCAGCTTGTACCATGCCCTAAAAACCAAAAATAGGATTCCGGAACAAAACCCGCAAGAAAACTTGAAAATTTCAAGGCAAAGTCACCCCTCGACTGGAAAATATAAAACCTTGAATATCTCGGAAACGGAGGCAGCTAGAGGGTCCAAACTTGCACTTTTTCAAATGGCCCTACCTCGAAAACTGCGGCAGCTAGAGAGTTGATTTGGGTCTTCAAATTCTGCTTGTACCATGCCCTAAAAACCAAAAATAGGATTCCGGAACAAAACCCGCAAGAAAACTTGAAAATTTCAAGGCAAAGTCACCCCTCGACTGGAAAATATAAAACCTTGAATATCTCGGAAACGGAGGCAGCTAGAGGGTCCAAACTTGCACTTTTCCAAATGGCTGTAACTCGAAAACTACGGCAGCTAGAGAGTTGATTTTGGTCTAAAAATGCAGCTTGTACCATGCCCTAAAAACCAAAAATAGGATTCCGGAACAAAACCCGCAAGAAAACTTGAAAATTTCAAGGCAAAGTCACCCCTCGACTGGAAAATATAAAACCATGAATATCTCGGAAACGGAGGCAGCTAGAGGGTCCAAACTTGCACTTTTTCAAATGGCTGTAACTCGAAAACTACGGCAGCTAGAGAGTTGATTTTGGTCTAAAAATGCAGCTTGTACCATGCCCTAAAAACCAAAAATAGGATTCCGGAACAAAACCCGCAAGAAAACTTGAAAATTTCAAGGCAAAGTCACCCCTCGACTGGAAAATATAAAACCTTGAATATCTCGGAAACGGAGGCAGCTAGAGGGTCCAAACTTGCACTTTTTCAAATGGCTGTAACTCGAAAACTACGGCAGCTAGAGAGTTGATTTGGGTCTAAAAATGCAGCTTGTACCATGCCCTAAAAACCAAAAATAGGATTCCGGAACAAAACCCGCAAGAAAACTTGAAAATTTCAAGGCAAAGTCACCCCTCGACTGGAAAATATAAAACCTTGAATATCTCGGAAACGGAGGCAGCTAGAGGGTCCAAACTTGCACTTTTTCAAATGGCCCTACCTCGAAAACTGCGGCAGCTAGAGAGTTGATTTGGGTCTTCAAATGCTGCTTGTACCATGCCCTAAAAACCAAAAATAGGATTCCGGAACAAAACCCGCAAGAAAACTTGAAAATTTCAAGGCAAAGTCACCCCTCGACTGGAAAATATAAAACCTTGAATATCTCGGAAACGGAGGCAGCTAGAGGGTCCAAACTTGCACTTTTTCAAATGGCTGTAACTCGAAAACTACGGCAGCTAGAGAGTTGATTTTGGTCTAAAAATGCAGCTTGTACCATGCCCTAAAAACCAAAAATAGGATTCCGGAACAAAACCCGCAAGAAAACTTGAAAATTTCAAGGCAAAGTCACCCCTCGACTGGAAAATATAAAACCTTGAATATCTCGGAAACGGAGGCAGCTAGAGGGTCCAAACTTGCACTTTTTCAAATGGCTGTAACTCGAAAACTACGGCAGCTAGAGAGTTGATTTTGGTCTAAAAATGCAGCTTGTACCATGCCCTAAAAACCAAAAATAGGATTCCGGAACAAAACCCGCAAGAAAACTTGAAAATTTCAAGGCAAAGTCACCCCTCGACTGGAAAATATAAAACCTTGAATATCTCGGAAACGGAGGCAGCTAGAGGGTCCAAACTTGCACTTTTTCAAATGGCCCTACTTCGAAAACTACGGCAGCTCGAGAGGTGATTTGGGTCTTCAAATGCAGCTTGTACCATGCCCTAAAAACCAAAAATAGGATTCCGGAACAAAACCCGCAAGAAAACTTGAAAATTTCAAGGCAAAGTCACCCCTCGACTGGAAAATATAAAACCTTGAATATCTCGGAAACGGAGGCAGCTAGAGGGTCCAAACTTGCACTTTTTCAAATGGCTGTAACTCGAAAACTACGGCAGCTAGAGAGTTGATTTTGGTCTAAAAATGCAGCTTGTACCATGCCCTAAAAACCAAAAATAGGATTCCGGAACAAAACCCGCAAGAAAACTTGAAAATTTCAAGGCAAAGTCACCCCTCGACTGGAAAATATAAAACCTTGAATATCTCGGAAACGGAGGCAGCTAGAGGGTCCAAACTTGCACTTTTTCAAATGGCTGTAACTCGAAAACTACGGCAGCTAGAGAGTTGATTTTGGTCTAAAAATGCAGCTTGTACCATGCCCTAAAAACCAAAAATAGGATTCCGGAACAAAACCCGCAAGAAAACCTGAAAATTTCAAGGCAAAGTCACCCCTCGACTGGAAAATATAAAACCTTGAATATCTCGGAAACGGAGGCAGCTAGAGGGTCCAAACTTGCACTTTTTCAAATGGCCCTACTTCGAAAACTACGGCAGCTAGAGAGTTGATTTGGGCCTTCAAATGCAGCTTGTACCATGCCCTAAAAACCAAAAATAGGATTCCGGAACAAAAGCCGCAAGAAAACTTGAAAATTTCAAGGCAAAGTCACCCCTCGACTGGAAAATATAAAACCTTGAATATCTCGGAAACGGAGGCAGCTAGAGGGTCCAAACTTGCACTTTTTCAAATGGCCCTACTTCGAAAACTACGGCAGCTAGAGAGTTGATTTGGGTCTTCAAATGCAGCTTGTACCATGCCCTAAAAACCAGAAATAGGATTCCGGAACAAAACCCGCAAGAAAACTTGAAAATTTCAAGGCAAAGTCACCCCTCGACTGGAAAATATAAAACCTTGAATATCTCGGAAACGGAGGCAGCTAGAGGGTCCAAACTTACACTTTTTCAAATGGCCCTACTTCGAAAACTACGGCAGCTAGAGAGTTGATTTGGGTCTTCAAATGCAGCTTGTACCATGCCCTAGAAACCAAAAATAGGATTCCGGAACAAAACCCGCAAGAAAACTTGAAAATTTCAAGGCAAAGTCACCCCTCGACTGGAAAATATAAAACCTTGAATATCTCGGAAACGGAGGCAGCTAGAGGGTCCAAACTTACACTTTTTCAAATGGCTGTAACTCGAAAACTACGGCAGCTAGAGAGTTGATTTTGGTCTAAAAATGCAGCTTGTACCATGCCCTAAAAACCAAAAATAGGATTCCGGAACAAAACCCGCAAGAAAACTTGAAAATTTCAAGGCAAAGTCACCCCTCGACTGGAAAATATAAAACCTTGAATATCTCGGAAACGGAGGCAGCTAGAGGGTCCAAACTTGCACTTTTTCAAATGGCTGTAACTCGAAAACTACGGCAGCTAGAGAGTTGATTTTGGTCTAAAAATGCAGCTTGTACCATGCCCTAAAAACCAAAAATAGGATTCCGGAACAAAACCCGCAAGAAAACTTGAAAATTTCAAGGCAAAGTCACCCCTCGACTGGAAAATATAAAACCTTGAATATCTCGGAAACGGAGGCAGCTAGAGGGTCCAAACTTGCAATTTTTCAAATGGCCCTACCTTGAAAACTGCGGCAGCTAGAGAGTTGATTTGGGTCTTCAAATGCTGCTTGTACCATGCCCTAAAAACCAAAAATAGGATTCCGGAACAAAACCCGCAAGAAAACTTGAAAATTTCAAGGCAAAGTCACCCCTCGACTGGAAAATATAAAACCTTGAATATCTCGGAAACGGAGGCAGCTAGAGGGTCCAAACTTGCACTTTTTCAAATGGCTGTGACTCGAAAACTACGGCAGCTAGAGAGTTGATTTTGGTCTAAAAATGCAGCTTGTACCATGCCCTAAAAACCAAAAATAGGATTCCGGAACAAAACCCGCAAGAAAACTTGAAAATTTCAAGGCAAAGTCACCCCTCGACTGGAAAATATAAAACCTTGAATATCTCGGAAACGGAGGCAGCTAGAGGGTCCAAACTTGCACTTTTTCAAATGGCCCTACTTCGAAAACTACGGCAGCTAGAGAGTTGATTTGGGTCTTCAAATGCAGCTTGTACCATGCCCTAAAAACCAGAAATAGGATTCCGGAACAAAACCCGCAAGAAAACTTGAAAATTTCAAGGCAAAGTCACCCCTCGACTGGAAAATATAAAACCTTGAATATCTCGGAAACGGAGGCAGCTAGAGGGTCCAAACTTGCACTTTTTCAAATGGCTGTAACTCGAAAACTACGGCAGCTAGAGAGTTGATTTTGGTCTAAAAATGCAGCTTGTACCATGCCCTAAAAACCAAAAATAGGATTCCGGAACAAAACCCGCAAGAAAACTTGAAAATTTCAAGGCAAAGTCACCCCTCGACTGGAAAATATAAAACCTTGAATATCTCGGAAACGGAGGCAGCTAGAGGGTCCAAACTTGCACTTTTTCAAATGGCTGTAACTCGAAAACTACGGCAGCTAGAGAGTTGATTTTGGTCTAAAAATGCAGCTTGTACCATGCCCTAAAAACCAAAAATAGGATTCCGGAACAAAACCCGCAAGAAAACTTGAAAATTTCAAGGCAAAGTCACCCCTCGACTGGAAAATATAAAACCTTGAATATCTCGGAAACGGAGGCAGCTAGAGGGTCCAAACTTGCACTTTTTCAAATGGCCCTACTTCGAAAACTACGGCAGCTAGAGAGTTGATTTGGGTCTTCAAATGCAGCTTGTACCATGCCCTAGAAACCAAAAATAGGATTCCGGAACAAAACCCGCAAGAAAACTTGAAAATTTCAAGGCAAAGTCACCCCTCGACTGGAAAATATAAAACCTTGAATATCTCGGAAACGGAGGCAGCTAGAGGGTCCAAACTTGCACTTTTTCAAATGGCTGTAACTCGAAAACTACGGCAGCTAGAGAGTTGATTTGGGTCTTCAAATGCAGCTTGTACCATGCCCTAAAAACCAAAAATAGGATTCCGGAACAAAACCCGCAAGAAAACTTGAAAATTTCAAGGCAAAGTCACCCCTCGACTGGAAAATATAAAACCTTGAATATCTCGGAAACGGAGGCAGCTAGAGGGTCCAAACTTGCACTTTTTCAAATGGCCCTACTTCGAAAACTACGGCAGCTAGAGAGTTGATTTGGGTCTTCAAATGCAGCTTGTACCATGCCCTAAAAACCAGAAATAGGATTCCGGAACAAAACCCGCAAGAAAACTTGAAAATTTCAAGGCAAAGTCACCCCTCGACTGGAAAATATAAAACCTTGAATATCTCGGAAACGGAGGCAGCTAGAGGGTCCAAACTTGCACTTTTTCAAATGGCTGTAACTCGAAAACTACGGCAGCTAGAGAGTTGATTTTGGTCTAAAAATGCAGCTTGTACCATGCCCTAAAAACCAAAAATAGGATTCCGGAACAAAAGCCGCAAGAAAACTTGAAAATTTCAAGGCAAAGTCACCCCTCGACTGGAAAATATAAAACCTTGAATATCTCGGAAACGGAGGCAGCTAGAGGGTCCAAACTTGCACTTTTTCAAATGGCCCTACCTCGAAAACTACGGCAGCTAGAGAGTTGATTTGGGTCTTCAAATGCAGCTTGTACCATGCCCTAAAAACCAAAAATAGGATTCCGGAACAAAACCCGCAAGAAAACTTGAAAATTTCAAGGCAAAGTCACCCCTCGACTGGAAAATATAAAACCTTGAATATCTCGGAAACGGAGGCAGCTAGAGGGTCCAAACTTGCACTTTTTCAAATGGCCCTACTTCGAAAACTACGGCAGCTAGAGAGTTGATTTGGGTCTTCAAATGCAGCTTGTACCATGCCCTAAAAACCAAAAATAGGATTCCGGAACAAAACCCGCAAGAAAACTTGAAAATTTCAAGGCAAAGTCACCCCTCGACTGGAAAATATAAAACCTTGAATATCTCGGAAACGAAGGCAGCTAGAGGGTCCAAACTTGCACTTTTTCAAATGGCTGTAACTCGAAAACTACGGCAGCTAGAGAGTTGATTTTGGTCTAAAAATGCAGCTTGTACCATGCCCTAAAAACCAAAAATAGGATTCCGGAACAAAACCCGCAAGAAAACTTGAAAATTTCAAGGCAAAGTCACCCCTCGACTGGAAAATATAAAACCTTGAATATCTCGGAAACGGAGGCAGCTAGAGGGTCCAAACTTGCACTTTTTCAAATGGCCCTACTTCGAAAACTACGGCAGCTAGAGAGTTGATTTGGGTCTTCAAATGCAGCTTGTACCATGCCCTAAAAACCAAAAATAGGATTCCGGAACAAAACCCGCAAGAAAACTTGAAAATTTCAAGGCAAAGTCACCCCTCGACTGGAAAATATAAAACCTTGAATATCTCGGAAACGGAGGCAGCTAGAGGGTCCAAACTTGCACTTTTTCAAATGGCCCTACCTCGAAAACTACGGCAGCTAGAGAGTTGATTTGGGTCTTCAAATGCAGCCTGTACCATGCCCTAAAAACCAAAAATAGGATTCCGGAACAAAACCCGCAAGAAAACTTGAAAATTTCAAGGCAAAGTCACCCCTCGACTGGAAAATATAAAACCTTGAATATCTCGGAAACGGAGGCAGCTAGAGGGTCCAAACTTGCACTTTTTCAAATGGCCCTACTTCGAAAACTACGGCAGCTAGAGAGTTGATTTGGGTCTTCAAATGCAGCTTGTACCATGCCCTAAAAACCAAAAATAGGATTCCGGAACAAAACCCGCAAGAAAACTTGAAAATTTCAAGGCAAAGTCACCCCTCGACTGGAAAATATAAAACCTTGAATATCTCGGAAACGAAGGCAGCTAGAGGGTCCAAACTTGCACTTTTTCAAATGGCTGTAACTCGAAAACTACGGCAGCTAGAGAGTTGATTTTGGTCTAAAAATGCAGCTTGTACCATGCCCTAAAAACCAAAAATAGGATTCCGGAACAAAACCCGCAAGAAAACTTGAAAATTTCAAGGCAAAGTCACCCCTCGACTGGAAAATATAAAACCTTGAATATCTCGGAAACGGAGGCAGCTAGAGGGTCCAAACTTGCACTTTTTCAAATGGCCCTACTTCGAAAACTACGGCAGCTAGAGAGTTGATTTGGGTCTTCAAATGCAGCTTGTACCATGCCCTAAAAACCAAAAATAGGATTCCGGAACAAAACCCGCAAGAAAACTTGAAAATTTCAAGGCAAAGTCACCCCTCGACTGGAAAATATAAAACCTTGAATATCTCGGAAACGGAGGCAGCTAGAGGATCCAAACTTGCACTTTTTCAAATGGCTGTAACTCGAAAACTACGGCAGCTAGAGAGTTGATTTTGGTCTAAAAATGCAGCTTGTACCATGCCCTAAAAACCAAAAATAGGATTCCGGAACAAAACCCGCAAGAAAACTTGAAAATTTCAAGGCAAAGTCACCCCTCGACTGGAAAATATAAAACCTTGAATATCTCGGAAACGGAGGCAGCTAGAGGGTCCAAACTTGCACTTTTTCAAATGGCCCTACCTCGAAAACTGCGGCAGCTAGAGAGTTGATTTGGGTCATCAAATGCAGCTTGTACCATGCCCTAAAAACCAAAAATAGGATTCCGGAACAAAACCCGCAAGAAAACTTGAAAATTTCAAGGCAAAGTCACCCCTCGACTGGAAAATATAAAACCTTGAATATCTTGGAAACGGAGGCAGCTAGAGGGTCCAAACTTGCACTTTTTCAAATGGCCCTACTTCGAAAACTACGGCAGCTAGAGAGTTGATTTGGGTCTTCAAATGCAGCTTGTACCATGCCCTAAAAACCAAAAATAGGATTCCGGAACAAAACCCGCAAGAAAACTTGAAAATTTCAAGGCAAAGTCACCCCTCGACTGGAAAATATAAAACCTTGAATATCTCGGAAACGGAGGCAGCTAGAGGGTCCAAACTTGTACTTTTTCAAATGGCTGTAACTCGAAAACTACGGCAGCTAGAGAGTTGATTTTGGTCTAAAAATGCAGCTTGTACCATGCCCTAAAAACCAAAAATAGGATTCCGGAACAAAACCCGCAAGAAAACTTGAAAATTTCAAGGCAAAGTCACCCCTCGACTGGAAAATATAAAACCTTGAATATCTCGGAAACGGAGGCAGCTAGAGGGTCCAAACTTGCACTTTTTCAAATGGCCCTACTTCGAAAACTACGGCAGCTAGAGAGTTGATTTGGGTCTTCAAATGCAGCTTGTACCATGCCCTAAAAACCAAAAATAGGATTCCGGAACAAAACCCGCAAGAAAACTTGAAAATTTCAAGGCAAAGTCACCCCTCGACTGGAAAATATAAAACCTTGAATATCTCGGAAACGGAGGCAGCTAGAGGGTCCAAACTTGCACTTTTTCAAATGGCTGTAACTCGAAAACTACGGCAGCTAGAGAGTTGATTTTGGTCTAAAAATGCAGCTTGTACCATGCCCTAAAAACCAAAAATAGGATTCCGGAACAAAACCCGCAAGAAAACTTGAAAATTTCAAGGCAAAGTCACCCCTCGACTGGAAAATATAAAACCTTGAATATCTCGGAAACGGAGGCAGCTAGAGGGTCCAAACTTGCACTTTTTCAAATGGCCCTACCTCGAAAACTGCGGCAGCTAGAGAGTTGATTTGGGTCTTCAAATGCTGCTTGTACCATGCCCTAAAAACCAAAAATAGGATTCCGGAACAAAACCCGCAAGAAAACTTGAAAATTTCAAGGCAAAGTCACCCCTCGACTGGAAAATATAAAACCTTGAATATCTCGGAAACGGAGGCAGCTAGAGGGTCCAAACTTGCACTTTTTCAAATGGCTGTAACTCGAAAACTACGGCAGCTAGAGAGTTGATTTTGGTCTAAAAATGCAGCTTGTACCATGCCCTAAAAACCAAAAATAGGATTCCGGAACAAAACCCGCAAGAAAACTTGAAAATTTCAAGACAAAGTCACCCCTCGACTGGAAAATATAAAACCTTGAATATCTCGGAAACGGAGGCAGCTAGAGGGTCCAAACTTGCACTTTTTCAAATGGCTGTAACTCGAAAACTACGGCAGCTAGAGAGTTGATTTTGGTCTAAAAATGCAGCTTGTACCATGCCCTAAAAACCAAAAATAGGATTCCGGAACAAAACCCGCAAGAAAACTTGAAAATTTCAAGGCAAATTCACCCCTCGACTGGAAAATATAAAACCTTGAATATCTCGGAAACGGAGGCAGCTAGAGGGTCCAAACTTGCACTTTTTCAAATGGCCCTACCTCGAAAACTGCGGCAGCTAGAGAGTTGATTTGGGTCTTCAAATGCTGCTTGTACCATGCCCTAAAAACCAAAAATAGGATTCCGGAACAAAACCCGCAAGAAAACTTGAAAATTTCAAGGCAAAGTCACCCCTCGACTGGAAAATATAAAACCTTGAATATCTCGGAAACGGAGGCAGCTAGAGGGTCCAAACTTGCACTTTTTCAAATGGCTGTAACTCGAAAACTACGGCAGCTAGAGAGTTGATTTTGGTCTAAAAATGCAGCTTGTACCATGCCCTAAAAACCAAAAATAGGATTCCGGAACAAAACCCGCAAGAAAACTTGAAAATTTCAAGGCAAAGTCACCCCTCGACTGGAAAATATAAAACCTTGAATATCTCGGAAACGGAGGCAGCTAGAGGGTCCAAACTTGCACTTTTTCAAATGGCCCTACCTCGAAAACTGCGGCAGCTAGAGAGTTGATTTGGGTCTTTAAATGCTGCTTGTACCATGCCCTAAAAACCAAAAATAGGATTCCGGAACAAAACCCGCAAGAAAACTTGAAAATTTCAAGGCAAAGTCACCCCTCGACTGGAAAATATAAAACCTTGAATATCTCGGAAACGGAGGCAGCTAGAGGGTCCAAACTTGCACTTTTTCAAATGGCTGTAACTCGAAAACTACGGCAGCTAGAGAGTTGATTTTGGTCTAAAAATGCAGCTTGTACCATGCCCTAAAAACCAAAAATAGGATTCCGGAACAAAACCCGCAAGAAAACTTGAAAATTTCAAGGCAAAGTCACCCCTCGACTGGAAAACATAAAACCTTGAATATCTCGGAAACGGAGGCAGCTAGAGGGTCCAAACTTGCACTTTTTCAAATGGCCCTACCTCGAAAACTGCGGCAGCTAGAGAGTTGATTTGGGTCTTCAAATGCTGCTTGTACCATGCCCTAAAAACCAAAAATAGGATTCCGGAACAAAACCCGCAAGAAAACTTGAAAATTTCAAGGCAAAGTCACCCCTCGACTGGAAAATATAAAACCTTGAATATCTCGGAAACGGAGGCAGCTAGAGGGTCCAAACTTGCACTTTTTCAAATGGCTGTAACTCGAAAACTACGGCAGCTAGAGAGTTGATTTTGGTCTAAAAATGCAGCTTGTGCCATGCCCTAAAAACCAGAAATAGGATTCCGGAACAAAACCCGCAAGAAAACTTGAAAATTTCAAGGCAAAGTCACCCCTCGACTGGAAAATATAAAACCTTGAATATCTCGGAAACGGAGGCAGCTAGAGGGTCCAAACTTGCACTTTTTCAAATGGCTGCAACTCGAAAACTACGGCAGCTAGAGAGTTGATTTGGGTCTTCAAATGCAGCTTGTACCATGCCCTAAAAACCAAAAATAGGATTCCGGAACAAAACCCGCAAGAAAACTTGAAAATTTCAAGGCAAAGTCACCCCTCGACTGGAAAATATAAAACCTTGAATATCTCGGAAACGGAGGCAGCTAGAGGGTCCAAACTTGCACTTTTTCAAATGGCCCTACCTCGAAAACTGCGGCAGCTAGAGAGTTGATTTGGGTCTTCAAATGCTGCTTGTACCATGCCCTAAAAACCAAAAATAGGATTCCGGAACAAAACCCGCAAGAAAACTTGAAAATTTCAAGGCAAAGTCACCCCTCGACTGGAAAATATAAAACCTTGAATATCTCGGAAACGGAGGCAGCTAGAGGGTCCAAACTTGCACTTTTTCAAATGGCTGTAACTCGAAAACTACGGCAGCTAGAGAGTTGATTTTGGTCTAAAAATGCAGCTTGTACCATGCCCTAAAAACCAAAAATAGGATTCCGGAACAAAACCCGCAAGAAAACTTGAAAACTTCAAGGCAAAGTCACCCCTCGACTGGAAAACATAAAACCTTGAATATCTCGGAAACGGAGGCAGCTAGAGGATCCAAACTTGCACTTTTTCAAATGGCCCTACCTCGAAAACTGCGGCAGCTAGAGAGTTGATTTGGGTCTTCAAATGCTGCTTGTACCATGCCCTAAAAACCAAAAATAGGATTCCGGAACAAAACCCGCAAGAAAACTTGAAAATTTCAAGGCAAAGTCACCCCTCGACTGGAAAATATAAAACCTTGAATATCTCGGAAACGGAGGCAGCTAGAGGGTCCAAACTTGCACTTTTTCAAATGGCTGTAACTCGAAAACTACGGCAGCTAGAGAGTTGATTTTGGTCTAAAAATGCAGCTTGTACCATGCCCTAAAAACCAAAAATAGGATTCCGGAACAAAACCCGCAAGAAAACTTGAAAATTTCAAGGCAAAGTCACCCCTCGACTGGAAAATATAAAACCTTGAATATCTCGGAAACGGAGGCAGCTAGAGGGTCCAAACTTGCACTTTTTCAAATGGCTGTAACTCGAAAACTACGGCAGCTAGAGAGTTGATTTTGGTCTAAAAATGCAGCTTGTACCATGCCCTAAAAACCAAAAATAGGATTCCGGAACAAAACCCGCAAGAAAACTTGAAAATTTCAAGGCAAAGTCACCCCTCGACTGGAAAACATAAAACCTTGAATATCTCGGAAACGGAGGCAGCTAGAGGGTCCAAACTTGCACTTTTTCAAATGGCCCTACCTCGAAAACTGCGGCAGCTAGAGAGTTGATTTGGGTCTTCAAATGCTGCTTGTACCATGCCCTAAAAACCAAAAATAGGATTCCGGAACAAAACCCGCAAGAAAACTTGAAAATTTCAAGGCAAAGTCACCCCTCGACTGGAAAATATAAAACCTTGAATATCTCGGAAACGGAGGCAGCTAGAGGGTCCAAACTTGCACTTTTTCAAATGGCTGCAACTCGAAAACTACGGCAGCTAGAGAGTTGATTTGGGTCTTCAAATGCAGCTTGTACCATGCCCTAAAAACCAAAAATAGGATTCCGGAACCAAACCCGCAAGAAAACTTGAAAATTTCAAGACAAAGTCACCCCTCGACTGGAAAATATAAAACCTTGAATATCTCGGAAACGGAGGCAGCTAGAGGGTCCAAACTTGCACTTTTTCAAATGGCCCTACTTCGAAAACTACGGCAGCTAGAGAGTTGATTTGGGTCTTCAAATGCAGCTTGTACCATGCCCTAAAAACCAAAAATAGGATTCCGGAACAAAACCCGCAAGAAAACTTGAAAATTTCAAGGCAAAGTCACCCCTCGACTGGAAAATATAAAACCTTGAATATCTCGGAAACGGAGGCAGCTAGAGGGTCCAAACTTGCACTTTTTCAAATGGCCCTACCTCGAAAACTGCGGCAGCTAGAGAGTTGATTTGGGTCTTCAAATGCTGCTTGTACCATGCCCTAAAAACCAAAAATAGGATTCCGGAACAAAACCCGCAAGAAAACTTGAAAATTTCAAGGCAAAGTCACCCCTCGACTGGAAAATATAAAACCTTGAATATCTCGGAAACGGAGGCAGCTAGAGGGTCCAAACTTGCACTTTTTCAAATGGCTGTAACTCGAAAACTACGGCAGCTAGAGAGTTGATTTTGGTCTAAAAATGCAGCTTGTACCATGCCCTAAAAACCAAAAATAGGATTCCGGAACAAAACCCGCAAGAAAACTTGAAAATTTCAAGGCAAAGTCACCCCTCGACTGGAAAACATAAAACCTTGAATATCTCGGAAACGGAGGCAGCTAGAGGATCCAAACTTGCACTTTTTCAAATGGCCCTACCTCGAAAACTGCGGCAGCTAGAGAGTTGATTTGGGTCTTCAAATGCTGCTTGTACCATGCCCTAAAAACCAAAAATAGGATTCCGGAACAAAACCCGCAAGAAAACTTGAAAATTTCAAGGCAAAGTCACCCCTCGACTGGAAAATATAAAACCTTGAATATCTCGGAAACGGAGGCAGCTAGAGGGTCCAAACTTGCACTTTTTCAAATGGCTGTAACTCGAAAACTACGGCAGCTAGAGAGTTGATTTTGGTCTAAAAATGCAGCTTGTACCATGCCCTAAAAACCAGAAATAGGATTCCGGAACAAAACCCGCAAGAAAACTTGAAAATTTCAAGGCAAAGTCACCCCTCGACTGGAAAATATAAAACCTTGAATATCTCGGAAACGGAGGCAGCTAGAGGGTCCAAACTTGCACCTTTTTAAATGGCCCTACCTCGAAAACTGCGGCAGCTAGAGAGTTGATTTGAAGTTCCGGAACAAAACCCGCAAGAAAACTTGAAAATTTCAAGGCAAAGTCACCCCTCGACTGGAAAATATAAAACCTTGAATATCTCGGAAACGGAGGCAGCTAGAGGGTCCAAACTTGCACTTTTTCAAATGGCTGTAACTCGAAAACTACAGGTGCGTTCCGCTGCACCCCCCACTAACGCAAACTACGAAAACGACTATTGTATTGTTATGTGCTAGTTATGTGCTGGTTATGTGCTGCATTCAAAAGTTTTGTGCTCGTCAAATAAAAAAAATATTGACACTTCAAAATGGGGGGTGTAGAGGAACGTTCCGCTACACCCCCCCACTAGAAATATTGAACTAACCTTATTCAAACCCATGTCAGAGTTATGTGCTAGTTATGTGCTGGTTATGTGCCGCATTTAAAAGTTTTGTGCTCATGAATTAAAAAAATTATTAGCGGTTCAAAATGGGGGGTGTGGAACAACGTTCCGCTGCACCCTCCCTAATATCTGATCTGACGATCTTGCTTTTTAAGAGATTCATACACTGGACGGAAACTCATCCGAGTGAAGGTTATCATACGAAGAAGAGCTGCAAATTGAATACCAACAGAAGAGGAAGAACAAGCAATCGGGAAAATAATGAAGCCCAATCGAAATTAAGTCATAACGGCATTGGAGAGTGCAACGAATAAGATATTTGAAACTTTGACTTTAACACACGTTTTCCAAATTATATCAGACTCCTTAACTTTCACAAACTTTCATTTGATAAAAAAAAGTTAAAAACCCTCGTTTAACAGTACAGGGTGGGCCATCTAGTGGTTTCTTTTTAAATCATCATCATCATCATCATCATCGTGGCGCGACAGCCCGACGTCGGGCCTTGGCCGCCTGGATCATTGTCCTCCAATTATCTCGGTCACGTGACCGCGTCCTCCAATTTTGGGAGCCCAGCAGCTGCGCGGCGTCCACACCTACTGAGCTCTCCCAACGAGATCTCGGTCGTCCTCGCAGTCTCGCTCCGTCGACTCGTTCTGCATTCATTACTCTCTTAGGCATGCGATCGTCGTCCATTCTTTGTACATGCCCTGCCCATTGAAGTCGTTGTAGTTTGACGATTTTCGAGACTTGCAGCTCATCGTACATTTCATACAACTCATGGTTGTACCGGATGCGCCATCCATCTCGATCGCAAACGTATCTGAACACTTAAAGAAAGAATCAAAAAATCATAAAAAAGCACGCATAAATTCCTGCGTTCAATAGTTCATGAACTTAAAGCATAGGAATTTGTATAGAAAGATCGTTTCCGCATAGTAATCTAAGTGCATACTTAACTTTTCTTTGTGTATCCACTGCAATGTGTAAACATAAGACCAAAGCCCTATTGCACCAACCACTTATCAACTTATCAAATTTTACGCTAAATTTCTGTTGCACCAAATAGAGAAACGAAAAGTACTCAAATAATATTTGAAAAGCAAAAAACACTCACTTATCAAATTTTTGTTGCACCAACGAGAAAATCGGAAAGTAATAACTTTTGTAATCGTAAGTGGTAAGTTTAGCAAATCATTGACTTTTGTTTCACTTTTGGTTGCACGAAGAACTTATAGTAATCAAATAATAATTTCATTTGGATAACTTATTAATATTTTTGCTTAGAAAAATTCCGTTTTTGGTTTGAATAAAACACAAATCTGCGCGGGCTCTAAGAATGATAAATTTCGAATATACCCCAGTTATGTTCAAACTAATGATTGAATAGGTCATTTCAAAAACAATATAAGTAAATTATTTCAAATACATTGTTTCTGTGGCAAACGGTTGCTTAGAAGTAGCCACACTATATGCACAACATAATGCTCGTATAATAAATCCATTAAGTCAAAAAAATCACATAAATGTCGGTCTGCTTTAGTTTGGTTTTAACGACTTAAGTCGTTTTTGAGGTAACAGATTCAATTATGCTATCCGATTCAAGAACATATGAAAGTAGAATTATTTTTGAACAAATTACCAACCATGTATTCGATTTATGCTTTTGTTGATCTTTAATTCGTGAAAAATAGCAAAGAGTCGTCGAAGAATCTCTTTGGAGATAGTAATTGTGTTTTTTTATCGCATCCATCAAAATGGAAACCTTATATGAAAAAATTGTTTGTGCTGCTTGGAGCCGACCCATAATCCGAACGTGCAGTGTCACACATTATTTTATTACGATTATTTCGTTTGTCCCAAGTTTATGAACCACTTCATTAAGCGCACACTATCGGGCAAACCATTTGATCTAGCAGATATACTGATAAGCCACAATGGTTTAATTTCATCCATGAGATTGCATGCCAACGGATGTCCATGAAAAAAATTTGGGGCATTTTTGGGAAATGTACATGAGGCGGCATACTGCGTATGATAAAAACGGATGATAAAAAAAATTAAGTACCGGGTGCCAATATTTGGTGATCGAAGGAAAAATTCAAGAAATTTCGGAACTTGGCACGATTGTTGTTGCTGGAGGATATTACACTAAAAGTTTCTGCCGGTGGGGTGCGAGCTTGCGCGGGGGGAGAGTTTTTTTGTTTTTATTTCTCTGTTTGTAACTCCGTAACTATTAGTTCTAGCAAAAAACTTTCCGAGACAAAATTAAAGAGCGGAACGTTCTTATACACCCCCCCATTGAATTGCTAATATTTTTTTTAATTGACTAGCACAAAACTTTTAAATGCGGCACATAACCAGCACATAACTAGCACATAACTCTGACATGGGTTTGAATAAGGTTAGTTCAATATTTCTAGTGGGGGGGTGTAGCGGAACGTTCCTCTACACCCCCCATTTTGAAGTGTCAATATTTTTTTTAATTGACGAGCACAAAACTTTTGAATGCAGCACATAACCAGCACATAACTAGCACATAACTATACAATAGTCGTTTTCGTAGTTTGCGTTAGTGGGGGGTGCAGCGGAACGCACCTCATTTCAACTTGGTGGAATCCGTTCTTCAAATCTAAAATGGAAAAACAATCTTTACCGTCAAGGTATTCGAGACAGTCTTCGATCAAGGGCAGTGGATAATTGTCACGGGCAGTAATTTTATTTAGTGGTCGATAATGGACACACATCCTTTTTTCTCCGGATTTTTTAGTTGCCATTACTATGGGTGAAGCATACTCAGAATTACTGTTTTGTATAATTTTCCTTTCAATCAAGTCGTCAACAATTTTAATGACTTGATTTCGTTCGTAATACGACAATCTACGAGGCGGGCAGCGAAAGGGAACATCGGATGTCAACCTGATTTTCATTTTAATCTTAGGCAATTCACGATTACTTCTATCAACTCGGAGGTACTGCGAAACTATGATTTCCCTACATTTCCTAAAATTATCTTGACCAAATTCAGAACCAATGTTCAACGATTCGGGAGGGCAAATATCTGGCTCGATTGCGGCGATATGATTTACAAAAATCCCGGTTAAATTATCGGATTGATTATTCGAAGTAACATGCGGAACGGTAACAGATGGCTTGGCGGTGGAATTAAACGTTCTAATAACGGATCGATAAATAAAGTATCGGTGTTGGAATTACGGCGTCTGGAACGATAGAAAAAACACAATTCACGGTCTACTTTCCCGAAACGAGTTAGCAATTTAATACTACCGTACGTTTTTATTCTAACGTTTCCTACTCCACGGAAATTTGAATTTGCTAAAGACGAAGACGGCCGGATTCGATTCGGTACGCACGACATTCCTATAAAATTAACCGGACTATCGGTATCAAATAAAGCGATTACTTTTCTAATTTGTTTGATTCCACCGGTCGTAACAAAAATACTTACAAGCTGCAAAGCGGCGACTTCATCAGTCAACGTGTCATCATCTCCGGATTCAGATGCTAACGGTTGAACTTGCGGTAACTGCGGCTACTCGGCGCTACTCTTGGTGAAAATGGCCTACCTCGTGACATGTGAAACAGGAATTTACCGGTCTCTTTGATCGTGGACATTGCGGTGCGATGTGTCCGAATTGGCAACAATTATAACAGCGAATCTGCGCTGGGTCGGAGCTCACAGTTGTAATCGGTCGGGGCTTAGTGGTCTGGACAATGCTGGTCGGTCGACTAACGGCTATGGGATTCTTTACACGATCACGCTCAAAGGATCCTAGCAAATCCTTAAGCTGGGATAACGTGCGGGCTCTGTATAACATGGCGGCATTCGGCGTTCGATCGTCCATGCCGTCGATAATGCATTGCACTAGATCAGTCTCGTCGATCTCGGCTTGCTGGGCGATTTCCTGCATGCATAAAACGTATCGGTGTGCGGTTTCGTCTCGGCACAAACGGCGTTTAGCTAACTGCCCGTACACTTCCTGTCGGGACACATTGCGACCAAACTCGTCGACTAACGCGGCTTTCATTTCGATCCACGAGCTAACGGTGATACTTCGGATGAAGATTCTGGCGGATCCTTCTAATAATCTCCGGGCACAAGACAATTTATAAGACGCCGGCACGTGAAACGATTCCATCGCATCTTCGAAGTCCCTGATCCACTTTCGGATCCCGTACGCGTCCTCACCGGTAAATTTTGGGACCGTACACTCGATTTCAGCGAAATCCGGTCGCCGGGTCACAAATGAAAGATTTTCCTCACGTTCCTCCATCAGTGAAACTTCTTGCCTCAATGCGATTAACTCACGGCGCATTCGAAGCAACTCCAACTCGCGGTTGATTTGATCGATCTCGGTCTCCGGGACGGGTAGAGCTATCTCACTTCGTGTAGCGGCCTCGCTTGTTGTTTCCCGGACGGTTCGGGCTTCGGGGCGGTGTAACACGGTTAAACTAACGGAATTCTGGTTTGTAGCATCCGCCATCTCCTCGTGCGTAACTGGACAGTTTGGGACGAACGGGATCGGTTTCATCTTCGTCGACAGACTCACGGGTGTTTCCAGACGGGATTCCGGGCGCGTGTATAACTTCCTCGTTATACAGCCTCATCAGCGAGGTCACAGACGAACCTGACGGGGGGTAATGCCGGCGGTCTCTAACGTGACCAGCAACTCCACGCGGGTCAAACGATTAGACATTTTGTCACACTTTCGATAATTTACTTTTCTTTGTTTAGTTTATTTTTTTTCTACTACCCCACACCTGAGATGTAGAATCAAAAAATTTACGGTTCGTTTTAAATTTGATTTATTGTTACCAGTTGTTTCTTTTGCGTCTGACCTCCGTCAGCTCTTGCATCCAAACTAAAACTCGCCTCACGCACCGCATGGTTTTTACTTAGAAGTGAGTGCGTTCTATGACCGATTCGCCCAAGGGTGCGTCAGCTGAGTTTTAGCCGTTACATTTGAATGTGACAGTGTTATTGGTTACAGATTAAAACAGTTTTTCGTGTATCGCGTAGATTATGTAATTTTTTTGCGAACGGCCGATTCATTTCAACGTAGAGTTTAGTTTTAAGTGGCAGTTTTAAATAATAACTTTCATAACGTTTTATACCGAGTGAGTTTGAGTTATTCGAGAGAGGTGAACTCCGGGTTTATTTGAGGAGCGTGAACCGTAGACCGGGCAATCGCACTTGGTGCGGATTCGGAGATTCCTTCACGGCTCGGAAAAATTCGAAGTGTGTGGCGCCCCACGCTTTTGCTTCGCAGCGAGCCGGCACCAGCTGCGACCTTTAAAATGTGCTCGTAACCTGTAACATGGGATCTCATCGGATCTAAGTTGAAAGCAATTGGTTGAACGTCAACTTATTTCGCCTGTATTACCGTAAGTGCATACTCATCGCAATTCGCCATTTCGACGGCGAGTATCTGTCTGGTAAGTTCGCTCGGCACAGATCTGTGTCGTTCTTTTCACTCGTGTTTGATCTGAGACCGAAATCCAAGCAAAACAAATGCAGCTATTATTATTTCCCCAATGCGCGATGGTTAGCTGAGATCAATTTAGGAAAATGAATAAACTCAAGATTGGCTATTAACTATTTCAATGCAAAACGCAAATAAAAGTTACCGAATGTTTATTTATTATGCTGTTTACGGAACCATTACGATCAGAACATTATAGTATACTTTCAATCCAAACTGGCCTTTTTTCAATCAGAATCGCTTGGAGACAGAAAACTACTCAAAACTTTGAACGTAACCTAAAGTTCAAGTTACTCAGACTCTCTGCTTGGTTCGTTTCGTTTCCAACCTTTTTCCTTGTGACAGAAAACCCACTAGGTACTATGGTAGCTATGTTTCGTTTTTCAAAACTGAGTGGATACCGGAAAAAATGCCAAGTGAAGACAGTTTTCCAGCAGATACTCAACTAGTGGATCGGTTTCATACAAAGAACCGTCTCTAACTTAAAGTTTTCAAATGTGAAACCATTACAGAAGAAACTTTCATTGCCGAGCGAACACAACTCGCATTGCAGCACCACTACACTCAATAGGTTCAGAGTACTTCACAGTTTGATTTGAAATTAAAATTCTCGTCCATACTTCTTTTGGATTGGACGGGCAGAGTGCATATACCAAAAAACGAGGCTCTGAAAGGAAGCCGATGTTGGGACAACTTCACAAGGAAATATCCGGTTTCTGAACTACTCGTCTCGTATGTACTGAAAAATGCATATGAAAGTAGGTACAGATATAAAGATGTAGGGATACACATGTCGCAGTCCATATATGAAAATAAAGTTGTACGCTTCAAAACTTTACAAGGATTGAGCGAACGCGTTTCTAATAATCCTTGAATTTATGCATTTGGGGGATGTGTTGGCAACATGCATGGGATACTTGTAGACACTAGTGTGTCAGAAAAGGATGAGGTATAAACTTCTAAACAATATTTAGAAGCTTTTGAATTTTGCATTATGGATGAGCGTCTAAAGCATGACCCTTAAGGCGGAAGACAAAATGAATCCTAGCCAGACCTCCGGGACTATCGAACATGGAAATGGAAATTTTGGAAAATCTTTTCACTACTAAGTTTTCGTGAATGGATGCATGTCTTGTTTTCTAAAGTTTTGACAGAATACAAAAGGGGAATGCAAACTGTTGATTTAGTCAAGAGCACAGCTTAACGTGGAAAAAGAACTTGATCTCGAATTCTAGCATGAGTGTAAGTACTGATATATGTGAACAAGATGAATTATGGAACAGATGATAGTAATGAAGAACCCCCTTTAATTCATGTAAAATTTGGTGCAGTGCATTCTCAAGAGTCTTGTCAATTAATCGGCAAAGCTGAAGAGGCAGATTTTTTAAAAGCTTTGAAATTTTACTTTAAAAGTCCACTTAGGTTTTACTATGAGGCTTCCGAGGGGCTTTAGGAAAATGTGGAAATCAATGTGAGCACGATGACGTCTGGTTGACAAGTAGTCTTTATTACTTAATATTATAAATGGTATATTGTAATTGTGGTTACATGATATCTTAGCTAGTAGTGCCATATGCATAATAGTATCTACGTTAAGACTCACTTTAATATATGCTACAGAAAATGAACAAGTAGGTTAGACCTTCTAGAAATGTATAGGGCCAAGCGATTACCTGGCGGAACACTCTTGACCATATATTAGACCTAAATCGTTCCCAACGTAGGTTACACAGCGATAAAAGAGAGTATTCGTACTATCTACTATCTCAGCAGAAGAAGCCACGAGAAGGAACCACCTGAGCACCGTAAAGAGTGTCATCGAGGAGTCTACAGGTGGTCGAAACACCATTCAACATGCGGTGAAGCACAGTGATGAAAAGCTACTTATGTCAGATGAAGAAAAAATGAGGCAAGGAAAAAGCATTTCGCCACGGTTTAGAACCGTGTAAATTCTAACGAAGTTCCCCCTTATGTAGACAATTTAGGTGGCCAAAAAAATTCGCGTAACTGCCGCGACCAAAAAGGAAACCTCTGCCATTATTACACTGAAACGGGATAAAACCGCCGGGCTCGAACTTTATCAAGCAGCGCCAGTTTAACTGCCAAGCCACTGCACCCACTTTTTGACAAAGCATAGAACACAGAGAACCTTCCCACTGAGTGAGACAAAGGCTTGACAGTCAAATTCCAAAAATGGCAACCTTGCAGGTTGAAATAATTGGAGAGTCATTTACGTAATAGCTAAAATTATCGTGGAAAGACTTAAGCACAATCAAGGAAGAGCAGGCCGGCTTTCAATACGGATTCTCCTGCGTCGATGACATGAACACCTTGCGAATTATCATCGAGAAATCTGTTAAAATTTGATCATCCGCTTGACTTGTATTTCATTGATTTCGAAAAGACTTTCGATAGTGTGAAATGGGATTCTATATGGATGGCTTTGTGCAGGAGAGGCATACCTGAAAAGATTGTGGCTATTAAGGCAACTTACGATGGCGTGAAATGAGGCGTTTTTCATAAAGGTATGGAGTCGGCGGACTTTGAGACTTGCAGTGCAGTTCGAAAGGGTGCATCCCCTCACCGATCTTATTCCTCATTTTGTTCGGCGATGTGTTGCATGCAGCCCAATCCAGGCCAGACAGAGGAATTCGATGGAACTTAAGATCTTATCTGCAACATCTTGACTACGCTGACGACATATTCCTACCCAGGGAGGCGAGCACGGTTGGACTAAAGATTAACACCAACAAGACCAAGGTTCTTAGCCCGCCGGCCGTTGCGAAAAGAAGGAATCCAACTTGTCAAATTGTCATCAATGGTCAGCTTGTGGATAAGGTCGACCAATTCGTCTACCTAAGCAGCATTGTTGTCAAAAATGGTGGTACGGAGCAGAACATCGCTCGTCGTCACAATCAGGCTTAATGCGCATTCGGCATGCTGTCTTAAATTTGCCACTGCAGTTATCTTAGCATTAGAAGAAGAAGATCAAGAACGAGATTCTTACCACGACGAGTAGGAACAGTCGAAGACGCAAACTAGCAAATTCCTCTCGGAGCATCTTGAAGAAATACTGAGTAGCAGAAATTGCGGAGTCCGAGACACAAATCGTTTGCGACAATTTCATACGCGACAATATTAAGATAAGTAGGGTAGGAAGCCGCCACCATAGTGAGTCCTTTGAATTTTTATTTTACTGGTTAGTTATTTTGGTAGAATAATGTTTAAGGTATAGTGATAAGAGCGTTAGTGAGATAATAGTACAGTACACGGAAAAAAATTTTGGCCTAAATTTTAATCTTTTCGGCATTGGATACATGACCCGACCGAAAAAGTATTAAATTGTAATAAGTTGAAATGATTAGAAACCGGTCAGTTTAAGTTTAAGTATTAAAATGAAGGCATATTTGGTTTAGATATTGTATATAATAAACCGGTAGGCTAAAATTTATTCTGCAGATATTAAAAAAAAAATATTAATTCTGTTGCATTTTTTTTAAACCTTCTGTAATTTTTATACCCTAGACTTATAGTATAGGGTAAATTGTTTTTGTCACGACGGAAATATGTAACACCTTAAAGGAGGCTCCGGAGGTATAGCAATGTTTATATATATAAATGATCAGGGTCACCTCCTGATTCGATTTAGCCATGTCTGTCTGTCTGTCTGTCTGTCTGTCTGTCTGTCTGTCTGCCTGTCTGTCTGTCCGTCTGTCTGTCCGTTCGCACGATAACTTTCGATAAAATGAAGCTAGAGCCTTGAAATTTTGGTCAAATGTTGGAAGTGTGATCTAGTTGGATGGTATTGAAAATGGGCATGATCAGGCCAAGAGAACGCCTACCTCCCCTACAAATTTCCAAAAATTAAATATTCCTTTAATTACGATAACTTTCGAAAAAATCATACTAGCAAGTTGAAAATTTGAAAGAATGTTGCTAATAAGACCTACTTTGTTGGTATTGAAAATGGGCAAGATCCGACTCAAGGAACCCCCACCTCCCCTACAAATGAAACTTCAAATAAGCGATAACTTTTGATAGAATGAAGCCAGCAACTTGAAATTTTGGTAAAATGTTGAAAGTGAGATTGAGTTAGTTGGCATTAAAGATGGGTAAGATCCGACCTAAGGAACCCCTGCCTCCCCTAGAAATGAAACTTAAAATAAGCGATAACTTACGACAAAATAAAGCTAGCGACTTGAAATTTTGGTCAAATGTTTGTAGTATGATCCAGTCGACTAATATTGAAAATACGTAAAATCCGACCATCGAAACCCCTACTTCCCCTACAAAAGAAACTTCAAATAAGCGATAACTTTCGATAGAATGAAGCTAGAGACTTGAAATTTTGTTTAAATGTTTGTAGGGGGATCTAATTGGTTGATGGAAATGCTGGGCAAGATCCGACTCAAGGAACCCCCACCTCCCCTACAAATGAAACTTTAAATAAGCGTTAATTTTCGATAGAATGAAGCTAGCGACTTGAAAAATTGGATAAATATTTGTAGAATGGGTTAGTTAATTGATTTTGAGAATGGTCAAGATCGCACTGAATGAATGCTAACCTCCCCTATGAACTGGCCATATAAGAGACCCACTTTTAATGCATATGGTCGTTGCCAATTGGGACTTTTGGTATCACCACTAGGTCTGTACAAGTCTAGGGTATATACGCCTCGGACTCCGGGCCGAAGCGAAGCTTCGGCCTGGTTCTTTTTCAATTCCATTAGTTTTTCAGTTTTCTAAACTACCAAATCCTTTGTTAATCCCATCGCAGGTTAGCCAGCCAGTTTCAACTTTTTTCGCCGTGGCGGGGAATCGAACTTGTGAACTCCGTGTTGTAGTATTGTGACCTAGACCGCTCGGCCACGCAGCATAATATTTTGAGCTGACAGCGAGTAGTTATGCTGACGCTTGAGACTAAAAAATAAACATTGTGATGTTACATTTTAATTTCACTTTGATTAGAAATTAATGCGAGAAATTTGCTTTTAATCTGGTCATGACTAAACTTTGCAAATTTTCATAGAAATATATTAATTGTTAATCTTGAGGATTAAACGCTGGGAAAAGTCGACAATATAGGTAGATTTCATTTTAATCCGCATTCAATTACAAACAAAGTAAATTTCTCAAATGATTAAATGTTAGCTTTTCTTGTATTGTTTTTTTTTTTAATCAAACCTTCGGTTTAGAAAAAAATCCCAAATTTTTTACCGTGTAAGACCAGCCAAGTTCTATAAATAAATCCTTTGTTATTTTATCGGAATTCAAGTGCGAACTTTTCGGTGTGAAGTGTTTTCTGGGGTGGTGGAAGCATTAGAAATTTACAACGGTGGCCAAAGTGCGAAAAGGACGGGTTCGTATTTGACGTCCTTCCCCTGCCGAAACGGTCGATTGATTTCAAGTACGTGGCACCCACGGCCTAACTCCGCTGAGAAGTCGGCCGATCGTTTCAACCCGCAGCCGTTCAATTAATATATGTACATGTCTACAACTTTTCCAGCTCGTAGTATATCACACCGAGCCGATGGAAAATCTCCGTAAGAGTTACCAGAAAGCTGCAAGTTTTCGTCAACTAATGTCTTCGTCGAATTCTAAGAATTTTCTGGTCCGAAACGATACCAAATGAAGAACTAAGTCGACGTACCGGTCAAATGCCAATCGATGAATTGATACGCAGCCGAAAATGTAAAAGGATGTAAAGGATAGGTCATGCATAGCGGAAGGATGATACCTGCTTTGCTTTACATGCCATGAAATGGAACCCTATTTCCAGCCAAGGCCGACCAAGATTGGGCCCTTAAAACAAATGGCGTCGATCTATGGTAAATGAGTGTAAGGCGGTGGGTAAGTTGTTTTGGGGAGTTGTGCCCCATTGCCTAGAACAGAGTACGATGGCACGACGGAGTGGTTGACGCGCTATGCCCCACTAGTGATTAGGGCAAATTAGAATATGCTGAAGACATTGTCGTGCTTGTCAAATGTAGGCTCCCCAAAAAACATAGCCAAGCAAAAAAAAATCTTGGAAGGATATATTTGCAAGTATACCTTGAAAGGAGGCGGTCAGGTCTGTGGGGGAACTTGCAGGCAAGTTCACATTGAACCTTTGCATGGTGGCCGCTAGTAACTTCGCGAACAGCGAAGTCTGAGCAATGGGGCCGGTTGCGTGTACTATCAGATTACGCAAGTACCGCCGCTATGCGATATGTAAACAATTGACACACTCCCTACCTGGCCAACTAGACGACTAGGTGTGAGGTTGGAGCTGGTGACTGAGGTGAAAGTCCATCTGCGGGATTCCGGATCCAACACTTCACTTTGCTCCATTCTTGCACCCGGTGAAATACGATCTACAGAATAGCGATCTGCTACGCTAGGGGTTAAATCTTGATTTGCGTCAAGGGTAGCAGGTACAGAGTGGCATTAGTGCCTAGGGCCTACGGAACTTTCGTGAGGTCACGAGGGAGTCTGCTTCGTGGCACAAAGAAAGGAGAGGACGGCGGAATCGCCACGATATTCCTATACGGGCGGGGAGTAGCGGGAAGTAGTATGCTGGCATTTACGTCGGCTATGGTCCGTGAGTTGGAAACCCAAACCTGAATAAAAAAATATGGACCACAATAGAGAAATGCTTGGAGAGATCGGCTGGAGGAATTCCAAATAGATGAGCAGCCACGACTTGCAAGGGTTGGAAAGGTTAGTCTCTGAAGAAGAAACTCCAGGGAATAAGGAAAGCGTTGTTGGAACGGACAGTGATGCGCCGGAAGGTGCGGAGAAGTCAGTTCAGATAAAGTGTACTCGTATTACGAACAACGACCAAAATACCGCCGGAGTCGGCAAAAGTGTGAAGCAGAGGATGAATGGGAGGCGTCGAAGGCAAAGGTAGGCCATCAGGAAGATCTAGAATCAACTCGGCTAGTGAGGGCATTAGAGTCGATTCTTGAAGACTATCAAGGGCGGCAACCCCAGAAACTCAAAACCGAACCAACCACCGGGGACCACTTGCAAAAGAAGGTGAAACAGTGGAAAGTGCGAGCCAACGACCAGGCGGTAGTGGAAGCATTACTGAGAGACCGAAGGCAAGCGAGAAAGAGAAAGCTAACTAGGGAAAGCAATCTTTTGCACAAGTGGCAAGAAGAGACTCTGGGTATCACCGACATATTACTGGAGGGGACTTTATGGACGACACAACTGAACGCTTTTAAGGCGTCTCTCATGTGCGCCCTGGATAACCTCGGTGAAGATGCTTGATATATATAGGTTTTGTTGGCAATTCCAAACTGGTCGACGGGTTCATTGTCACCACGTGGAAGAACCAGTCGACCAAAAGCTGGCTTATCAATACTCAGCAAACCCTGACCAATTTATGGGAAGGCGTCAAATTGAGGGTGAATACCATGCATGCGTTGCGTGACGATGTAAGGATGGTCATACTTGCTCACGGTTGCACAGAGAGCAGGGGTATCATTCTGAAGAGGCTGTAAAGGCAAAATAGATGCGTGAAGTGGAGAGTTACTCACGCGGAAAGTTCTGGCAATGCAAAGAAGGAGGGAATGATGCTCACGGTATGATGTCCAAAGGAGGTCACGAAGGCTATTGAGAACGCAAGGGGGGGACTCAACTGTTGTCTTGATCAAGCCATCATGAAATTCAAGAGAAATGACCGGTGAGCTGAATGTCCACGTCGGGGCGAGGGTAGATAATCCCGCAGGGAGGAGTCTATCAGGCGCGCACAAAGAAACACTAACTGTGTGCCAGTTGAATATTCATCTCGGCAAAGCAGCTTCAGCGATGATGACGATGCTTTAAGGAAAAAAAACTGTGCATATATAGGTATACAGGAACCCTAGATTTTACATAACAAAATTAGAGGTTTGCCGCAACAAACCGCAAATCTGTACCATGACCAGGTGGACGGTAAAATAAGGACCTGTATCCTGGTTCGTCATGGAATACGTTCAGTACAAATGATGCATCTCTGCTCGGCTAATCTTACCGTAGTTATTCAAACCAAAATCACGTAAATGAGTGAATCTTTCTTTCCGATACTTGGTAGTAGTGGTTTTAATAAAAACACGTAGCCGGGAACAACTTCCTCAGTACCTTTTATAAAATTAATAACCATAAATGAACCTTTTTTTTTCTGAAAGTGGCAACCAGGTATGTAGCTTTTATCAAATTGGAACCTACCTGGATGTTTAATTAAGAATATACATGAAGATAAGTTTTAGTCCTATTTAAGATAATGTAAAACAATTTAAATGATTGAGCACAACCACGACCGACCTTCCATCGAACCATCTATCTCATAGTACGTGCGGAAAAAAAATTCCGTCATTGCCACCGTTAGTGGAAGTTCGGTCGTGGTTGTGCGCGTTCATGTGTGGCGACCTAAAGGATTTAGTAGCTGATGTACCAAGGAAGGGAGTAAATTGCTCCCAAAATATATATTTACGAAGTAATAAATTTGTTGTTAGGAAGCTAAGTGTTTTTATTACAGGTAAATGAGGTAAAAATGAATATATAAGTGTCACAAAAAAAATGAATGTGACTGAAATAAAACAATATTTTTTTTGTAATGAAAGTACACAAGCTTATCCTCCTTCGTACTCAAATTGCTAGAGCGCAGTGACGTGCACTCGTAGTAAGCAATTCCAAACTGCTTGACTTACCGAAATAAGCAATTCAATAATAAACTTTGCTTACACCAATACACATATCATCATTTCAGTCAATGTTTTTCTTTAAGCTGAAGAATACATATTATCATTCAAATATTCCTTTACACATTCAAATTCTGATCCGCGCCTTCTTTTGGTTAAAAAACATTCGTTCAACTACTTTAGATAATATTCAAACCTCCCACATTTTGCACACCATAGACACCAAACTTAGAATAGGAAAATGTGCCTAGATCTTTAGATGCATGTACCATGTGTGCATCCAAATACTAGAGACATGTTGATTCCAGAAAATGGGAATTTTGGATTTCGGTAGTACATTGGGCAACGATTTTTTTTTGTTTTGTTCGCAAATTTATATGAGACAAGTCAAGCACTGGCGCGACTGCTTTTGTGTGTGGGATAAAGCCCAATGATGCTTGTTAATGAAATGTTGCCAATGCAGGGAATGTTTATGGGAATTTGATTTTTCCAGTAGAGCTTTTGTTTTTGTTATGTAATGGATTTTCCGTTGCAATTTAAAAGAGGAAATCAGTGCAATCGGGTGATTTTGATTAAATTGTGATTTGAAGTTTTTTTGACCGTTTGTAGTGATTTAATAGATTTGATTTGTGATAAAAGTGGTAAGATTTCTTTTCGCATTATGTCGGAGTATTGCTGCGCGACGGATTTCGTACTAAAAGCGGGATTTTCAACTCTTTCCTTTGCCAAGAAAAGAGAAATTATAGAATCGGATAGACCGAAGCCAGATCTTAGTTTAGAGTTTAAATTAAAAAATATTACGCGAAAATTCCATATCGAAACGTATGAAAAGTACATTTGGTTAACGGGAAGCTGTAAATTAAATAAGTTATTTTGCTGGCCGTGTCTTTTGTTCACGAATGAAAAATCTGTTTGGAATAAAGCTGGATTTAGTGATTTGAATAATTTTACGGGCTCAGCAGCAAAGCATTTAAGTTCCGAAAAACATCTTCAGTCGTTAATTAAATTAAATAGATAATTTTGGTTCTCAGCGTATAGAGTTTATGCTTAGTAACCAGGTGGCAATATCTGTTAGTTTGCAAAATGAAAAAGTTGAGCGTAATCGTAATATTTTGAAACGTTTAATCGATACTGTAATTTTTTTGGCAAAACAGGAGCTTCCTTTTCGCGGGAATAATGAAGACTCTTCTTCAAATAATCGTGGTAATTTTATCGAAACCGTAAATTTCTTGAGTTTGTACGATCCGATAATTGAGTCCCACTTAGATTCTCTAAAAGCAAATGCAGCGTTTTCGGGTTTGTCTAATAGAATCCAAAACGATCTTGTTTCCGCTATAGCTAATGTGGTTCGAAATAAAATCAATTTGGAAATAAAGGAGGCTCCATTTGTAGGTGTAATGGTCGACGAAACGCCAGATGTTAGCGGTCGGGAACAATTAACGATGATTTTTAGATATACAATATCAAATGAGATTGAAGAAAGATTTATCGGATTTTTGGATGTAAGCGCTAACCGTACAGCTACAGCAATAAGCTCTCACATTTTAAAACAATTGCAAAATTTTAATATCGATAAGAAATTAATTGCAAAATGTTACGATGGCGCAGCAGTAATGAGTTCTCAAATTCGTGGAGTTCAGACTTTAATTCGGGAAAAACATAAATCGGCAATTTTCGTTCCATGTTACGCTCATTCACTAAATCTAGTATTGTCTAAAGCAGTTGAGTTTATTCTGGAAATTAAATTATTTTTCGCGCACATCAATAAAATCGCATCATTTTTTAATACATCCACTAAAAGGTCGGACCTTTTTGCAAATATATTTTAGTAAATCGTCGTTTACCATCGGTTTCCAAAACGCGTTGGCATTATCATTCGCGTATTATTAACGTTATATTTGAACATAAGCATGAAATTTGTACAGTTTTTGATACAATTTCGAATGGTTCTCAACACTGGGATGGCGATTCCTTGACTTTTTCCGATATATACTTACAAAAATTCGCAGAGTCAGATTTTCAATTATATCTGTTAATTTTTTCTGAAATTTTTTCGAAAACTGATATATTATTTAATATTATTCAGAGCAAAGTGGTAAACATTTCATATGCAAGCCAAAAAATTATTGAATTTGAAAATTGGCTTGAAAATGACTTTTCTAAAAAGTTTGATAATTTCTATTCGACAGTTACAGCAGAATATCAGCCACCACGTAAGAAATGTAGAAATGCGATAGATCCTTTACAAAATTTACGGCGGATATTTCGGGAGATTATAGATGTTATTCTCGGGCAAATTCGAGATCGATTCCATTCGTTTAAAGATCTTTCATTTTTAGAGTTGCTTGAACCGAATTATTTTTCTAAATTCAAGTCAAATTTTCCCGATAAAAATTTTGACTCACTTATTGAATATCACGGTCAATTTTTCGACAGAATAAAGTTGAAAAATGAGCTAAAAGTTATTTATTCTTCAGATGAGTTTAAAAACGCGAATCCTAGTAAAATTCTCGATTATTTTCAAAAACGGCCTTATGTCGCAAACGGTTTTAAGCAAGTTCATATTTTAGCAAAATTATTAACGTCAATTCCAGTCACAGTGGCAACTGCGGAAAGGTCATTTTCAACACTAAAGCGCGTTCACACATTTTTGAGAAATCGCCAATCCCAAGAACGACTTTCGGATCTTGCTTTAATTGCGGTTGAAAAGGATCTTCTTATACAAATGCGAAGAGAAAACGATTTTTTTGATAATGTGATTAAAGAGTTTTTACTTAAAGAACGGCGCATAGATTTGGAATACAAATAAATGGCAATGGCGAAAGAATATTTATTTATTTCAAATACCCTTGAATTTTTCTTAGTCTTAATTAACATAATATTTATTTATCATTTTTTTATTAGTAATATTTTATTTATTTATTTTTTTTTTTTGTATTCCGAATATATGTGCCAATATTTTATTTAAATATATCTTTCCTGATTTCTTCTGTAAGGCTTAAAGCCGCTTGGTATAAATGTTTTTGTGACTGTCCATATTCTATTATACAGTCCATTTTTGTTTATGCTAAATTGGCTTTAGGGCGCCCAACTGCTTGACTATGAAAAATTTCCACTGCACGTCACTGCTAGAGCGTATGCTAGACTTCCACATCCGACAATTCCTGGAAAGCTCACCACTCTCGAAGACACAGCACGCCTACATCAGAAATAGATCCACAGAAACGGCTCTCCACGGGGTGGTGCCTGTCATTTAGCAGAGCCTTCGGTATAAGCAATATAGCTTTCCCTCGACAAAGAGGCCGCTTTCATCAACATCAGCATCGAATCTCTTCACGACGCCCTATCAGATTTGGGAGTAGAGTCAGGGATCGGCAGATAGTGACTCTGCTAAGATCTAGAATTATTCATGCGGACTTAGGATACAGCCATCTTACCAGATTTGTTTGAAGAGGGGAGGCGTCATCTCTCCACTACTATAGCTAGTGGTCATCATCAAAATTAAAACGAGGCTTGTCAGGGAGGGGATTAAAGTAGTCGCGTTCGCGGATGATGTGGAAATAGTAGTGTAAGGAATATGCCTCCCCGTGATAAGTCAAATCATGGAAAGGGCTCTGAAAATGGTGAGCGCCTGGGCCACCAGCTGTGGACTGGGCGTTAATTCAGACAATACTGAACTGATGCTATTTACCACTAAAAACAAAGTACCGCATTTTACCCTCCTTAAACTAAACAGTCAGTTACTCCAACTGTCACCCAGCGCAAAGTATCTAGGTGTCAGTTTAAATACGAAGCTCATCTGGAAGTTAAATATTGAAGAGCTTGTGAAGAAAGCCTGCTTCGCTTTCTACGCCTGTAAAAAAACCTTCGGAAAAAGATGAGGCCTTAAGCCAAATATGGTGATGTACACAGCAGTAGTCCGTCCGATTCTCTCATATGGGTCGCTAGTCTGGTGGCCAGCACTTGCTAAAGGATACAACAGAACAAAACTTGGCAGCGTGCAAAGGACGGCATGTCTTGGCACTACAGGTGCCATGCGAACTTAACCGAGGGAAGCGCTAAACGTGATCCTGCATTTTCCACCAATAGACCTGTTTATTAAACATCTGGCAGTGCAGTCAGGCTCAGAGACTCGGGAGCCTGGACTGCCAAGTTGTACGGCCATAGCAACATCCTCAACCGGTTGCCACGAGATGTGTTCAACGTAAAAACTTCATTGTGCCCAAATTGAGGTTTGACAGAAGCTTCTCTGCCAAATTCCCCACCAGGGCTGAATGGAGGGGGACGAGGTGGTAAAGGACTTTGACATCTCGATTTTCACCGACGGGTCGAAACTGGACTGCGGCGTCGGTGCAGGGATCTTTTCTGATGCACTGAATATCTCGGAGAGTTATCGCCTCCCGGACTATGCCAGCATTTTCCTGGCGGAAACTCTCGCAATTATGAAGGCGTGTCTCGCTCTCAGAGATATACCAGATAACCAAAACATCGTCATTTGCTCAGAGAGCCAGGCAGCTCTGAAGGCATTAAACTTGGTGAGTACTTCTTCCAAACTGGTCGAGCGGTGTGGGAATGAGTTAACTCGCCTTGGCAGACGGCTCAACATCACCCTGCTCTGGGTGCCTGGCCATAGAGACATTGAGGGAAACGAAAAAGCCGACGAGCTGGCCAGGAGAAGGATTGTCCTGGTAAGCTCTCATGCGGAATATGTTTGTATTTCGCTGAGGACTGTTAAGAGCAAAATCTCCTCTCACTACCTCAATGTTGCAGATTCCAAATGGCGGAATCTGCCCAGCTGCGCCATATCAAGCAGATATGGCCCTCCTATGGCAGAAGGAAAACATCTGAGCTGTTAATCAAGTCCCGTAGAGATGTAGCCAGGCTCACGACGGTCATTACAGGACATTGGCCTATCGGAGAACATGCAGTAAGGCTTAGCATCCCTTATAATCCGCATTGCCGCAGCTGCGGGAATGAGGATGAGAAAGAAACTCTCACTCACTTCCTCGGCGAATGCCCGGTCCTTGCTAGGGTCAGACATCGAGTATTGAGGCCTTTCTTGTTAACCTGGTGAGGGGAGCTGCCGTGTTTACCGGTGTAATCAACATTACACTCTTTTGTGGCTTTGACCATATTTTCACACCTTGTTGCCGCGATACATATTTCTATTTTTCTTACTGATAATTTTTATATTCCCGTATACCCGATACTATACACAAAGCGACTCAATGATTGCTAAACACTTTATAAATTTTTTATAAGGCAAACACATGGGTACGTTTACCTTTACCTTAAAGGCAAATCTACTTATAGTATATGGATAAAATGTTTTTTCTTGTGCAAATCTATAAGTCGCCTCTTATTTCAAATGCCAAAAGCAGGGGTAACAATATTTGACGTTAGCGTAGTAATATGTAATAGATTAAAATGTATGCAAAAAACATCGTTTTACAAATTATTATAATTATTATATTCTAATATTTATTTCAATAACTGCATATAAATAGGCATTTGTTTTATTCCTTTTTACAGGGGAAATGAATAAGAAAAATATTGAATAATTGGCAAGTTAAATATATTTATTTTCCCAAAACTGAAGCTTCTTCAAGACAATAGTACAACTTGAAACCAGACCAGATAGCAATACCTATTTCAAAACCATTATGAACACGAATATAGCCCGAAGACACACACACATCTCAACTCTAGCAAATTGATAAGGCTCATAAGTGTAGGGTTGCTCACCTTGCAATCTATATACTCCATCCACAAACTATGTAACTAAATTTACTTCCCATGAATTTGAGGTGATTAAAAAGTTTAATATCAATCTGCTGGCTTTAACCTGTTCCCAGACATCTTGAACTATATCTTCGATGCCCAGGAAAAGGTGCAGGATACATCTGATAGTGCACAGGTCCATAGGATCCGTCTAATGTTCATGTACAACTACCCCATATAACGGACAGAATTATCCATAGTTTTGGTTAGTTGATTATAATTAAGATTTAGTCTCTGACATCCCATATTTGCTTTCCGGAAGATGCCAAGAATCTTCCGTGATAACCGGGCTTAGTTGGAAGAGCTTCCGTAGGGTTTACGAGAAGTTTCGGACGTAAGTTGGAGTTCGTGCTGGCAAATGTTATGCAATGTATGGAATTATTGCTCGTATTTGGAAAGGAAACATTAGAGATAGAATTAGCAGAAATATAGTACAATATTTGGTTTTGAGTAGTTTGTGCTGTAAACCGCATGTATCTAATACAACTCAATTGGGAACTACTTTGTGACTCATAATTTGAAAAGCATCTTTGAAGTTTAAGATGATGTAAATAATTTTTAGGTGTTACTAAAGGACTTCACAAAGTGTCCTTACTGAAGTACTACATGGGCTGAAAAGCCCTGGGATTTTTAATGAAAACAAGCTTTTTTGGGCAAAGTTATAATTATTCCTCAATATATGTAGTTGCCTACAAGGGCGATACACTTGGTATTTCTATAGTACGAAACGTCCTTCGCCTTCGAAATACGCCTCGGTTTCCGCGGTGACTTCCTCATTCGATCTGAATCTCTTTCCCTTGAGCCACCGCTTGATGTTTAAGATCAGATATTAATCACTGGAGGCCCATCCCGAGAATACGGTGCGTGAGCAACCAATTCGAATCGTAATTGGTCTAATTTGGCCATCGCGTTCAATGACGTGTGTGACGGTGCGTTACCGTGATGGTACAGAACTTTTTTCTTCGCCATAAGGGGCTGTTTTTTCTTTATTTCGGCGTTCAGTTCATCCAATAACGCTGCATAATACTCTCCTGACTGTTCTTCCCTTCTGCAGGTAATCGACGAAAATTATGCCTTGCGGATCCCAAAAAACGGAGGACATAACCTTCTCGGCCCGAGCGTTGGTCTTTTGGCCGCCTTGGTCGGCTTTCATGGTTTTCCAGCCACTCTGCAGGCTGCCTTTTCAACTCAGACGTATGGTAATGGACCCATGATGCATCTATCGTCACAAAACGTTGAAAAAAGTCCACTCGATTACGCTGCAACAACGCCAAACCGGTCGTTGAATCATCAACGCGCTGCTATTTTTGGTCGGCGGTCAGCAAACGCGTCACCCATCGCGCCAATAGCTATTTCATCTCCAAAAGATCGTACCAAATGTATTTTGCTCGTTCTTTTGAGATGCCCACGGCCTCAGCTAACTCGCGCAACTTTACTTTACGATCATTCAATACGATTTCCGTATTCGTAGTTTCTTTTGGCCTTCCAGAGCGAGGTGCGTCTTTGGTGCTTTTACAACCCATTTTAAATTCACTAAACCACCGGTGAACTGTTGTTCTCGAAGTAGCAGATGGGGGATAACATTTCTGAACCATTGCAATGATTGTCTAGAAGTGTTTCCCATCAAAACACAATGGAGGACGAGGTGATCCCGGTCGATTGTCACATTCACAGAAAGGGAGATACTCTTCCACACTTATCGTGTGCTTGGCTGTCATTCTCAACCTCGTGCTAGCCGGTGCTGGACATTCGCAGACAATGTGTGCTGCCGTCTTAGCCTCTTCCAGGCATAGCCTGCAAACGTCATCTTGAACGATTTTCATCTTGGCCAGTTGAGCCTTAAAATTACCATATCCAGTAACCATCGCATCAAGTTTAGGGTACTCTGTTTATAACTGAGTACCTTTTTTGCTTCTCTGCCTAAAGGGCAGGTCATTGCATTCCGAGCTTGTTTGCAAGTGACTCGCTCCTATCATCTTCGTTGTTGCGTGTTGATGCATGGAGTCCATCCATCCACTTCCTAGCCTTCGCTCCGATCGTGCCGTTCATCATACATGTCATGCATCATCTTGACATATGCCTCGGGGACCTTAAGTGCTCTTAGGGCCACCCACATCAGATCACGAGGAACTCTGTCGAAGACTTTTTCCAAATCAATGAACACAAAGTGCAAGTCCGTCCGTGTGCCACGATGCTTTTCCATCCTAACACGGATGCACTGAATAGCGACTGTGAACCGACCCTTCACAAAACCGCATTGATTGTCATCCTTCCGCACAATCCCTTTCAATTGATTGCAGACAACTCCCTCGTAAGTCTTCAGTGTGTGAGATGTTAACCCATAGAGAATAACTATGGAGGAACAATCCGCATATACTCAACACTAAACTATTTGAAGCAATTCCAGTCGTAAAAATAAACAGAGAGACACACGCCCTCCACTGCGCAACACAGGAAGCACGTAAGATGTCATCCCCTCTCCTACTTCTCCTATTGGAACAATAGCATTCCAGTCTGTCTCTCTGCCGCAGTCTGTCTCTCTGTCAAAGTACTCACGCATTCTGCTACAGATTGCTGTATCTTCAACCAGTAGTACTACTTCTGAGTCTTCAACGTACTTTGGCGCCTGAATCTCTCCACCGTTTCTTCTTCTTTGGATTGCGACCTTATAAATCCTGGCATTGTCTTTAGGTTTCTCTTGCAATGACGATCTCTTATCCACAGTCTGATATTCTAGTTCTTGATAGAACTTCTCGGCTGCAATCGCCTTTGCTTGAGCCACCTGTCGCTTTACTTCCCTCCGGCATTTATCGTATTTCTCCCGAAGTTGAATCTTCTCGGCTTCACTGCTAGTCTTGCATGTTGTCCAAGCCTTGAATGTGTTCGATTTGGCCGGCACTGCTTCTTTAGTTTCGTTATTCCACCATCACGTCTCCATGTTCGTGTGGAGTGGGCCTTTCGAAACTCTCAGTGTCTTTTCAGCCTCACCTACTGACATTTCCTTCAAAGCACTCCACATTTGTGTTGGATTTTGCTCGTGGCAGTTGGTGTTATATTGAAGCCACTCCTGCATTTTAACAATGAATGAAGTTACAGCAGAATCAAAGCGTTTGTTGTTGAGATTATGCCATTTTTCTCGACTGGCTTGGGAATTGCTTGCGGTTTTGTTCCTCCTTTCAAAATAAATTCTGTCGGGAGCAACCGGTGCTGGGTGACCGCAAATTGACCAAATATCACTTTGCAGTCTTTTAACCAACGTCTCATGAAACTTAGACACAGATGATAGTCTAACTATCTATCTATCTCCACTGCAAAATGTAATCAGGTGCCTTTGGTTCTTAATGAACCATGTGTTGAGGATGACCAGACCGCGTGATCTGCACATAGTCAGGATCAGCCTCACCTTCATCATTTCTGGCTGTAGATTGGCTACCCTTCCCCCCATGGCAATGCCGTGATCATAGTTCGATTCTTTCACATGGCCATTGAAATCCGCCCCGGGCCCGTGTTTTTCTCGGGGGCCCGAAAATTTGAAAAAAGAAGAAAAAAAAACGTATCTACGCACTGACCTTTTTTTTTTGCTCCTTGCTCTTCATACCACTCTGACGCACATCCATATATGACGAGCTACTGGTCGCCATAAATGGGCCCCTACAAAAAAAACATACGCTTTGACCTTTTTTTTTTGTTCATTGAGCTACCGGTCGGCATATATGGGCCCCTACAAAAGTTGAGTACCGGGCCCGGATTTTCTCTCGACGGCCCTGCCTGGGATCACTCAAGACTCAACTGTGCATCAGAAGTAGCGGGCAGCGGGCAGCGGAGTAGTGCTTCTAGCATGCTCTACCATAAGGCCTTATATCCATTTTTTACACCTATCTGGAGAAAAGTGGTATTGAATGTCACTAATGATAAATCATTATAACTAAGTAATTCAGAGCAACTACTTGGCCGAACGGGCGGTCTATTGGACTGTCTCATGCGCGGTCTAATGGACGGTCAAATGCGCGGTCTAATAGCCGGTCTAATGCGCGGTCTAAACGGTCTTATGCGTGTAGAAACAGCATAATGAACCAGAGTTCAAACGCCTATGTTGCAGATCCGACTACGTAATTCATGACACCCTACTGACCTGAGACGCTTAGATGCGACTGAGCCATTCAGACTACAGCCATCCTTCCCTCCTCCATTTACAGACATGGCTCGGAGCAGGCTTCGGCGGAGATTTTTAGCTGCTCTAGTTTACGAGATATTCGGGTTTTTATATTTGGCAGTCGAGGGGAAACTTTGCCTTGAAATGTTTAAGGTTTTTTGCAGTTTTTGCCCCGGAATTGAATTTTCTATTTTTGGAGTAAGATACATATCTCAACGTGATTTCCATTATCAAAAATCATTGAATCGAATTTGTCAGTCTAACGAACGTCCTGTAACAATTGCCAATCCGAACGCAAACTGTACCACTGTATGTCGTCTATCATAATACAGTCGCAAATATGTTTGTTCCGAATGTGAATTTCTATTGGGATCCAAGGAGACAACTTCAACGCAAATAGCTCCATAAGTACCCATTTCCTTTGAATTTACCCAAGTTGGATAACAAGGAAGACAATTAAGTTGTTACATTAGTATGCATATCGAGACCGGCATGTGCACACACATACATACCCGTATGGGACACGTAACGCCCGCCAGCTCTACAATGTAGGATAATGAAGCTACCAAGCTGACTGCCGAAAGAACCAGGAGCAAGGGTCGGCATACAATCATTTCATGCCACATACATCTTCCAAACCGGGAATATTCGGAAGATCTAAAGCTCCGCATAGAAGTCAGCCGACAGGAGTTTATATTTCAGCAGTTAAATCATTGATTTTGTACATCGGTGTTCTGGTTCCGACACAGTGTGGTGCTCCCCGACTACTACACAGTCCATCATATTTGCCATTCCCCATTTGGATGTCTGTATCCGTTTTGTTTAGCCCGAGGAAATAGAAGTCCTTCGTCTTTGTCGACATTTATCTATTGAACTTCCAACTCCGCAAAAGAAAAATCAGAGCTCTTCGTGGCAAAGGCCTGAAACGTTCTTTCGGCCACGGAATTTTAGCATTTGCCATTTTCCATGTAAGAACGAATCGGGAATGGGCGCACGCTGGGAGTGAAATGCATGAACAAATATTGCGAATTTATCAAGAGATCACTTCAAAAGCATCTTTCACTTGTATCCTTTTCATTCTATATATATCTGAAAATCGAAAATCTGCTTGGAATCTTCTCATAAAAATCTTTGTAGGCCCGTAGGGGATCGGTGGAACAAAATCTTCTATTTTTTCTTCCTTCTCGTCATATTTTTCGTTATCCTTTTAAACGATTGTATCCGCTTTCTTACTTTTTTATTCCGTTCAATGTCTTGTTGTCGGAATTGCGAAGCCCAAGTATTTTGCCTGGAGATTTGCACAAGATATGGAAACGGATACGCATATGTGGGTATAAGTGGGCGAAATTATAAGGAATGATATTAGATATTTTCGAATTTAAGCAAGATTATTGCGGAAGAACTGTAACTTGGAGGTAGACGCCCCATTATCTCGAGAAATTGCCTGACTGTGATTTCAAATATTAAGCCGTCGAGTTGTCTGCGCTTAAAAGTCATGAACTGTGCGTAATACGTTCAGTATGGTCGATGGAAATGGCAAAAATAATTTTCAGTCTGTCCAAAATATTCCCTAGACAATAGGGTCACTGTAGTTTGTAATATTTAATTTTTATGCTGGAATCAGAATTTAAAGCCGACCATACACCATGCGGAAATCATGCCCGAAACAACTGATCAGCCCGGCTTTGAGGAATTCCGCATCGTATATGACCGTATCAGGCGACCTTCAGGCGGCCGGATTGGCCTTTCAGGCGTCCGGAAGGAAAATCGTTCCCGCTAGGCCTCCACCACGCAAGTTCCGGAATTTCTCTCCGGAAAAACTGATCAGTCCTGGCCTTAAGGAATTCCGGATCGTGAATGGCCTGTTCAGGTGGCCCTGAGGCAGCGTTTCAAGCAGCCGGATGCACAATTGGAAATCGGTCTTATCGCCAGAGATTCGAAGTATCTTTCTGTATATTGAATTGAATTGTACGGCATTTTACCTTCAATGGAAAAGTTTCAGATACATTAGTACATTGAAATAAACCCCTGCAAAAAAACGTTCTGGTCAGGCGGCCTTGAGGCTGCCGGACAGGTCTTTCAGGCGACCGGATGAACAACTGAAAATCGATTTTGTAGAAAGATAACCATATTGCAGGTTGCGTTAGAGATAACCATACGTCTCTGAAGCGCACTCTTTTAAAATGAGCAATTTTAGTAACTTATTTGCCTTTATGTAAATATTTTTGCTTGTATTTTAAAGCTTTAGTTGTAGTTCTATAAATCAAATGCTGTTACATTGTCATTTTCTTTTTTTTTATGAATTTATAACAATAATATAGCAACCTTAAAAAATTTACATTCAAGTTTTTAACTTATTGCTTAAAATATGTTTTAAATAATTTTTTTTAGCACATACTATCCACTTATGATATCATCAGTCCGAAAAAGTAATAGGTAGTTGAAAAATATGAATTAAATACAGTTAGAACAAACATCATTCATTAAATCTTCAAACAAGATTTTTGCATTTAGTGCAGGTCATTTTAGACATCCTCTTCTTTTTTATGGGCAGTAGTGTCAGTAGCGCCCGTTTATTGCCGAAGGTTCATCTCCACCAGCTATGGAAGTCCCCTCATTAGACTGTGGGAGGATATTTAGTAAATTATATCTCCCAAAAACAACTCTGTTGTAAAAAATTCCCCGCCAAGAAAAACCTCTCAACCGCAAAAAGGATTGATATGAAGACAATACCGCTAAAGTACTTGTAGGATATTGAACGCTGATTGAATTAGTAAATTTCTTTCAAAGCCGATTGGCGGGAAGCTTCCATTAAACAAAATAAGTTGAACAATTTGAAGAAAAACGGGGTAGAAAATGGTCTAATTAATCACTTCTGGCCTGAAGTGCATTTTTAGTCTTTTGTAAGGCTGAAGCTTTATAACGAGATTCGGGCGAGATGCCAATAATATTTGGCATAGGAGCCTAAAGCATGATCCGCACGCAACTACATAACCATCATTTTATCAGAACGACATCGTTGTCATTCTCACTGTCATTTTGTCTATGGCTATGAAGCTCCCCGCCAATCAGCTTTGAAAGAAATTTACTAATTCAATCAGCGTTCAATATGCCAACCCTAGAGTGAGGCGCGAAGCTACGAGTACTTTGGCGGTATTGTATTCATGTCAATCCTTTTTGCGGTTGAGAGGTTTTTCTTGGCGGGGAATTTTTTACAACAGAGTTGTTTTTGGGAGATATCATATCTTTTTGCATAGTTGTAGTAGTAATACAGATGGCGCAACGGTAAGCACGTTCGCCTTCTATACATTGGGCTCCGGTTTGATTCCTACTGAATGCGGTAGTCTTTAGGTGATTTACGTGCCGGACTATGAGTTCACTCAGGTTACCCATTTGGGGTAAATAGTTTTCTTGCCAAGAATAACATTTTTCTAGATCAAAGGACTCAAAGTGCCTTTAACAGTAGTTTAGTGCATTCGCCTCATCACCCCCAGTCGTATAATACTCATCTTGCCAAGAAATCGCTTCCTTGCCAAGAACACTTTTTCTCCTGCCCAAAGGACTCAAAATACCTTTAACAGTCTACTGCATTCGCCTCATCACCTCCAGTCATGTTATACCCATCTTGCCTAAACATCGCTTCCCATCTTCCACACATTGGAAAAAATCATCTTACATCATAATTCATATCTCATATGCCATAAATGAAACTACCTAAATCATAAAAGGAACAAAGACAACATACGTATGAGAGAATTGTTTTGAATAAACCAGACCTTGCATCTAAATTGGAACTCGAGAAATGGGATTCCGTTATTAATGAGGAAGATGCTGAGAAATCGTTCAGCGTATTTTATGAAAAATTATTAAGTATATACAATAGTTGTCTAAAATCTGAGACTAAAGTCAGTAGTAAGTTAAGGAAACTGAAACCTTGGATGAGTAAACGACTTATCATATCCATTAGAAATAGGGACAGACTTGCTAAAAAAATTCAAAAGCAACCATTTAATACAGATCTGAAGAGTCGCTATAAAGTTTATAGAAATAGATTAACAGTTTTAATAAGACAGGCAAAAGATGAATACTATAAGTTTATACTTTCAACGTGTAGAGGTGACATGAAACGAATGTGGAGCATTATAAATGAAGCTACGAATACAAAAGTAAAACTGGGTAGCTTTGTCAGCAATATTACTTCCACTAGTGGTGAGATAATTTGCAGCGACAGAAAACGGGATATAGCTAACGAATTCAACAAACACTTTGTCAATATTGGTCACAAAATCACAAGCAGCATTCCTCCAATTGATGGAGTGGACAAAATGTTATCAATGACTAACGATCAAGGTCAATTTTGTGATTCTTTTTATTTGAATCCAGTAACTAGAGACGAGATCGTCCAGCTTATTTTTCAACTGAAATCCAATGCTGCTCTCGGAGTTGACGGCTTACACGCGAATATTCTGAAGGATAATGCTATTGCTCTATCAATCCCTTTAGTTCACGCTTTTAATTTATGCCTGGTGCAAGGCGTTTTCCCAACAGTATTGAAAACTGCTTTGGTCGTACCACTACATAAGAATGGCGACAAAAGTGTATTAGACAACTATCGACCAATATCTCTTCTATCAAGTGTATCCAAAATTTTAGAAAAAGCTATAAAAAAATAGGCTTGTAAAATACTTGGAGGAAAAGCACATATTGTCCGACAATCAATATGGGTTCAGAAATTCAATGAGTACTGATGATGCTATTTTTAATGTAACGAAATCAATCGTTATGAACTTAGATAAAGGCCAAAAATGCCTAGGAATATTTTTGGATTTTAAAAAGGCGTTCGATACCGTCAACCATATAAAACTACTTGCAAAAATGGAGCATATAGGTAGTAGAGGCATAGCACTAAATTTATTTAGAAATTACTTGAGCCATAGATCCCAGGCTGTGCGCATAGACGATAATATAAGCTGTAAACTGAATATAAATATTGGTGTTCCGCAGGGTACAGTCTTAGGACCTGTTTTATTTTTAATATATATTAACCACCTATTGAAAATAAAATTAGTAAATTGTTCCATGTTTGCTTTCGCTGATGATACTGTAGCAGTATTTCATGGATCTAGTTGGAGGGACGTTTATCAACATGCAAATAATGGAATCAGAATTATTCAGCTTTGGTTGCGTGCCAATTCAGTTAGCATCAACGTGGAAAAAACAGTTGTCATTCCATTTGCCCTCACCTCAAGTGGAGCGCCTCCTACCTCAGAGCGTATTATAATGCATGAAGATTGTGAATCAGTTGAAAGTTGTTCTTGTCCAGTCCTCCTAAATAAAGATAGTACCAAATATTTAGGTGTGATAATTGACCGGAACCTGCGTTGGGGAGAACATGTGACGGTTCTCTGCGACCGATTAAGAAAAATCATATACAAATTCGTTCAACTTAGATCCATATTATCAAAAAACCTTTTACGAGTTGTATTTATATCACTTGTACAATCGGTGATTGAACATGGATTTATTGGTTGGGGTGGAATAGCTATCTGTAATCTATTACCGTTAATAGTATTACACAAAAAAATAATAAAAATATGTCTAAAGAAACACATGCGCTATAGCACGGCTCAAATATACCGTGAATTTGGTGTAGTTCCTATCCCGATACTATATAAAATTAAAATTTTGAAATTCTTGTATAGCCATCGTCAAATTTTCCCAACTGCAACTGATATCGGCTATACGACGCGTAGGCAATATCGTGGAACAATACATGAGCCAAGATACTATACAGCAACCGCAGCAGGACATGCTTTCTATCATGCACCAAGATTGTTTAATGAGCTACCTTTAAATATATGTAAATCACCAAATTTGCACTCTTTTAAAAATGCGCTGAGAATACATTATTTGGAGAACGATTTAGGTTTGTAGCTATTAAACTTACTGTACTCCTACTGCAATTTCTAAGTCAATCTTCTTGTATTATATTAAGCAATTAAAATTTAAAAAGTTATTACTTCATTATATGCAAACTCTATGCCGTACACTCATAATAATGATAAAATTGGAATAATTGAATACTATGTTAAATTTGTTAGTCGATCCGCCTCACAACTCGAGCGTTTTGTTCTTAGTGAGGCGGCCAATAGTACGTCAGATGATTAATATCTATTTTAATCTTGAATATGATGATCAAATTGTATATTGTAATTGAATGTAAAAAGAAAATGGCGATAATAAATAATAATAATAATAAATAATATACCATACACACAGAGCCATATAGAAGGAGATGAAACCCCCATTTACTGTGCACAAAATTCTGGACGTAATTCCACCACATACAAACTAGTAAAAAGTAAACAGAGAGACACACGCCCTAAATTGCGCAACACCCGCGCAGTCTATATAAAAGCACATAAAGTAAATGAAATGTCATCCCCTCTCCTACTTCTCCTATTGAACAATAACATTCCAGTCTGTCTCTCTGCCGCGGAACACCCGCCCGATCATATAGAAGCAAAAGAGATGTCAAATTTCCATCCCCCTTCCTACTTCCTCACTTGTGCCGAATTGCTCGTTTCTCACGCTCTTTTTCATTTCCTCTGATTCTCTCTTCAAAGACCACACAGCATGTTTTTTTTCTTTCCGGACATCCTAAGATGCAGCCATAAACATTCAGTTTCAATTTTTTCATCACACACTTTTCATTCATGCACTTGCCACAAGCCACGCCCACAGCCATTACCTCGTATGGTTCTCCTCACCCGACGAGCGCACGCACCTTTGCATCCGTCGTCGTCACTACTCACATAATCAAGTGTTTGCGTCTCTCCCCGTCGGCATGCGATCTCTGCGAGTGATTTCCTGTGTCAATGACAATGACCATATCAAATTTGAGCCCGAACAAGCATCCTGGGCCGGAGCTACAGAGGTCCGAAAACCCGTACTTGTTGTGTCGCGTAAACATAGTCTTGGTCGCTTTTAAATTTTTTTTTTTTTCGATTTTTTCGTTTTTTTTTTTTGGCGGGGCGGGAATTTGAATAAAACAACAACGGTGTGAGATATCAAATCGATTCTGGCTTTATTTTGAAGCTACGTTTATGCCATTACGTATGGAATAGCTGTTAAATGAGTACCCATTATGGGGTAAATAACTCGATTGAGCGTGTTGCTGATCACATACCTCTGCACAAAAACCGTCACGATCTAGAAAATGAGATGAAGCTAACTCATCTCGAGGCCGTGGTTCAAATTGGACTGTCGCGCCAGTTATTTATTTTATTTATAGAATAGCACGTAATTCAAATAGCCGACTCGGCTTCGCTGGCAGTACTTCAAACGGTCGGTTCAATTTTTTATGACTCGGTCCAATAACTGCGGCGTTATTCCGGCAATAGCGTCTCGAATATAGGCTTCGAGCTCGTCCAAAGTGGTTGGCTTGTTAGCGTAGACTAAGGACTCGACGCAGCCCCAGAGTAAATAATAGAGGGGTGTCAAGTCACATGATCGCGGCGGCCAATCGACTAACGCTCGCCGTGAGATCACCCAACTTCGTGCGTTGCTTCGCTTGTATATGGCATGTTGCGCCGTCTTGTTGAAACCACAGCTCGAATATATCTATGTTGTCGAGTTTTGGCCACATAAAGCCGATCAACATCGTTCCTTACCGAGGACCATTGACGGTAACGGTGTCTCCTTTTTAATTTCGAAAGAAATAAGGTCCGATGATGCCGCCGCCGTGCCATAAACTTCACCAGATAGTTAATATTTGCGGGCGGAACGACGCTTGGTGAAACACTCGTCGATTGTGGTCGCTCTAATAACGGCAATTTTCCTTGTTGACATAGCCTCTGAGCCAAAAATAGACCTCATCCGAGAAGATGATTTTCTGGCGAAAAGCCGGATCTTTGGCCAACATTTGTATCGCCCGGTTAGCGAACTCTGGGCGTTGTCTATGGCCGTTTGGCTTCAATTATTGCATCAGCATGATCTTATACGGATGTAGACCCAAATCCAACCGTAAAATAAGCGGAGTAGACTCTCTGGCGATGCCCAATTCAGCTGATCGGCGTCGAATCGACATTTCTGGGTCTTCATTGACAATGGCCGCTAAGGCGGCTATGTTTTCTTCACTTCGCAACAATCTCTGTTTGATTGGTGGCTTAAGATCCAAAATAGTGGACTCACGCTCAAACTTTTCCATTGTACGATGAATTGGCCGCTCACTGAAGCCATGATGACGACCGAACTTACGACGAAACTCACGTTGCGTATTTACGACTGAGCCGGAATTTCGATAATAATTTTTAATGATTCCCAAACGCTCAGGAAGCGTGAAATGATGCATGACGAAATGGCAAACCTTACTGAATATTATGACAGCGGAATTTCAATGGTAACTTTGACAGCTGCTGAAACATAACAATTGGAAAAACTATCATGAGTATCTGGTCACCCTACAATTAACATATACTAGAACTAATAAGTAAACATAAATAGGGGTAAACACCCCTTGTATCTGAAAATAAAATTTGGATTCCAACACTAAAAGTCACACACAGGATAAACATACGCCTCACGAGCGCATCAACCTATCCTAACAGCGAATCTATGATACCTATCTCTCTAATTGCCTTGACCCCTCCACGGGCGCGTCAACATCTCTAGCAGTTCTATGCCTTGTTGACGTTTCAATAGCATATCTACTTTTCGGAAGTGCAGTTGCTAGCATGCACCTCCTATCCGCGCCGAGATTTGATCTCCGAGCTCTAAATTAGTATCGTAGAGCGGTGACCGAACGATCACGGCCACCGAGCGCGACAAAAAGAGATAACGGTACATTCTTTTTGCGGGCGCCTTTGCGAAGTAGGTTATCTTTCAATGGTTAAATTGAGAATCCGGCCGCCTGACCAGAATGAATATATTTCAATGTATCATTGTAAGTGAAACTTAGCCATGGAAAGTAAAACGCTGTCCGATTCAATTCAATGGATAGAAAGAAACTTTGAATCTCTGGCGATAAGATCGACTTTCAATTGTGTTTTTGACCGCCTCAAGGCCACCTGAACCGGCCACACACGATCCGGAGTTCCTCAAGGCCAGGCTAAATCGGCTTTTCCAGCTGGAATTCCGAATGGTGTATGCTATATTCAGATAATCCGGAAGGCCAGGCCTCATCAGTTTTTCCGGACAGGAATTCCAGATGGTGTATGGCCGGCATCTATGTACGTCTCATGTAAGTATGTATGGTTTCGATGGCTACTCTCCGAATAAATATCTGTGTCCAGATGGAATTCGTTTAGTGCTTACAATGATCATTTGAATACTATCTTATGTAGTATCTGAATTACACACAGAGCGTAAACAAATTAATCTATGTCGTAGTATCATTGTCATTTTTAGAAAATTCTGGGGAGAACATACCAATCTTATAGTGGAGGAGGCCTTTTGAATTCGTACAGGCATTCAGCGATATTTCATTGATTTTTTCATTCGTGTTCGTGTTGAACGATTCATCGACTGATTACGAAAGTAGCTCATGAGAAGTTTGGCGACGCATAATGTAACGCTCCATGGTAGGTTAAGCTAGATAGATGGGCTGCTGTAACAACCACAGCCTCAGTGGGTCCGTGTTATACCACTTGTACAAATTCTGTCCAACCTTTTGTGATAGTTAGAAAAATCCAGAGCTAACAATAAAACTTTGGAGTTTTCCAACATCCGCGCTTTCTTGCTCCTCTAAGTCAGTCAAGAAATATGATCCAGCATCCAGGTAACGACCTCCTCCTACCTGTCAATGCGGGACAGGAGCAAAGAAGGTGGAAGCTACTTTCCCCTTCGTTCATATCCCCACAGCTTTTTGCAAAATTTACTGTTGGGAAGCCGAAGTCTCATGGCATGCTCCGCAATGAGATAATGCCCTGTGATGACACTCACCCCCGAGTCAATATGCCTTCTATTTAGCGACAGTAGATTCTCAGATCGAGTGACGTCCAGTCTGTGGAACAGCGACCTAGTTGCACGGCAGGTATTGCCAACAATAAATCTTGCATTGCAATTATTTGCCTCAGGTTTGACAATCAGTTTAGAAGAAGCAATACGCATATCAATATTACCACATTGTTGGTGCTCCGCATTCAAAGAATCCAGTCTCGGAAGCTCATCAGCCTGACAGTTATCTTCCAAGCCACTGTGGCCAGGAACCCAGCACAATGTTAAATTGACTCCGCAATTCAGAGAGGGATGATCAGCAATTCGCCACTGTCTTAAGGTCGCCACACATGAAGATGCACAACCACGACCGAACTTCCATCGAACCATCATAGAGCGGGCGGATAGAAAAATTTCCCTCATTTCCATCGTTCTATGAAATTGACGGTTCGATGGAAGTTCGGTCGTGGTTGTGTACGATAATGAATGGCGACTATAGATGTTTTCAAGACTGATTCCAGCAGTGTGATTGAAACCGCACTATCCGTTACAGGAAGATTAGAGCTTCCGAGATTCCCGTGACCTCTGTCTGTAAAACACTATAATGAACATGTACAGATATACTACTGAGAGTCCATTCCAATGTTGTGCTATCATCCGCCCCTCAGGAATTTTCTCCAAGGAGTCGCGGGTCCGAACCGCACTTCGGCGCAGTCTGAATTAACCTTAGAAGGAGGAAGATTCTGATTCCTGCAATCTCCTCTAGCAAGCTTATCCGCACACTCCTATCTGGCCTTTTTAAAGTGTAACTTTTATAGCGACGACGCATCGATGGGTAGTGCGCATCGATGGGTAGTGAATCGAAAAAATATACTTACTTGTTCTGCCACCCAAATCAGAGAAGCGCTGGCGTCGCTGTGATACAAGCTCATATATTTTTGTTGTACATAATTTTTAAATTCGGTTTTTTGGCCATAACTTCTAAACTGTAAGGAATTTCGGATTTTTGACGAAATTTTTGTTATACTTAGAAATATGAAAATTTACAGAAAAGCGCCATTTTACTAGCATAGAAAACCTAGATTTATAGAATTTTGAAATTTCATCAGAAAAGGTTAATAATAGTACATTTCTATAGTTGCAGTTAGCACACCCCTGCACCCCTTAAGCGCACCCGAGGTCAAAAATATTGATGGCCAATCATAACCAACATCATAGGCAATAATACTTTCAAGTTTCATTATAATCACATAATATTTAATAATAGTACATTCATTTCAATTTTGAGATTTTGATGCCATTCATACAAAAAATGCACATAACCGGCTACATACGAGTACTAGTACTGCATACTTGAATATTGCTTTTCGTAAAGTGAATTGGAGTTAACCATTTCTGAAAGGGTGGAGATTGGTGGTATAGGAGTGGTAAGGGAGAGAAGTTTAAGGAGGGAGGTAGGTGGGTTGCTGCTTTAAGGGGAGGTTCCCATAGAGGGGAAATTAAGGTTAACATTTTTTTTCATCTGATATGGGCAAGTGGGGTATCATGAGAAAGGTACTACCGAGTACATTCCATTTTTGGCGTCTTCATCAAATTTGAGGAAAGGGGAAAAGAGGCAGAGAGGAAAATATGAGATCATATTGTAATTTGTCTCACCCCCCTTACCATTTCGGGACCGTTACAATTAGAAATTTGAAAACATACAGAAAGATGGCTTTCAACTAGCACAGAAAACAAAAAAAAAATTATGAAATTTTGATATCTTCTCAAAATAGGTTACTAATAGTATATTTCTATAGTTACAGTTAGCACACCCCTGCATTTCTCAAACTCATCCGAAGTCGAAAATATTGATGGCCGACGATAATCAACACCACGTGCAATAATATCTCCAAATTTCGTAATAATCACGTAATATTTAATAGTAGTACATTCATTTAGATTTGGTCATTTTGATATCATCCATACAAAAAATGCACATAACAGGTCTCTTGTACTGTAGTACAATACATACTAGTACTACGAGTACAACATACTTGCATATTGTTTTCCGTAAAGCGAATTGGAGTTAACCATTTTCAAAAGGGTAATGATTGGTAGGAGAGGAGGGAGGAGGGAAGGGGGGGGGGGGGGGTATGCTGGTCGCTGACTCTACTTTCTATAATTATTCAAACAATTTATTTTCAACATTTTTTTTACGCAAAATTGCAATTTGCAATATCGTCTTAACATGAATGGTTAAGCATCTCCAAGAGTAGAATAGTTCATCTCCTATTTGCATGGGACACTACAAAACCCTCGGATTGCGGGCGTAGCCCTCTATTTTCCGGTTTCATTTTTTTTAAATTCGGGTTTTTGGCCATAACTTCTAAACTATAAGGAATTTCAGATCTTTGACGAAATGAGTGAGAGGGAGGGGGTAAAAAGCTAAATCTTTAATTACAAAATCCAGTATGCAGCCTTAACAAGATTTTTAAAAGTTACATTTTTGACGCGCGGTAATCTTAGCACGCATTTAATTTTTTTTTGTACCACTAGGACCAGACGTGGTCAGAGTCAAAGTGACATGTGGCTTTCCAAAAAGAATCCTCGCAGCGAGGCATCTCTCACGATACAAATAAGTCCAGGACTTACCAGATTTAGTTAGGCACATGAAATGCCGAGGTTGGATCTTTGCAGAAAGCCGCATTGACGTCATCTAATTTGGCTGGACAACACGATCGTGATCGGCCTTCATTGCACCACTCGAACCAGCCCTTACCAGAGCCGAAGAATCAGGTGCCTTTCGGGAAAGGAATCCTCTCAGCGAGGTATTCTTCACGGCTCCACTCGGACCAGGTCTCACCGTATCCGCAGTGGTACGTGAAACGCCGGGATTTATTGATGACAACTCCTAGCTAGACTTGGAGAGGATCCTCCCATTAAGGCATCCTTGTGACGGCTTGGATTTGGCATAGCCACGATGCACTAAAAGAACTCCCACGAAGGCGAAGGTATGGTACGGAGGGTTGCCGTAAATAAAACGAACTACAGCACACTTGGACCAGATATAAAATACATAGGTTCCTTGTGATCTACTAGTAAAAACATACTCGCAGTCGTCATCTAGTGGTTGAACCAACCAGAGCTAATCGCTAGACGAAGAAGTTGACCCACATCACATCACAAGTCTTCCAGATGAGCATAAAAATAGAACCCCAAACTAGATCCTCTTATATGTGATAAAGCTGGACAAGCATAGAGCAGGTTAAAAGTACTCTCCTCCTCCCCCTCGTCCCCACAGCTTCTAAAAAAATCGTGGTACGGAAGTGTTCGCCAATGGCGCAGTGGCCACTGATGACTCCCACAACAAGGTTGATGTGGGATTTCTTTATAGAAAGCAGTTTAGTGGATCCTTTTACATCCAGCTTAGGCCATATAAGTTTTGCTTTATAGCACGTATCTCCATTCAGCCATCTCGAGTTGGCTAGAGGTTAGATAGATGTTATCTTTATTCAACTTTCTTACTTACACGTTTGAAGGGGCATGACAATGTCTCGGCATATCTGCAGGTCTCCATCGGTAGTTCTCCTCCTAACAAGCTCATCGGCTCTACAGTTGCCAATTAAGCTACTATAGCATGGTATTCAACACAATGTTATGTTGAAGAAATTTCCCATTTCTATAAGTGTACCACGGATTTTTACGACACCAAGATGGATGCCAGGGATCTCACAGCGGCCTGACTGTCCGTGTAAATTGTAATATTTCTTGCAGATATGATATTCCGCCCGAGCCATATGACACGGATCTCGCCTGGAAAAGACTACAGTAGTTTGAGAGGCGCAAAGACGTAACAAGTCGAAGACAATCGAAGAAGACTCCAGCGCCCACCTCATCGTCGGTTTTAGAGCCGTCCGTGTAAATACGCAGAAGATTAAGGACCGTTGGGCCAACCATTTACCATTGACTGCGGAATGGAATAACGCATGTGCAATTAACACTGAACCAGTGTTTTGGAATATAGTAGTCCGTTGAAGAGAGGATGTCAATATTGTTTAGAATTGCAGGATGACCGAAGTGTGTGTCGGTCGACTGACCTGTCTCCGTTATGCGGATCGAAGTGTTGGCAGCGACTTGTTCATTTGTTATGTCCACAGGAATGAGGCTTAGTATCATCTCCAAAGCAGCGGATGGGGTTGAGCGAAAAGTCCCACTTATAGTCATGCACGCCGCTCTCAGTACTTTTGCCAGGATACTGCGGCTTGTCTCTGTACGTAGAGCAGTCCACCGTACAGCAATATTGGACGCAGGACTGAAACGAAATGCCAATAAAGCATTTTTGGTTGCAGACCCCACGTCCTACCAATGGCCCTGCTGCAACAGTAGAGTGCTGTAGTTGCTTTGGCTTTGGCACGTTCTAGCATATTCTGCCTCCCGTTTAGCTTTCTATCAAGTATAAGACCTAGGAAACTCGCCTTACCCACGAAGGATAGTCTCACTTCCTCCAATACAGTGGTTCAACAGGAGGCATCTGATGTTTCCTAATAAATAGAACAAGCTCGGTTTTGCTTGATCCAGTTGGCAGTTTTGGTCCAGTTCGCCAAAATAGTCAGGACATATTTTGTTACTTCGCTGAGAATATTTGGGAACTTTTTGAGATGGCAATATAGATATCATCCGCGAATGCCATCACTTTACAACCCGCCTGCTCTAGGTCCAACAGCACCCTATTGACCACTATGTTCCAAAGAAGCGGGGAAAGCACACCCCCTTGATGAGAACCCCTTCAAACAGTTCTGCGTTCAGAGGATGTCCGTAGATTGGAGGAGATTGCCCTGGTCGCTAACATAAAGTGAATTAATCCCACCAGACCAGGGTCTACGCCAAGCCCTAAGAGAGCGCCGGTAATTGCCTCCAGATAGACATTATTCAAGGCACCCTCGATATCCAGGAAAGTTGCCATTTTGTACTCCTTGAAAAGCAAGAATGTTTCAATGTGTACTATACAATGAGAGAGTGTAATGCTGTATCCACAGATTTACCCTTACAATAGGCATTCTGTGATGATTCTATTGGAATAGAAGTACGTAAGTGAATATCAATAAGTCTCTCCAGCATCTTTAGAAGTACCGTCTAAAGTCCTTTGCACGAACGTGGGAGCTCTTCCCCGTCTTGGGAATTATGACCACAGTCACCTCCGTCCATATTTGGGAAATATATTTTAGATTAGATCCAGACAAAATGATGGATTTGGAGATCCCGTTTTTATGTGCATGGGTGTAGTGAGTTAAAACCGATGAACTACCCCGAAAGTGCGTGTCTAGTAAGATTCCCAGAGTCACTTCACTAGACGCTGTCCAGGACTCATCCGGTTTCAGTATATATGTACATAGCTGAACATAGATGGACTTGTCGGTAGGATCTTCCGCAGTCTAAAGGTCTCGCTCGATCCGTCAATACGTTCGGAAAAGATCCTCCATGAGCTACGTTTGGCTTCCTTCAGCTCTTTCTTGTAATCACCAAGATGTTTTTTATACGAGAGCCAGTCCGACTCCAATCTGGAGGTCTTCATCATCATCATCGTGGCGCGACAGCCCGACGTCGGGCCTTGGCCGCCTGGATCATTGTCCTCCAATTATCTCGGTCACGTGACCGCGTCCTCCAATTTTGGGAGCCCAGCAGCTGCGCGGCGTCCACACCTACTGAGCTCTCCCAACGAGATCTCGGTCGTCCTCGCAGTCTCGCTCCGTCGACTCGTTCTGCATTCATTACTCTCTTAGGCATGCGATCATCGTCCATTCTTTGTACATGCCCTGCCCATTGAAGTCGTTGTAGTTTGACGATTTTCGAGACTTGCAGCTCATCGTACATTTCATACAACTCATGGTTGTACCGGATGCGCCATCCATCTCGATCGCAAACAGCCCCGAAAATTCGCCGTAGAACCTTACGTTCGAAAGTATCTAGCATGTTTTCGGAGGCTTGAGTTAGGGTCCATGCTTCGCAGCCATAGCATAGCACTGGTCGTATAATGGTTTTGTACACGCGGAGCTTCGTGTTTCTGTGCACATGTTTCGATTTCATTATGGGGAGAACCGAGAAAAAAGTCTTATTAGCTAACTGTATCCGTCGTTTGATTTCGTCAGCTTCGTTGGCGTCCCTTCACAGGTTGCAACCCAGGTAAATGAAGTTGTTCACGAACTCGATGTTGAGGTCCCCCACATTGATGCTCGGTTGTGCAGGAGTCCTTGTCACCGATTGCATCATTATTTTAGTTTTACCCTCGTTAATACGTAATCCAACTTCCTTTGCAGCGGTATCGAGCGTATGCAGAAGTTCTTCTGCGTCAGCCAATCTTCGGGACATGATGTTGATGTCGTCGGCGTACGCTGCTAATTGTGTCGACTTGATGAGTAGCGTCTTGCTGTTGTCCATATTCATGGCCCGAATAACGTATTCCAGTGCTAGGTTGAAGAGAGTCGGTGCCAGTCCATCGCCCTGTTTCAAACCAGTGCGTGTTTCAAATAGATCAGTAAGTCTATTCTGGATCCTGACTTGTGAGACGGAGTTGGTCATCGTCATCTTTGTCAGTCGCACTAATTTTGCTGGTATACCAAATTGCAGCATGATGTTGTACAGTACTCCACGATCGATACTGTCGTATGCCTGCTTGAAGTCGACAAAGATTTGGTATACGTTTACGTTGTATTCCCAGCACCTCTGGAGTATCAGTTTGACTGAGAAGAGCTGATCGGTTGTGGAGCGACCAGGTCTGAAACCGCTTTGGTATTCGCCAATGACTCGTTCTGCGTACGGTTTTATTCTATTTTCCAGAATTTTCGTCAAAATTTTATAGGACGTACAAACTAGTGAGATGCCCCTGTAATTCTCACACCGCAGTTTATCTCCCTTTTTATGAATTGGACAGATGATGCTTCTGCGCCAATCGTCTGGGATCTCCTCGTTCTCCCATACTCGCAGGAGTAATTAATGTATGGCATCAACTAGACTCGTTCCACCGAATCTTAGCAGTTCAGCTGGAATCTCGTCAGCGCCCGGCGCTTTATTTCGTTTTAGTGACCGCAACGCGAGATCAACTTCCTCTACTGTCGGGGGTTGAATGGGTGGGCCTAGATCAACAATATCGTCGAGAGCTTTCTGTGTGGGGATGTTAGATGGTCGGTTTAGAAGCTCTTCAAAATAAGAGGCCCATCGTTTGTTAATACCATCGGTGTCGCTGATGATGTTTCCATCCTTGTCCTTACAAAGGCTAGTCCTGGGTTGGTAGCCGTTCTTAATTGTATTTACTAGTTTGTACGCTTGTCTGGTGTTCCTATTAGCTAAGTTTTCGTTTATGTTCAGCAACTGCTCGTCAAAGTATTTACGTTTCTTACGTCTAAATATTCTATTCGATATTCGCCGTAGCTCGTCATATTTTTCTCTTCTGGCTCTGGTTCCTCGTTGAATCCATTGTCTATAGGCCTCGTTTTTCGCGTCAAGTGAATTTTTGCATTCTTCGTCGAACCAGTCATTTCTCGCTCGCCGGGCTTTATATCCCACGACCTTCTCTGCGACATCCTTGATGGTACCCTTGAGTTCATCCCAGAACCCATGGACGCCTGTGTTGCTGATGTTGTGTAGCATAGGTGATAGTTTTTCCTCAAGGGCGGTAGTATACGCCACCGCTGTAGCATCACTTAAGAGCTTATCAACCGCAAAGATTTTGGGAGGGCTGATTCTTGACTGGTGCACTGAGGAAATTCTACATCTGTAGGTCGTCTTCACCAAGTGATGATCTGAGTCGCAGTTTGCTCCTCGATAGGAGCGGACATCTGTCACACTAGACGCCCATCTCCTGTAAATGAGGACGTGGTCAATTTGGTTGACGGTATGTGCGTCTGGAGACTTCCAGGTCTGCTTGTGAATGCGTCGAGGCGGGAAACACGTAGAGCTTACGACAAGATTCCTGCTGCAGGCGAAGTCGATAAGTCGCTGGCCGTTATCGTTACATTCTTCATGGAGGCTGTGGCCTCCAGTGGTCCCCCGATGCCAACTTTCATTCCCGACTTTCGCGTTAAAGTCTCCCAGCAGCAATTTGACGTCGTTTGTTGGAAGTGAGTCGAAGAGAGTTTCAAGGCGGGCGTAGAACTCGTCTTTTACTGCGTCTTCTTTAACTTCAGTGGGGGCATGCACATTGATGAGCCAGAGATTGAAGAATCGAGTCTTGATGCGAATCGCACAGAACCGTTCGTTTATGGGTTTGAAGTCAGTAATATGCGCTTTGAGGTGATTGTTCACTATAAATGCTACTCCAAACTCCTTGCGGCCCGATGGTTTGCCACTTGTAAAAATTGTGTGCGATTTCTTGTCATTAATCTCGCTGCCAAGCCAATTTGTTTCCTGGACTGCAGTAATGCTCAGTTTGTACTTTTCGACCTGTTGAAGGAGGGCCTTCTCGGCCCCCGGTTTGTTCAGGGAGCGTACATTCCAGGATCCGAAAGAATAATCCTTTATTCGTTTGCGTGGTCGTCGTTGTTGATCCGTCCAATCCGAGGCTTTTGTTCCAGGTTTCTTGACATGGAGTAGTTTTTACAAGGACGAGTTGTCAGCACGTCGCTTAACCCCATTCAGGGGATGGCCTCGGAGATAGCTGCTTCAGATGGTTTAATAAACGTGCTGGAGCCCACACAACTATGTAGCAGGTTCAACTACGCAAGTCATTCCATCCTACTAGACCTGAGACGCTTAGGTGTTCGTCAGCCATTCAGGCTACAGCTATCTGCCTTTTCCAAACTGTCTTATCGCTAAGACATTGGCCGTCAGCGAATTGATACACTGCCGTTACCAGGGGGCGCCCACGCGGAGGACTATGGAAAAGGTCTTTGCCCCCCAATCTGGAGGTCTTGGCTACATAAAATATTTTTCTACGTAACGCCTTTTAAACAGCATGATCCCTCGTCCACCATTCTGGTTTTTATGACCTTTAGGCCTACTGACGGGACATGAATTCTTCGTAGCTTACTTTAACGCATCAGTTAGGGTGAGTACCATGTTATCCATGTTAGCCTGCAGCGGGGTTGTCCAGGAAGAGGTAGCAGAACTTCTTTCAAAGCCTCACGATAGTTGATCCAGTCAGTTCGACGTCTACTTATTATAGAAAGACAGGCCTGGATTTAGGGGAGTTTTCAAGACCAAACTGGATATACCAGTGGTTAGAGAAGGAGTGTTCCTATGACACTCTATATTTTTGTACTCGATCTATGATATCCTCTGAAACAAGGATAATATCTAGAACTTCCCGCCTGTTTTTTGTAATAAAGGTTGACTCGAAGCCCACATTACAAAAGAGTAAGTTTGTGCCAATGACAAAATCAAAGAGCAGTTCACCTCGTTTATTTATCTCAGAGCTGCCCCAGACAAGGTGGTGAGTGTTAGCGTCACAACCAAATATAAGGTTGATCTTTACGGCCTTAGCTGCATCAATGGCTTCTCTCAGGAAAATATGATGACGCTATCCAGTATTGATTGTCAGCTCCTTCCACGTTAATTAGGACTGTGTCTGCGTCACTGCTTGCGGTAACTAAGAATGCGTTAAGTGCCTTTTTTTCCATGATGCATGACCTTGTGTAATGAACCATATTATGGTCTGGTAGTGCTGCTCCCACCGGCAGATCGAAGCAGCACCTGATAAGTAGTGATCTGTTGGTGGTACGAAACCAGAGGCCGAGGGTCCCATTACACCCGGTCCCAGATTCGACCGCTTGGGCGTCTGATTCGTCCGCCAACCATTCCATCCTTATCCACTATTTTTATAGCCTAGACTTATAGTATAGGGTATATTGTTTTTGTCACGACGAAAATATGTAACACCTTAAAGGAGGCTCCGGAGGTATAGCAATGTATATATATAAATGATCAGGGTCACCTCCTAATTCGATTCAGCCATGTCTGTCTGTCTGTCTGTCTGTCTGTCCGTCTGTCTGTCTGTCTGTCTGTCTGTCTGTCTGTCTGTCTGTCTGTCTGTCTGTCTGTCTGTCTGTCTGTCTGTCTGCCTGTCCGTCTGTCTGTCTGTCTGTCTGTCTGTCTGTCTGTCTGTCCGTCTGTCCGTCTGTCTGTCCGTTCGCACGATAACTTTCGATACAATCAAGCTAGAGCCTTGAAATTTTGGTTACATGTTGGAAATATGATCTAGTTGGATGGTGTTGAAATTGGGCATGATCAGGTTAAGAGAACGCCTACCTCCCCTACATATGTAAAAGAAATAATGTATCTTTAACTCCCGATTAAAAAATCATGAAAAGCTCTGGCATATTGCTAGTGAGGGTAATCCTATACTCTATTGGGAAAATAAAATCGATCCGTTGAAAACTAACGGTAATTTTCTTACAAAAAGCCCCATATTACCCTACTTTTCAGGTTTTTTGTCTATAACTTTTGAACCAATTGACGTAGACACCTGATTTTGGCATGTAACTCTGAGGAAAGAAGCTGCTTAAGATTCTGTAAGTTGGGCATAATCAGATCAAAGGAACACCTACCTCCCCTACAAATTTCAAAAAATTAAATATTCCTTTAATTACGATAACTTTCGATAGAATGATACTACCGAGTTCAAAATTTGGTGGAATGTTGCTAGTAAGACCTACTTAGTTGATATTGAATATGGGCAAGATCCGACCCAAGGAACCCCCACCTCCTTTACAAATGAAACTTTAAATAAGCGATAACTTTCGATAGAATGAAGCCAGTGACTTGAAATTTTGGTCAAATTTTTGAAGTGAGATTGAGTTAGTTGGCATTAAAGATGGGTAAAATCCTACCAAAGAAACCCCTACTTCCCCTGCAAATGAAACTTCAAATAAGCGAGAACTTTCGAGAGAGTGAAGCTAGAGACTGGAAATTTTGTTTAAATGTTTCTAGGGTGATGTAATTGGTTGGTGTCAATGATGGGCAAGATCCGACCCAAGGAACCCCTACCTCCCCTACAAGTGAAACTACAAATAAGCAATAACTTTCGATACAATGAAGCTAGCGACTTGAAAAATTCGACAAATATTTGTAGAATGGGTTAGTTAGTTAACTGATTTTGAGAATGGTCAAGATCCTACTGAATAAGTGCCAACCTCCCCTATGAACTGGCCATATAGGAGACCCATTCTTAATGCATATGGTCGTTGCCAATTGGTACTTTTGGTATCACCACTAGGTCTGTGCAAGTCTAGGGTATATACGCTTCGGACTCCTGGTTTTTTTTCATTCCGGATTTTTACCTCCCCTGTTTGTGTTGTCTTCCCCAGGCCTATGCATTTTTGTTAATACGTAAAGGACAGGGGCAACGATCGGCGAAAACCCCGCCCACATTTCCCGAACTGAGCTACAGCAAGCATAGGCCCCTGCTTAGCTCGTTGAGGGGCCTTTTTCTTCGCTAGATGGCACGACCCGACCTTCACGGTCATTATGCTACCTTACGCTCCGTCCCCACGGGCATCTTCGGATGCCCACCAAACCTTCCGTTACACTTGGTTTGCCATGATATTGATAGTGTAATTTGGAGATTTTATTCCTAGCACGATATCATTAGTAACCCAAAGCTCTTGGATCATAATAATATTTTCCGCCCTACGGGCAAAGCGAAGTAAAAGAGCGTCAGAGGCCGCCTTCGAGTGGTGTAAGTTTATTTGAAGGAAGTTGATCCCGGCTATATTTTTTGAGGGTTTGTGGATTCAACTATCGTGCTGTTGATGTCGTCTTCCAAAGAGTCAGAGTGCAACAATCGTTCACGGAGACGTTACCTCTTCCAGAAGTGTCCAATCAGACCCGAAAGATATAGCGGCATCATCAGCTTCCTGTTCGGAGAGTGTGGGTGTGGTGAGGGTATCGTCCCTTCCTGAGCCGACCCTATCTTTATCCATAGGGGCGGGTTTCTCGATTTCTTTGCGAAGACGATACACCTTCAAAAACTCGCACAACGCGCACGCCAACTAATTACATGAAAATAGTACTTACGTATTTCGCATAAAAATTACACTGTAAATATAGTAAAGGAATCTGCAATTGGTAAAATCGTGATGAATGCGCTGTCACTTAAAATGTCAGGGTAATAAACTGTCAAAGTTTGAACGTGGCTATAAAAGACAACTTATAATCCTAGAAACACGATGACAATGTTGATTTTGAAGCTCATCCCCTCCCCATGATCAATTAGTGTTTCCTACATATTCTTTTATTACAATATTTTTTTTTCTCTAAAAATACACATAAAGGAAAAAATGTACAACTTTGACTATCTGCAGATTGTACGAACTTTTGCACGTGCAAGGCATTGAATTGAAGGATGACTCAACGTAAAAGTCACGAAAGGATCAACGAGTAGCTGACATATAAGCAGAACAAGGACCTGACGAAAAAAACGGGTAAAATTTACATAATCATCGAATTTGTCTTGAGCATCATATTTCAAGGAAGACTTTTCTTCATTAAAAATGAATGTATGCGAATTCTTACTACCGTCAGCTTTACATACATACATTCTCGTAAATAAAGATATTCAGAAGAAGATTATTATTGTGTGATTGAATAAACAGCTGTAATCTGTCATACTGGATTGAAATTTACAATACTCTTGTGAGTTATTCAGAAATGAATGATTGCGAAATGTCAGATTGAATTTAAACTTAAGAATTTATTTATCCGGTGATACATTAGGAGCTCGTTTCCCTCTTCCCACCTATCTAGCAACGGCTCCAGAAAAATAATACCTTAGAAGCGTAGGGAGGGACGTTAAATGTACAAAATCTTTTGTTATATAATGGTATTCAAACATAAACTAATACTATGTAATATGACAGTATTGTAATACATACTAATATTACTAACCTCTACCATACATATTGTACCTTAGTCAGTAAGTCATAGTCGTCTAATAAAGACGTACATTTATATTCAACAGTCAAGTCAGTCTTTTAATTATTAAACCAGGGTCCACAATATTACATGGTGTCAGGTAATCGTGTAAAAGACAAGAAACGCTATAAAAATGTCATTTAATTCCAAAGAAGAGCCCAAAGAAGGATTAATGTTGGATACTTCAGTCCCTGGGTTTTTCGCCACGGTTCCTCAACTCCAGATGAAATCTAACATGGCGGCAGAGTGGAAAACTCGGAAAACCCAATTTACTATCTTCTTGCGAGCATCAGGTTTGGAAATGCAGCCAGAACCAAGGAAAGTAGTATTATTACTTCATCATATGGGCCCACAATCCTGGAAATATTTAAATCCTTCAATGTAGATTTGGATATAGTCACCTACACGGATCTCGTTTCGAAATTTGAAATATATTTTTTGCCAAAAGTGAATATTGCTATTGAGCGTCATACATTTTTCACCTGTCGTCAAAATGAAAACGAATCCATAGACGAATATATGACCGTTTTGACAAATTTAAGTAAATCCCCTGAATTTGGTGAGCTGAAAGAAGACATGGCTCGTGACATTTTTGTATGTGGTCTAAAAAGTGCAAATAACCACATTAAAGAAAGACTCCTTAGTGAGAGTGCAATAAAATTAGAGAAAGCGGTAGAAATTGCCAAATCTATTGTTATAGCCAAGTCACACACACAAACTTTGCAGTCAAACGACATTGAAACTAATACATTGGCAAAAATTCGTTTAAAAGTGTTCACAAAAACCAATACAAAAAAGCCAGTCAACATCAACAGACATTATCAAAATCTGAAACTAAAGAGTGTCAACGTTGTGGACAAATACATCGGCAAAAATGCCCAGCAATTGGTATTACATGTAACAAACGTAAAACATTTAACCATTTTGCAAAGATGTGTCGCTCTCATCAAACATCAGATCAAAAACGCGTATACGTTAAAAACGTTGAAGCTGACTCTGCTGATTCTGAGTCTGGAGTGTTTTGACATGGATATGTCTTATAGCTGGGGGTCATCCTAAAAATCTGTCCGTCACACGAAATGTCTGTTTTTCTACTCATGGATCAGAAGAGGAAACAAGCCCATTGAAAATTTTTCTTTTGTGGTTGTGCATGTCGTTTGAGTGAAGTGGTCATTGTGCATGGCTGTTGCTTGTAGATCCGCGCGGGCGGCGCACTTGCGGCGATCCTGTGTGTACATGTTGGGATGTTGATTCGATAGCGATAAAGGTTGACGTTGTGAACGGCAAGAAATAACATAGTGTACGGGTGAACAGGCGCTCTCTGTGCTCTCTGTCCCACGCTCTCAGTCAACGCGACGCCATAATCTAAACTTCTGCATACACACCATACCATACATTCAAAATCCTCAAAAATATAGAGTACGCTCCGTACTACCTAACTTAACTAGGCCCCCAGAACACGTCGCAAGAAGTCGTCGGCTCTCCTCGCTTGACATTCTCACACGCAATTTATGGTCTCTGAATGTATGCGAAATTTCGATCAGGGCAGCGGACCTCCTCCTCTCATTCATTCATATCATTCTCATTCTCACCATTTCATTAAACAAATTGTGCACTCCCGACATGCACATGCATAGACCCAATCTGAGGTCACAATGAATGAAATTCCATTTTTACTCATTATTTAGGTCAAGGACCTCCAAGGACTTTCAATGACCTTCAATTTCCGCCAATTCCCATTCATCATTTAATAAAATAGCCCGTGTTGTACTATCTGAATCACTAGGGTCCCAGAAAAAGTAGCAAGTAGTCAGTTCGACTAACATTTGGACATGCGCAGACGCAATTTGAGAGTGTGTACATTACATAGTTCCCGTCCCCCGAAGATAGAGAGCGACAGCCATCGCGGATGAAGTTCATTCTATCCAAATCAGGTGATCCAGCAACTGTTGTTGTGCATTTGCAATGGCGGCGATTTGAGGTCTGACTGGCCCACAATGTGGGTCGCCTCCACACGTGCAATAAACATATCATAAAACAAAATGGAGCATTCGTACTGTGCGAGTTAAAATCTCCCAACCCCCGAAATAGAGAAATATTCGTCGCAGGATGTAATAGTTCCGGGCAGCTCATCGTGACATGATGTACATTCAGAGGTCTGCAGAAGATTAAATGCCTCCCCCCCCCCCTTCTGCAAAAATTTCAAAAATTTTCTTGTGCATTCTCTTTGTGCGTGTGTTGGAATGTTTTGTTTACTTTTGTTAGTTTCCCTTTCTGTTTGCCGGACACAATCGCATAGAGTCACACGCGTTACTTGAGAAACGGATTGTGTGTGCCGGACCCGGACTGTTGATTAAAGGGGCGGGATGAGGCGGATAGTATGGGAGCGATTTTGCAATAGATACACAAACACAATACACGTCCGATTGGGAAAAGATGGAGGGAAGCGTGATTGCGATTAGCAGAAACTTACTCAGAGAAATGTCGATAGGCTGCAGTCTGCAAACTGTACCGAACGGGTAGATGGAACAGGGTGCACGAGAGGAGGTGAATATTGCACACACGCGATGCAAACGAAAACGAAACGATCCCGCTAGAGAAAGGAGCCCGAGCGGACAGGACAAAGCAAAGCAGAATTTCTGACGAGTATCTACACTGCCACCAGATACATCGGTACATGGATATGACTTATGCCTACCGAAAGCGTGGGACGTGTTTTTTCGAATGATTTCATCCAGTATAACTATACTGGGATCTTTATAAAACTTACGTCGATATCTTCAACACAACAGGTTCCACGCAGTCGGTAGTCAAAGACATATCCATGTTCCGATGTATCTGCATGCAGTGTAGATACTTTGTATTTTTATAAGCGCATTGCAACATAGTCTTTCAAGCAACACGAATACATGGATGGTTACACTGAATTTTGATAACAAAAGTATTGAGTGCCAATCTGCAAATCATAAATTTAAATTCAGAGCAAAGCTCTGATGTTCCGACTGGCTCTAGAGATAGATCCCTATTTCGTATTTGGAAAATACGAAATAGGGATCTATCTCTAGAACCAAATCTATCCATCTCCTAAAAAATGTGTATGTCCATTCGAATTACATTAAAAACCGCAGCATGACTTTCGACTTTCTAATTTGGAGCTTGAGTTATATCCGGGAATAGTCAGAGAGCCACGTATTACAAACTGTTAAAGTTCTCCTGTAATCTTGACTCAGACCCTACGTAGGTCACCAGTCCCTCCCCAAGCATATTTTAATTTTGCTTTGTACAATATTTCGGAATATTTGCATTCATTTTCCGACAGCAAAGGCTGCAACGCTGAGAACAAGTTGCAATAGAAGCGTACGAGTGCAAATTCAGCTGCTGAAATGGATGCATGTTGAAGCCAAAAACAAGGAGTTCAAATACGGGGTGCCGCAGAGTCAACAACTCTGTGTACTATGTTAGGAAAATTATTAACATCTCAGAGAAATATGGCACTAGTATTAGTTCAAGAGGAAACGGGCGGACTCTTTTTTAGTTGATGATTTGTTACCGCTATTCACAACCAACATATGTTAACACCGTTTACAAAGTCGCTGATGCATACAGTGAACCCTACCCGCCATAGAAAGGAGCAAGCCGATGTTAACCGACTAGAGAACACTACTTGTAAGTGCACGTACGTAGTTATGGAACAAAATGTGTAGCTGTAAGGAATGTCCTATTTGCATATACGCGCGCTCATATGCATACTCGTACGATTCGAAGTGGAACTGTGTGTGTACTCACCAAATATTTATCAACAATGAGCTCTCCTTCGGGGACAGGATGCCTCTTGCAGGAATTATGCTTTAGTAAAACTTGCAGTCTTTGCTGCTTTGTTAAATGATATGCATATTAAGCATTTGAGGACTATCGAAACAGCACCTGGATCAATAGATGTAAAGGTAAAGTGCTGGTGGCGTTAAGGATGTCTTCGAGATATGAATGTTCCAGTAATTGGATTTTGAATAGATAAACGTTGTATGGGATCCAACTGACCACAACGAGCAGCAAGAAGTAATCTGTGCATTTAGGGTGAACTGAACTTAACATGGTAACGGCAGTGTATCAATTCGCTGACGGCCAATGTCTTAGCGATAAGACAGTTTGGAAAAGGCAGATAGCTGTAGCCTGAATGGCTGACGAACACCTAAGCGTCTCAGGTCTAGTAGGATGGAATGACTTGCGTAGTTGGACCTGCAACATAGTTGCGTGGGCTCCAGCACGTTTATTAAACCATCTGAAGCAGCTATCTCCGAGGCCATCCCCTGAATGGGGTTAAGCGACGTGCTGACAACTCGTCCTTGCAAAAACCACTCCATGTCAAGAAACCTGGAATAAAAGCCTCGCATTGGACGGATCAACAACGACGACCACGCAAACGACTAAAGGATTATTCTTTCGGATCCTGGAATGTACGCTCCCTGAACAAACCGGGGGCCGAGATGGCCCTCCTTCAACAGGTCGAAAAGTACAAACTGAGCATTACTGCAGTCCAGGAAACAAATTGGCTTGGCAGCGAGATTAATGACAAGAAATCGCACACAATTTTTACAAGTGGCAAACCATCGGGCCACAAGGAGTTTGGAGTAGCATTTATAGTGAACAATCACCTCAAACCGCATATTACTGACTTCAAACCCATAAATGAACGGCTGTGTGCGATTCGCATCAAGACTCGATTCTTCAATCTCTGGCTCATCAATGTGCACGCCCCCACAGAAGTTAAAGAAGACGCAGTAAAAGACGAGTTCTACGCCCGCCTTGAAACTCTCTTCGACTCACTTCCAACAAACGACGTCAAATTGCTGCTGGGAGACTTTAACGCGAAAGTCGGAAATCAAAGTTGGCACCGGGGGACCACTGGAGGCCACAGCCTCCATGAAGAATGTAACGACAACGGCCAGCGACTTATCGACTTCGCGTGCAGCAGGAATCTAGTCCTAAGCTCTACGTGTTTCCCGTATCGACGGATTCACAAGCAGACCTGGAAGTCTCCAGACGCACATACCGTCAACCAAATTGATCACGTCCTCATTTGCAGGAGATGGGCGTCTAGTGTGACAGATGTCCGCTCCTATCGAGGAGCAAACTGCGACTCAGATCATCACTTGGTGAAGACGTCCTACAGATGTAGAATTTCCTCAGTGCACCAATCGAGAATCAGCCCTCCCAAAATCTTTGCGGTTGATAATCTTCTGAGTGATGCTACGGCGGTGGCGTATACCACCGCCCTTGCGGAAAGACTATCACCTATGCTACACAACATCAGCAACACAAGCGTCCATGGGTTTTGGGAAGAACTCAAGGGTAATATCAAGGATGTCGCAGAGGAAGTCGTGGGATATAAAGCCCGGCGAGCGCGAAATGACTGGTTCGACGAAGAATGCAAAAATTCACTTGACGCGAAAAACGAGGCCTACAGACAATGGATTCAACGAGGAACCAGAGCCAGAAGAGAAAAATATGACGAGCTACGGCGAATATCGAATAGAATAATTAGACGTAAGAAACGTAAATACTTTGACGAGCAGTTGCTGAACATAAACGAAAACTTAGCTAATAGGAACACCAGACAAGCGTACAAACTAGTAAATACAATTACGAACGGCTACCAACCCAGGACTAGCCTTTGTAAGGACAAGGATGGAAACATCATCAGCGACACCGATGGCATTAACAAACGATGGGCCTCTTATTTTGAAGAGCTTCTAAACCGACCATCTAACATCCCCACACAGAAAGCTCTCGACGATATTGTTGATCTAGGCCCACCCATTCATCCCCCGACAGTAGAAGAAGTTGATCTCGCGTTGCGGTTCCAGCCAAATTCCAGATTCCAGCTAAACTGCTAAAATTCGATGGAACGAGTCTAGTTGATGCCGTACATCAATTACTCCTGCGAGTATGGGAGGACGAGGAGATCCCAGACGATTGGCGCAGAAGCATCATCTGTCCAATTCATAAAAAGGGAGATAAAATGCGGTGTGAGAATTACAGGGGCATATCACTAGTTTGTACATCCTATAAAATGTTGACCAACATTCTGGAAAATAGAATTAAACCGTACGCAGAACGAGTCATTGGTGAATTTCAAAGCGGTTTCAGACCTGGTTGCTCCACAACCGATCAGCTCTTTACAGTCAAACTGATACTCCAGGCTGGGAATAGAACGTAAACGTATACCAAATTTTTGTCGACTTCAAGCAGGCATACGACAGTATCGATCGTGGAGTACTGTACAACATCATGCTGCAATTTGGTATACCGGCAAAATTAGTGCGACTGACAAAGATGACGATGACCAACTCCGTCTCACAAGTCAGGATCCAGAATAGACTTACTGATCTATTTGAAACACGCGCTCGTTTCAAACAGGGCGATGGACTGGCACCGACGCTCTTCAACCTAGCACTGGAATACGTTATTCGGGCCATGAATATGGACAACAGCAAGACGCTACTCATCAAGTCGACACAATTAGCAGCGTACGCCGACGACATCAACATCATGTCCCGAAGATTGGCTGACGCAGAAGAACTTCTGCATACGCTCGATACCGCTGCAAAGGAAGTTTGATTACTTATTAACGAGGGTAAAACTAAAATAATGATGCAATCGGTGACAAGGATACCTGCACAACCAAGCATCAATGTGAGGGACCTCAACATCAAGTTCGTGAACAACTTCATTTACCTGGGTTGCAGCTTGACAAGGGACGCCAACGAAACTGACGAAATCAAACGACGGATACAGTTAGCTAATAAGACTTTTTTCTCGGTTCTCCCTATAATGAAATCGAAGCATGTGCACAGAAACACGAAGCTTCGCGTGTACAAAACCATTATACGACCAGTGCTATGCTATGGCTGCAAAGCATGGCCCCTAACTCAAGCCTCCGAAAACATGCTAGACACGTTTGAACGTAAGGTTCTACGGCGAATTTTCGGGGCTGTTAGCGATCGAGATGGATGGCGCATCCGGTACAACCATGAGTTGTATGAAATGTACGATGAGCTGCAAGTCTCGAAAATCGTCAAACTACAACGACTTCAATGGGCAGGGCATGTACAACGAATGAACAATGATCGCATGCCTAAGAGAGTAATGAATGCAGAACGAGTCGACGGAGCGAGACTGCGAGGACGACCGAGATCTCGTTGGGAGAGCTCAGTAGGTGTGGACGCCGCGCAGCTGCTGGGCTCCCAAAATTGGAGGACGCGGTCACGTGACCGAGATAATTGGAGGACAATGATCCAGGCGGCCAAGGCCCGACGTCGGGCTGTCGCGCCACGATGATGATGATTATATATCATTAGGCATTTGGTCTAGTTAGTGTGCGTTACTTCGCTCGTTTCCATTGATATGTGAGAGAAATTATGTATAAGGAATGTTTATTTAGTTGAAAATTATTTAATTTAAGTAGTATCACAATTTAAATTCATAGAAACTATTTTCCCCACTAACAATCGTTCAAATTTATTATTAGGTCTGTGTTACCATAGATTTATTCCCAATGAAAAGTTTCTGCGTAACATCAAAATTTAATTTTCGATATGTACATACTAATTTCAGTGGACGAAAATCCTAGTGGGAGGGGTTTGAACCCCCAAAACCTACTCGTGCGCACGGGCCTGCGAGAGCAATACAGCAGTGGGAAACCTTGAAAAATAGCTAATATAAAATCGTCGAGGAGCATGGGACATCCTGTATATGGACCAATAGTCATTGAGACCGGGGCCGGGATTTTCTCTCGACGGCCCTGTACAGACAGACACACATACTTAAATTCGACGCGTTGCTACAACAATAACGCTTCATTTTTGTACAGAATCCACTGATATTAGTCTGCTATGGCAAGCAAACGAAGCTTTTACCAACTGATAGTTAAGGGGGCATCTAAAGATTAAGAATGTTCCTCACTACCATAAATTACTAAATAATATGAGCTTCTCAATTCATTCGAGAAAATCCCTTAACGACCCGAATTCAAGAAGTTGAAATAAGCAATAATTTATTCATTATACTGCATTACAGCGACCGTCCACAAGCATCATCTTAAAAGTGCGACTTGCCGTGCTCCTTCGAATATTCGACAATTCACGAGTTGGACTAACTTTCCCAAACTTTAAGGACAGCAAACAAGGAAACAGGCAAACAAGTTTCGGATTATAACATTTTCACCGTGCAAATAAAATCTCCATATCCCCATGGGGTGACTGTCTCCTAACATGAGACGTGAGTCCTTGGCTGTCTATGTCCCTTTTTTTGCTCGATGAAACCCTTATTTTTTTTTCTTAAGATAGACCACTTTTCAGAAAGCGGACGAAAAATTCCTTCGCCTGGTCTGGCCAATGGACATTTTATCGAGAGCAGAAAGCGCGTTAAGGCTTTATGGGGCGGAATAATATATTTTTTCCTAGGGATCACAACGGAGAAAAAAATGTAAAACGCTTCACATACACGGATATGAGCCATGCCATATTTACTTTTAAAATTTCAGCTCGAAAACTCCTCTAAGTTTGAAATCACTTTTTTCCATTTTTCCATTCCCGTAACAATTCCGCAAGAATGTATTCCTAGCCAGCTCACCGGCTGGCTGGCTATTTGCCTGACTGGCCGTAATGGTTTTCCTGGGATCGCTGTGGTATGGCGCGGATTCCAAATTGGTAACTATTGAACCCGAGGCCGAATCAAGTAGCCTGCTTTATAAGTCTTCTGGCTCCTGTTCTGCACCAGTGGACTTTATTGAAGCACACTACTCAGGCAAATTCCTCGAGCTAGTTGTTGCGGAAGGAAGTCGGGATCCGGTTGATAGGGAGCAATTGGCCGCCACCCCACGCGCCACCCGTCCGATATGATAGGGCACTTTGTCATCATTTCACATCGTTTTCATGCAAATCAGGACTATCAGTGGAATACGAATGGGCGAATTCTAAGTAAGTGGAGAATTATATACATTACATATTCCGGACGAAATAGATTCCAAGATATTGTGGAGAAAGTTTTGTGGCCTCGTCGAGTGGAATCATGAACGATAAGTACACATAATTGAAGTCATTGTAGTTTTAGGGGACTGCTCATTTCTGGCACAAGGACAAGACAAAGCAAAGTGAATTTGAAATGTTGGTCCGGATGGCTATATGGTTGTCATAAATTTCCGGCAATGATTTTGGGTCGGACTGGCACACAGAAAAACAAATTACCTCACACACAGGCAAAATCATGTCCTTTCTCCGAAAACGACTTCGTTCACCTGCTTACATTCTTTTTGGTCGGATATTTACCATATAGGTGAAGCCTAGCTGAACCTACCACCCAGACGTTGTTTGTCCCCTGACCAAATGGACTACTGCCGCAACCCAAAAACGATTTCCGTACTTCATCAAGAAGACTAAGTAAGGTTCTAGCTCACTAACGACCAGTGCCTGCCAGACAATCAGACTTTTGCTGCTGCTGCTTTTTTCCCGCAGCGAGACTGACAAAAGGACAACGCTAAAACGTCTGTCGGGCACACAAGAAAAGTTTTTGCTTTCACCGACATTCCAGCGCAAGTAGACTCATACGAATGCAATACAAAAGGCCCCACCGAGCAAACGAACGAAAAAAAAATGTATAAATCTCAAACAAGGCACAAGCAATTATCCTTTAAATTGTGGAAGTTCATTTCCGTAAATATTAGGCAATGAGTAGGACTTGAAGTTGGTGGAAATTTATTATCGCTCCGGGTAGTTGTTTCACAAGGCCCGAGACGACAACGACGCCTAACAAGAACTCCTAAATTGTCACGGAGACGTGTCTAAAAGCATTAGTAAGGGATAGGGTTTGCGACATGAATGGGGATGGTGTGCTAGCTGAGCACATGTAATGTACCTGCAAGTAACAAGGCAAAATGATGGGCTGTTCGTTGAGAAAGGGTTGGCAAAATAGCAAAATTATTTGGATTTGATCCTCTACTTCAGGGATAATCTTCCCACTTCTTACTTGTCCAATATTATATTATTTTTTTTTACTTTAAAATTATCAGGGCAGCAACAACATTTCTTAACATTATACAAACAATTTTGAACGTTCAGTCATTATTTTCAATATTTTTTGGGGTGCCGAACACGAATTCGGAGCTCCCCACCAAAATTTCCTTGCGGAACATGGCCAAAATTTCAAAAAACCTCTCGGTACTTTTTTTGGTTTTTCACTTGCAACTGGAAAACCGTGCATCATAGTGAAAGGACGAATGAGCTACCCAAATGTCAAATTCGGTCCAGTGGTGGGAGGCAAAAAACCTTTTCCATAGTCCTCCTAGTGGGCCAAGTCTTAGCGATAAGACAGTTTGGAAAAAGGCAGATAGCTGTAAATGGCTGACCAACACTTAGTGTCTCAGGTCTAGTAGGATGGAATGACTTGCGTAGTTGGACCTGCACACATAGTTGTGTGAATTCCAGCACGTTTATTAAGCCATCTGAAGCAGCTATCTTCCGAGGCCATGCCCTGAATGGGGTTAAGCGACGTGCTGACAACTCGTCCTTGTAAAAACCACCCCATGTCAAGAAACTTGGAACAAAATCCTCGGACTGGGCGGATCAACCACGACGACCACGCAAACGACTAAAGGATTATTCTTTCTCCAGGCGGCCAAGGCCCGACGTCGGGCTGTCGCGCCACGATGATGATGATGAGAAGAACTTCTGCATACGCTCGATACCGCTGTAAAAGAAGTTGGACTACGTGTCAACGAGGCTAAAACTAAAATAATAATGCAATCGACGACAAGGACACCTGCACAATCGAACATCAATGTGGGGCACCTCAACATCGAGATCGTGAACGACTTCATATACCTGGGTTGCAACTTTCCGAGGGACGCCAACAAAACTGACGAAATCAAGCGACGGATACGGATACAGTTAGCTAATAAGACATTTTGACATGGATATGTCTTATAGCTGGGGGTCACCCTAAAAATTTGTCCGTCACACGAAATGTCTATTTTTCTACTCGGGGGTCAGAAGAGGAAACAAGCCCATTGAAAATTTTTCTTTTCTGGTTGTGCATGTCGTTTGAGTGAAGTGGTCATTGTGCATGGCTGTTGCTTGTAGATCCGCGCGGGCGGTGCGCTTGCGGGGATCCTGTGTGTACATGTTGGGATGTTGATTTGATAGCGATAAAGGTTGACGTTGTGGACGGCAAGAAAAAACATAGTGTACGGGTGAACAGGCGGACTTTCAATGACCTTCAATTTCCGCCAATTCCCATTCATCACTTAATAAAATAGCCCGTGTTGTACTATCTGAATCACTAGGGTCCCAGAAAAGGTAGCAAGTAGTCAGTTCGACTAACATTTGGACATGCGCAGACGCAATTTGAAAGAGTGTACATAGTTCCCGCCCCCCGAAGATGACCGAGAGCGGATGAAGTTCATTCGAGCCAGATCGGGTGATCCAGCGACTGTGTTTGTGCATTTGCAATGGCGGCGATTTGAGGTCTGACTGGTCCACAATGTGGGCCCCCATCCCACGTGCAATAAACATATAGAACAAAATGGCTGATTTATACAAGGCAAGTTAGAATCTCTCAAGTCCCGAAATAAAGAAATATTCGTCGCAGGATGTTATAGTTCCGGGCAGCTCATCGTGACATGATGTACATTCAGAGGTCTGCAGAAGATCAAATGCCCCCCCCCCCCCCTTCTGCAAAAATTCCAAAATTTTTCTTGTGAATTCTCTTTGTGCGTGTGTTGGAATGTTTTGTTTACTTTTGTTAGTTTCCCTTTCTGTTTGCCGGACACAATCGTATAGAGGCGCACGCGTTACTTGAGAAACGGATTGTGTGTGCCGGACCCGGACTGTTGATTAAAGGGGCGGGATGAGGCGGATAGTGTGGGAGCGATTTTGCAATAGATACACAAACACAATACACGTCCGATTGGGAAAAGATGGTGGGAAGCGTGATTGCGATTACCTGAAACTTACTCAGAGAAATGTCGATAGGCTGCAGTCTGCAAACTGTATCGAACGGGTAGATCGAACAGGTAGATGAAACAGGGTGCACGAGAGGAGGTGAATATTGCACACACGCGATGCAAACGAAAACGAAACGATCCCGCGAGAGAAAGGAGCCCAAGCGGACAGGACAAAGCAAAGCACAATTTATGACGAGTATCTACACTGCCACCAGATACATGGGTACATGGATATGTCTTATGCCTACCGAAAGCGTGGGACGTGTTTTTTCGAATGATTTCATCCAGTATAACTATACTGGGATCTTTACAAAACTTACGTCGATATCTTCAACACAACAGGTTCCACGCAGTCGGTAGTCATAGACATATCCATGTTCCGATGTATCTGCATGCAGTGTAGATACTTTGCATCTTTTTTCTCGGTACTCCTCATTATGGGGAGTACCGAGAAAAATCGAAGCATGTTCACAGAAACACGAAGCTCCGCGTGTATAAAGCCATTATACGACCAATGCTATGTTATGGCTGCGAAGCATGGACCCTAACTCAAGCCCGCGGAAAAATGCCAGATACATTTGAAGGTAAGGTTCTGCGGCGAATTGTCAGGGCTGTTTGCGATCGAGATGGATGGTGCATCCAGTGCAACCATGAGTTGTATGAACTCTACGATGAGCTGGAAGTTTCGAAAATCGTCAAACTACAACGAATTCAATGGGCAGGGCATGTACAACAAATGGAAAAGACAGTGAAGAACGAGTTGACGGAGCGAGATTGCGAAGACGACCGAGATTTCGTTGGGAGAGCTCAATATATACGGACGCCGCGCTAGTACTGGGCTTATAAGATTGCAGGACGCGGTCACGTGACCGAGATAATTGAAGGACAACGATCCAGGCGACGAAAGCCCGACATCGGATTGTCGCGCCACGATGATGATAATGTAGCCACCGCAATCTATTTTACATTCGAAAACCGGCGATTTTTCTCAACTTTGCGAAAAACCTTGTTATGGATACATCTGATCGACTGTAACGTGAAAACAGCTACAAACACGTAAAAATGCAATAAGCTAAAGTTGTATAGCATGAAATTTCTTGTTCAGACCGAATCATTTTAATTTAGTTAAAAAAAAATTCAGAAACTCGAAAAAATTAAATCACGTCTTTGAACAAGTGTTCCCTTTTAAATTAAGGTCCTAACCTCAGTTTTTCGTGCAAAAGCTCATACGAAATCCGTCAAAAATCCGGTTCGCACGCAAATCTTCGCCCTTCTCGGTACTCAGCTCTTCACACGAAAATCCCATATACAGACAAAAGTCTCCACACTGTCGTGGACAATTTCCAAACGAAAACAATTACTTTGCGTTTTATTTTGCGTGGAAACCGGTCATTACAGTGGTGATCGCTCTCTTTTCAGTGAGAAGGGGAGATTCAAGGGTAGTGTAGAGGCCGCGGAAATGAGTTGTGTACAAGTCTTCACGGTCACTTTTTCGTGGCAGAGATAGTACAACATTTTCGCACGAAGAGGTTAGTACCAGCCTTAACACATTTTCGAACTTTTTTTGGAGTAGTAGCTGGTAATTCTTCAACAATTTCAATATTGAAGTTTGTATTTACGTGTATCTATTACAAAAAGTTGAATAAAGAGACACTACAGGTTTACAACCTTACTTTTGTGAAAGGTCCGGGTTGTGGGGACGGTGGTCTTGGTTCCGGTGGATGGGATTCGTCGACTGACTCTTCCAACATCTGTTCGAGGTCCTCGTCGTCGTCCATGGCCGCAGAGAGGTCCACATTGTGCACACTTGCTCTTGGCACAAAGCAGGAGCAATGTAGACCTGCCTTTCTGCAGCCACAATGTCTTCTTGCATGCACAAAAAATGATGCGCAGCAGAGCATCTGGGCGTTCCTTGTGGTTGTTACAGGCAAGAGTCCACTTTTGGTGGTTTTCCACCCCCATTCTTCGGGCCTTTTGTCAACGTCAAGCCACTCCCAGACTTGGTGGTATACCCGCATTGGATCCTGCTGAGCTGCGTTTTCAGTTGGTGAAAGTGAGGCGATGTTGAATTACGCCTTGAAGCGCGTGCTCCTTCAAGGTGGATGATTGGTGATTTCTAAGACCATGAATATGTCGTTCTACAAATTTTGTGCCAACTATTGGAGCGGAACACAACTAATATATTTCCCAAACAGTAAATATTTTCTAGAAAATTCTATAACTTGCGATTATTTTTACGGCGCTTTGCATTTTATCGAAGCAAAATGTCTATTATTACCAATAAAATTTGAATCGCATGAACTTTTCGCTCATATTTGTGAAGAAAATGCAATGTTCTTTTATATAGTATAATATTATCATACGAACTTTTTAACATACAAGTACATGTGCCATCGAAAATATTCTATAATGTATCTGTTCTGCTCTTCGAAACATAAATTACATTTTTTTTATATCGTTCTCTTTCTAACAACAATGGTCAAGAAAATTTAGCTGTAATAGCAAGAGTTTATACCTCTACTAACAAAAATATTATACTTCTTATTAGAGTAAAAATGTATTCGTGTAAATAGACTATTAGTTTCCCTATGAAACTTGTGTAACTCCCATGAGCAGAGTTACAGTCTTGTTATAAGGTAGAAATAGATGTCATAAAATGCGCCATTTAATTCTTCTAAGAGTCTCGTAAGTTGCTTTAAGTACTCTACAAGGATGAAATTATGGGAGTATGATTCTCAAAGGCAATCCGCCTTCACTCTACTAAGTCTCTCTTAATGTGTTACGAGATCAAAATTGTTAGTTGGGACGTCACCCAGCTTTTGCATCTCAGCAGATTCAGTGAGGTGGCGTCTTTCTGCCCGTACAGCGCTTTCAAAAAGACCTCTCCTGCCGTGGCTAAACTTGAACGAGCTGGCTGGGGATTTTGAAAAACTTTTATGAGGGCTACCAAATGTGGATTTCTCCGGAGGACGATGAGAAATGTGATCTTCCCCTGGTAGAACAGCGCACTGGTGGTGTCGCACCCAGTCATCACATGTGAAAATTGTATATTTTGATATATTAACGTTTACGGCACATTCCCTTTCGCTGGTTTGAGGACGAAGACGTTTTATAAGCTTTGCGCACAACTACTTTGCCTTAACTCCTAGTGGGGCATAGCGCGTCAACTACTCCTGCGCGCCATCGTACTCTGTTCTGGACGATGAGGCGCAACTCCCCAAAAGACTTACCCAGCGCCCTACACTTCTTTGCCACAGATCGACGCCATTTGACTTTAGGGTCCCCTCTTGGTCGGCCTTGGTTGGAAATAGGGTTCCATTTCATGGCATGTAAAGCAATGCATTTATCAATCTTCCGCAATATGTGACCTATCCACTGCCATTTTCGCCTGCGTATCAATTCATCGATTGACATCTGCCCGGTACGCTGACTTAGCTCTTCATTTGATATTGTTTCGGACCAGAAAATTCTTAAAATTTGACCAAGGCATGAGTTCACGAAAATATGCAGCTTTCTGGAAACTCTTACAGAAACTTTCAATGTACTGCTCCCATACAAAAGAAAAGACAGTACCAGGGAGCAAAACAGGTCCAGCTTGGCTGATGATGCTGAGATAACTGCTTTGCCAGATTTTTGACAGCATGCCGTAGGCGCATTTAGCCTGGCTGATACGACGAGCGATGTCCTGTTGCGTACCACCATTTTCGGCAACAATGCTTCCCAAGTAGACGAAGTTGTCCACCTTCTCCACAGGCTGCCGAATAATATTGATGGGGAACAGGTGTCCGATTTCTTTTCGCAAGGGCGGGCTAAGAATCTTGGTGTTTTTGGTAGTAGTCCTTAGCCCAACCTTGCTTGCCTCCCTCTCGAGATTTGACGCCATTGCGAACAGATCCATGATTTTATGGGAGAGTAGGCATATGTCGTCAGCGTAGTCAAGATGTTGAAGATAAGATGTCAAAGTCCATTGAATTCCTCTGTCTAGTCCTGCTGCATGCAACACTTCGCCGATCACTGTGGAATAGGATCGGTGAGAGGATGTAATTCTGCAGAACTCCACTGCGAATCTCAAAGTCCCCCGACACCTTTCATACACATTTCGCGCCATCACAGGTTGTCTTAATAATAGCCACAAGCTTCTCAGGGATGCCTTTCCTGTGCAGGACCGCCCATATAGAGTCCCGGTTCACACTATCGAAAGCTTTCGCGAAACCGATGAAAACCAAGTGAAGCGGCAAATCGTTCTGGAGAATCAGGATCGAAAACCAGTCTGCTCTTCATCAATTTTGCTTCCTAAGTGGGTCTTTAGTCTTTTAAGACGATTTTAGCGATTACCTTGGCAACGGCAGGAAGCACACAAATGCCTCTCCAATTATTACCGTCTGTAAGGCTATCCTTCTTCGGAAGTTTGGTGTTCAAACCCTCCTTCCACTCAGTGGGAAAGGTCTCTGTAACCAACTCGTTCGTACAGCCGAATCCAACACAAGGAAAATCCTGAACAAAGCGGCTGCAAAGTTCATTCCTGCAAGACGGATTCCGAAAATTCGGCCCAACTTTACAACCACTGCCGCCAGATTGGCAGACGAGAGAGACAGCACCAGGAGCGAAAGTCCGGATGACCCCAGAATTCACGAGATGAACTGCGAGATCCAAAGGCAAGTAGCCGAACACAGGAGGTCAAAATGGAGCACCCATCTGAATAACTGCAATCTAACCACAGGGTTGAGCAAGTTATGGTCGACTGTTAGTGCCTTTTCCAATCCATCAGAACAGAAAGGGAACGTCGCCATTCAGTTCGGTGAAAATTCAACAAGTTACCCTACCCACTGCGCAAGTCGTTTCAATAAACAATTTATTAAACACCCCGCACCAGACAGACTTAAGCGTAAAATTCGTAGGAAGATTCACAACCGAACCACAGACAGCATTCCTGTTTTCACCACGGACGAAGTAGTTGTAGCTATAAGTAGGCGAACAACTCGAAAGCATTGGGACCAGATGGCATTTCAATGACTATGCTCAAACACCTCGGTCTGCCAGCCATCAACTATCTCACGGCTACTTTTAATCTATCCATCTCCTCGCTGATCGTTCCGAAAATCTGGAAAAAAGGGAGAGTCATCCCAATATTGAAACCCGGGAAGAAAGCGACACTCGGCGAATCCTATCGTCCAATAAGTCTACTGTCGCCAGTTGCCAAAACGCTTGAGGCACTAATCCACCCTGTTCTTGCGGCTCACATCCAGCTTGCGGATCACCAGCATGGCTCCTGAAGCATGCACAGTACGACCACGGCCTTGGATGCCATTACATCCCGCATTCATAGTGGTGTCAACCAGGCTCGTCCTTGTCAAAGAACAATACTGGTGGCGCTTGACCTGTCGAAGGCCTTCAACACTGCCAGCTATTAAGCGCTTCTGTCTGACATCAACTGTTCACTGCTTCCGACGCAAGTAGTGAAATAGATTGCCAATTTTCTCGTGCTCGGTGGCCGTGATCGTTCGGTCACCGCTCTACGATACTACTAATCTAGAGCTCGGAGATCAAATTTCGGCGCGATCAAAAACTGCCTGTGAGTACTAATAGAACTCTCACAGTGCTCCGGGCTTGTCAGTATAAAGACGGCGCGGATAGGAGGTGCATGCTAGCAACTGCACTTCCGAAAAGTGGATATGCTATTGAAACGTCAACAAGGTATAGAAATGCTAGAGATGTTGACGCGCCCATGCCCCTGGAGGGGTCAAGGCAATTAGAGAGAGAGAGGCAATCCTATACATAATTCAGGAGCAGCAAATCAAAACAAAGGAAGACTAAACAAGGTGTACCTCAAGGAGGACTTCTATCTCCTACCTTGTTTAATCTATACCTGTCAGGACTCCTAACACCACCTGAAGGGATCGACATCATCTCCTACGCTGACGACTGCTCCATTCTGGCGCAAGGGAACAACGTAGCGGATATGTGCGAAAACATCAACGGCAATCTTAAAGAACCCTAACTCGTTCTTCATGAGCAAGAACCTTACCGTCTCAGCGTCTAAATCCTCGGCAACCCTATTTATTTATTAAGATCCTCAAAGTCCTGGCCGGTAGTACCTGGTGCAAGGATAAGGAAACTCTACTGGTCACGTACAAAGCAGTCGGAAGATCAGTGGCCAATTATGCGGCTCCTGTGTGGTCACAGAATCTCTGTGACACACAATGGAAAAAGATTCAGGCGTGCCAAAATGCCGCTCTCCGAACTGTTACTGGCTATCTCCTGATGTCACCCCCGGACCATCTACATCATTAAACCAGGATGATGCCTTTAAGGGACCACAACCAACTTCTTGTCAAGCAATACCTGGTGGGTTGCTACCGAAGTGATCACCCAAACTCCAACCTCATAGACAAGACGCCGCCGCCCAGCCAGACATGCCAGGTGCAACTTGAGGGACCTAGAAAGGGATGTCCAGAGGTACAAAAGGGTACCCTTTGATAGTGGCGCACACAGGTTGGCCATAGCAGCGATACATCAGGAGGAGCTTCATCAGTCAATCGCAGGTTTAGGTCCGAATCCAGTTCTCTCGTCCATACCACCAATGATATCTCCGGAAGAGGAAACACTTCCGAGAGCTACGAGAACGACACTCGCCCAACTTCGGTCAGGCTGGTGTTCACGGCTGAATATCTATCTACCTATCCCAAACAAACACACCGAATTCCGACCATTGCTACAACAACGCATACTAGGTTGGTATGCAGAATGAAACCAAGCCAACCAAAACTTCCAACTTTCACTGAAACATTGCAATTCCGCATAATTTACATGCATTTTTGAATTCATTGCGATTAATTTCAGTAGCAACCACTTACAAATAAAATCAGCGAATTGTGATATTTGAGCTACGTGACGTGAGAGCAATTAACAACAACGCCACAACATGATTGGAAAGCTGCGGGCAGATCGTTTAAAGTCAAAATAGTGAAAACATAATTAAACACTGAGATTCAATGTTTCATCAACAACGTATCGAGAGTAAAACAAACAAACACGAATTGCCATAGTTAATCCGAACAATTTGTCTCTGGGCCAAATCGACAACCCCTACAGTGGCCTAAATACCTACGAATAACAAAAACAAATTTCCATTAATCCAGAGTGGCTTATGGCGTTCATTTACTAACACGTTTAATTGTCGCCCATACTGCAGCAGCTCGATTTCTCGCCTTTTAACGCTTACGCCAGTAGTTCTCCACTGGCAGCCCCTTTGTCACATATTAGGTGCCACCCTTGGCAATGCACTAAAGAACGGCACAGATATTTTGGAACGGGGCGACATTATAGTCAAATGATTCGAACCTGCTAAGGACGAGGGCTGAGCTGCAGCTAACCACCATTCAATACGATGAATCCGCTTGAATGAGTCGTGTCCTGGATCCACTCTTGTGCTTCGTGTCATTCTCTTTACGTTTGTACGGCGGCGGTTAACCTCGGTATTTGTAACACAATACAGTTTCCGGCAATCTTTCAAGTCCCGAGTAGGGCATAAATCTAAATAAGGAAATGCTCGGTTCCAACTCTCGTACAATCAATTGCAAGTTTCACCATAAAACTGGGCCTGGGAATTGTGAAAGGACTATTTCGTATCCGTTTTATGGAAACCGATTTAATGACGACAAAATATTGGAGAATTTGTATGGAGATATGGGGGTGACGAAGATATGCAATTGCGGAAGAGTGCCGGTCTCGACGAACACATCCCGTAAATCAGGAGATTTAGAGCTGCTTGTTGTGAGTTGGCCTAATTAGAAACAGTAGTGAATTCGGCCGGATGTGAGGACTAGCGGAAGAATATTAAAAGGTAGTGAGTTGTAGGAAGATTCATTTAGTATTTTAAGTCAACATCGGCTCTTATTTAGTTCAACTTCTACGTTCCCTTATTTAAAAAAAAAAGTCATTTCGGTTATTAGTAGTCTTGAGTCAAGTTTATGCCAATAGTTATCCGGGGCGGGGAAGGCATTTTACTATATCATATTCTCGGCATAACCCTATAAGGACAACATTATTCATATGGAGATTAGCGACCATCAGACCATTTACTTCACCACTGACAGCAGAACACCACAAGCAAGGAAACTAGCAATGAACCAAAGATGGTCTGCTAAAAACTTCGACGGGGAAGCCTTAATCGAAATCTTACATTAGAAGGCAGCTATCGAAAGACATGCAACAAACAAACAAAAGATGTTGCAGTTAATAAAGTAAATAGTAGAATCATCTATGCCAAGAACCTCTATGCCAAGAATAAAGCCTTCCTACCGCCTGAAACCAAATTACTGATGGAACGAGGGAATTGCTATCCTGAGGCGCACGTGTTTAAGGGTGCGGTTATGTTGGAGCTCCGACAAACGATAAGAGCAGCGCCAATAGTGAAGCGATGGAAACGGTTCTTATCATAGGTCGGAAAAAAGAGAGAGAGTGTTACGCCAATTCTTGGGCAGCTGTCGGCCAACCGCGGAGACGGGCCGTGGGCGCCACGCACTTTCAATTGCTCCGCTGCCAGGCTATATCAACCGTGGGAAGCGCGAACCCACGATTGTGCTTAGCTGTTACACGAATCTCCAATAAACCGCGTCACACGTATTTTACAACAACACTCTATTTTATTTACCCTGCGAAATTTCACTAAGCACTTATCTCTTAATTAGCAATACGCACGAGCCGGCCATCTAATTACGTTACTTACGAGCTAGCTTATACTAATTAATCCAAAATTCACTAACCTAGGTTCGCCGACAGTGTTTGTTTATGTTTCGCTGTTTGCATCGATTGAAAGGCGACACCACCAGTTCAGATAAGCATTGAATTCATATCTTCTCATTTATCGCTTGATCCTTTGTGATCTCTTCTTTCCTTTCGTAGGTTCGTTTGTATGTTCGAGGCGCATCATCTTTCAGATTTACTCGACGGATTCAACAGTGCAATGTGTAGAGGTAAGTATTCCGCCACCTCCTATTGACCGCCAAAACTACAACTTCTTTCCTAAATTGCAGGTTACACATCTAAACACGGGATTGGACGAGTCTTCACCGACGCGGAAAGACGAACGTTTCATTACAAGAGAGAGAGCAAATGCGTTGTTTCAATATATCGATTTTCATCGCTTCACTATCAGCGCTGCTATTATCCTTTGTCGAAGGTCCAACATAAAGGCACCCTATGACCACGCCGACTATAGCAGCGATCAAGAGAGACACCATATTACAACAACTTTGCACAATAATACAAGAATTCACGCGGACTACGAAAGGAGGCAATAAAAAAGAGTAAACGCAATTGTTTCAAACAACTCTGCGAGTAGGCAGATATTAACCTTTTTTAAAAGCTGAGCAGTCACCAAAGACCCCAAATGCAATGCCCTCTTCTACTAAATCGGATAGTCTCAGTTCTGGCAACTGGTAACTGGCAAAGAGATTTTAGTGATCATTTCCTGAATAGGCAACAATAAAGCAGCAGGCTGTCATCGTATTCCCAACAAAGTAATACTACTACTTTGCCCTAACCCCTAGTGGGGCTTAGCGCGTCAACTACTCCTGCGCTCCATCGTACTCTGTTCTGGACAATGCGGCGCAACTCCCCAAAAGACTTATGCAGTGCCCTACACTTGAATGCCACAGATCGACGCCAAGTGATTTTAAGACCCCCCACCCCCTGGTCGGTCTTGGTTGGAAATGGGACTCCATTTCATGGCATGCAAAGCAATGCATTTATCACTCTTCCGCAAAGTGTGGCCTATCCACTGGATTTTCGCCTGCGTATCAATTCATCGATTGGCATCTGCCCGGTACGCCGATTTGATATTGTTTCGGGCCAGAAAATTCTTAAAATTCGCCGAAGATATGAGTTGACGAAAACTTGAAGCTTTCTAGTAACTCCTACGGAAACTTTCCATGCACTGCTCCCATGCAAAAGCACTGACAGCATGTAATGAATTACCAGTAATGAACCATATTATGGTCTGGTAGTGCTGCTCCCACCGGCAGATCGAAGCAGCACCTGGTGAGTAGTGATCTGTTGATGGTACGACACCGGAGGCCGAGGGTCCGATTACACCTGGACCCAAGTGCGACCGCGTGGGCGTCTGATCCGTCTACCAACCATTCCATCCTTATCGACTATTTTTTTTATTCCCCATTTTTACCTCCCCTGTTTATGTTGTCTTCCCCAGGCCTATGAATTTTTGTTAATACGTAAAGGACAGGGGCAACGAGCAGCGAAAACCCCGCCCACATCTCCCGAACTGAGCTACAGCAAGCATAGGCCGCTGCTTAACTCGTTGAGGAGCCATTTTCTTCGCCAGATGGCACAACCCGACCTCCACAGTCACCATGCATCCTTAACCCTAGTCTACACTCATAGACAAAATCGTGCGATTGTCTATAGACAAATCGAGGATTTGTATTTAGACAATTGCGAACAATTCGGAACATTTTTATGGACTTTGTTGCTTGTCCACATCTACATTTTGTTTCTGAGAGACATGGCAACTGAATAGCGGCCTGTGGAATTGCTGCTTGTGTAGCCTTTATCTTCGTTAATGAAAAAGGGAAGAAAGCCCGCAAACGTTTGTTTATACGGACTTTGTTTGTAAATGGTCCTAAATCCGGGCTTAATTTATTAGAAAAGCTGAAATTGGAAGATAGCTTAGGCTTCCAAAATTTTTCCACATTAACCGCTACGGATTTTGAGGTATTGCTACAAATGGTTTGAAGTAAAATTTCAATACAAGACACAAGATTTAGAGAAAGCATTCCACCTGCCCTCAGGTGGTAACGCTTCGTTATCTGGCGAGTGGTGATTCATTTACTAGGCTTATGTATACATTCAGGGTTTCCAAGCAGACGATATCATCGTTTGTCCCGGAAGTTTGTGAAGCCATAATATCTTCGTTAAAGAACTTCGTGCAGGTAAGTTCAAATAATAAAAAAGTGATAATTTTAGTGAAAACATTTATTAAAGTTAGAAAATATAAAAGAGTTGATATGTTATCTCTGTTGTCCACATTTCAAAAATACTCAAATAAACGATAATTATCTGACCGCACGCTATATGCTCTTGCGAACACGACGAAATGTTGCACAAAATGTCTGTTACGAGAGACAAGGCGAGGTGCCACTGCATCCCGTGCAACCATGAGGCGAGGCGCAACATAGATGCACGTATATACACGGCGTGTGTGTATCTGGCGTACGTGACTGCTGGCGAGTAGCGGACTATGCCAACGGGCGATGAGACACTTGTTCTCTGGCGGTTGTTGCAGGCGGTTCGAGTGCGAGTTGTTATTCACTTTTGGCGGATTATTAATAAAAGGCAAATGTAAAGGGCGGAATATAATTGGCAAACAATAAAGGCGGATAATCCAAATCAAGTGTTTGTGTTTTAGTAAATTTGTGGTAACAAATCAGAAGTGGGATTAGAAATCCATGTGCGGGAAAATAAAAGTACAGTTAGGCGATTTGTGGTGACTAAGCGAAGTGTTGTTGTTGGCGCAACACAATTGCGATTTTGTGGCAGTGGCGAAACATTGTGAATCGGCGGCGGGCGTGTAAGACAGATTAGTGGCGAGTGTGCGAGACGGATTTGTGGCGAACTTTTGTGGTTGGTGACGGACTTTATTGAGTGAGGAGGAAAATGGCGGGCGTGGAGGAGGATGTAGAGTATGACAGTGACGAAACGTTAAAAAATACCAGTGGTGGCGAAACCGAATTGGCGGGTGTGAGTGGCGATGATGGAGCGGATGTGAGTGTGAGCGCGGCGGGCGCAAGTGCGAGCGAGACGGCGGTCGGTAGTTCGGGAGGGCGATTGGCGGTGGGCGAAGAAACCGAGGCGATCGTGAAACGACTAATGGCGAGCGGGTTGGCGGACCAAATCCGTGAAACCATCGAAAAGCAAACGGCGATTGTTTTCGATGAGTTGGCGAGCGGATCATCGGGATCCAGAGCAACAGTGGCGGCGGGGCGATTGCCAGAGGCGGGGTCACGGATGATGGTAAGCGGCGACATCATCGATCCGTTTGACCCAGACGATCCCGAATGTAGCGCTATCCAGTGGGTAGCAAGAATAGATCAGCTGGCGAAAGTCCATGGATGGACAGAGGAGGCGAAGACTGTTATCATGCAGCAGAAGTTGTCAAAGGCGGCCAAGAAGTGGTTTAATCGTCTAGATGACTACGACTTGACATGGGCGGAATGGAAGGCGAAATTGATCGGGGCGTTCCCAATTAGGCGAGATTTTGCGGCGATGTTGGAGGAATTAGTGGCGAGGCGTAAGCAGGCGGGCGAAACAATGACGGCATATTATAGGGCGAAGCTCGAGTTGTGTGCGAGATGTGGCATAGGCGGCGGAAATGCAGTCTCGTGCATAATTCGTGGGCTGCCGGAGGAGTTGCGGGCGAACGCGTACTCCGCAAAATGCAGTTCACCGGAAGAATTGTATAACCGGTTATTGGGAAGCCTTGACGCATATCCAGGCGAAATGGCGAGAGTTCAACGAAGTTCAATAATGGCGCGCGCAGGCGATAGGCGTGTAATGGCGGGAACGAGAGGCGAGCATCGGGCGAATTTGGCGGAACAGGCAGTAAGGTGCTATAACTGCCAAAGGCGTGATGGCCATATGAGCCGTGATTGTCCTTATCCTAGGCAGGATAGGTGCATCAAATGTGGCGTATCTGGACATAAGGCGAGCGAATGTCAAAATGCAAGGGCGTATACAGGCGAAAGATACCAGGTGAGATTAGTTAGTACTAATATTGAAGAAATGTATATAAGGCGAGGAATTTTGGCGGACGGGCGTTGTGTGGACGTATATATTGACACAGGGAGTGTGTGCAATATTGTGTGCCTGAAAGTTGGTAGGCATATAGGATATGAGATACAACGGGTACCGGTGGTTTTTCAAGGTTTTGCTGGCGGAATAAGTTTCTCTTTGGGGGTGGCGAATTTTGTACTTACTATCGATGGCGTTGAACTGATAATTGAGGCGGAAGTGACTCAGTGTGATTTGGGTCCTATTGAAGTTATTCTTGGACAGCCGGGAATAAATGCTTCAGGTGTGGTGCTAATAGTACAAGGCGGACAGGCGAAATTAATAAAAACGGATCAGACGTTGCTTTTGTCACAAATGATGGGCGATTTGGAAATTGAGGAAAATAGAGTTCAGGTGTTGTTGGGCGAAGACATAAATATACCGGCGGGGCATTCAGTATTGGCGACTATTGAAATAGTGGGCGGGCATTTTGGGAAAAATATTACTATGGCGGCTAAATTTATGAATTATGGAAAGGAAATGGTGGCGATACCAGCCGGAGTGTTCAAATGTGGCGAACTGAACACAGTGGTTTTATCCAACTTATCAAGAGGCGCGGTGAGTTGGGTAAAAGGAAGATTCTTAGGGCGGGCGGAATATCTGAATGATGACTCAGTGAAAACTGTGAGGATTGTGAAGTCTCAGGAGATTGATGTTGGCGAATTAGGCGACACAGACAGACAAAAATTGAACAACTTATTGGCAAAAAGGGCGAACTGTTTCTCAACTGGCGATGAAGATTTGGGCGTAACAGATTTGTGTCAGATGGAGATTAGGCTGAATTCTGATCGGTCTGTATATTATAGGCCTTATCGTTTGTCCTATACTGAACGGGCGTTGGTGCGTGAGCGAATTGAAAGTCTATTGGCGGGTGGCGTCATCCGGGAATCAAATTCAGAATTTGCGAGCCCTGTATTGTTGGTTCCAAAGAAAAATAACGAGGTGCGACTGTGTGTCGATTATAGGGCGTTGAATGCGATCACGGTGAAAGATCGATATCCATTACCTTTGATCACGGATCAAATAGATAGACTGGCGAATAAAAGGCGATATACTACCCTAGATTTGGCGCAGGGGTATCATCAGCTTCGTATGCATCCTGATTCTATTGAGAAAACGGCGTTTATTACACCAGATGGGCAGTATGAGTATCTTCGAGTACCTTTTGGATTGGCGAATTCTCCGGCGGTTTTTCAGCGTATGATTAATAAAATGTTGGGCGACTTACGACATAGAGATGTTTTGGCGTATATGGATGATCTGTTGATTCCATCCGAAGATATAGAGTCTGGACTGGCGTTGCTAGACACAGTTTTGGCGTTAATTGAGGAGGCGGGTCTCAAATTAAAATTGAGTAAGTGCTCATTTTTGAAGGAGCAAATTGATTATCTTGGATATGAAGTAGGCGTAGATGGCGTACGACCGGGAACAAGGAAAATAGAGGCGGTTCTGAAATTCCCAGTCCCAACGAATGTACATGGCGTGCGACAATTTCTCGGATTGGCGAGTTATTTCCGAAAATTTATAAAAGGGTTTTCACTCTTGGCGAAACCGTTAAGTGATTTAACTAAGAAAGAGGTGATATGGCGTTGGGGTGATGGCGAACAAGAGGCGTTTGACAAATTGAAGGGTTTATTATCTGGGCGACCTATATTGGCGATATATAATGGCGAATTGAGCACAGAACTACATACTGATGCTAGTAAATTTGGTATAGGCGGAATCTTGCTTCAAAAACAAGAAACAGGTGAAATGAAACCGGTGTCATATTTTAGTAGAACTACAAGTATACAAGAACAGAAGTACCATAGCTATGATTTAGAGACATTGGCGGTCGTTGAATCAATTAGACATTATAGGGTATACTTGGTGGGCGTACATTTCAAAGTGGTGACTGATTGTTCGGCGGTAAGGGCGACTTTGCTTAAACGAGATTTGGTGCCTCGTATAGCAAGATGGTGGCTGGCGATACAGGAATATGACATGGAAATTGAATACAGACCAGGCGATAAAATGAGACATGTAGACGCACTAAGTAGGAATCCAGTTATGATGATAGGAATGGGGGAGGCAGATTGGTTTTTAACAGTTCAGTTGCAAGATCCTTGTACTCAGGAAATTGTGGCCGCGTTAACTACTGATACTGCCAATACAGATGTTAGGAAAAGCTATCGACTAAAGAATGGGCGTTTATATAGGATAACATTGAACGGCGATAAATTGTATGTTCCGAGAATGGCGAGGTTCAATTTGGCGAAGAAACATCATGATGACATAGGTCATCCAGGATTTGAAAGGTGTATGAAACTTATTGGCGAAACATATTGGTTTCCTAAAATGAGGCGTTTTATTATGAAGTATGTGAAATCTTGTCTGCAATGTTCATTTGCAAAGGCGAATTATGGTAAAGGCGAAGGCGTTTTACATCCCATTGAGAGGCGACCTATTCCAATGGACACGGTGCATATTGATCATGTAGGGCCTTTTATGAAAAGTAGTTCAGGATATTCTTATTTACTCATGATGGTGGATGGGTTTACAAAATTTGTATGGGCGAAACCTACTAAGTCGTTGCGATCTAACGAGACTATTGACAATCTTAGAGGCGTATTTGCTGAATTTGGGTATCCTCGTCACATTGTGAGTGACCGAGGTTTGGCGTTTACTAGTAGGCTGTTTAAAGACTTTCTGGCGGAGAAAGGGATTAGACACTCACTTAATGCTATTGCTACTCCAAGGGCGAATGGTCAGGTAGAAAGACAGAATCGAACCATAATTGAGGCGTTGGCGGCTAGTGCAACAGATGAAAGCAAATGGGACAAGTGTTTGCCTGAGGTGGTGTGGGGCATTAATAACACTGTCAATGCGACTACACGGTTTTCTCCAGCTCAATTAATGTTTTCTCATAAGTTAGGCACTATGAGTGATTTGACTGCGAATAATGGCGCCACTGGAGTACAGGCGAAGGCGGAGTCGCGGGTGAAGGCGGAGGCGAGGTCTAATGGTCCGGGCGAGGCGATTTGTCATATTGAAAAGGCGGAAAGTGATCACTATAATCAGAAGGCGTTGGGCGATAGGTGTAAAGACAGTACTGCAAGGCGATTGGCGAATAATGGTGATACTAGTGTCGATGCAGCTGAATTGGTGGGTGACGACTCATGCAATTTTGGGCACATGGCTAGTTCTGGTGTTGATGCAGCTGGGTCTCAGGATGACGGTTCTGACGATCTTGGGCACATAACCAGAGAGTTGTCTTCGTATAAATTAGGTAAATCAGTTGATTCTAGGCGGACTGATGATGAGTTAAAGGTGCAATTGGGCGATAGGCGAAAAAGGGCGTATGCAAATATTAATAAGACCGCACAGCAAATGAAGGCGAGATATGACAAAAGGCGAAAGGTTGCAACCGAGTATAAGAAAGGCGATTTGGTGTTATGGCGACAGGCGGCTACAAATGTTATTGAGAGTGGTGTGAATAGGAAGTTAGGAAATAAATTTGATGGGCCCTATAGGATTAATCGAAACTTAGGAAATGATAGGTATCAGATAGAGGCGATTAAAGGCGTAAGAGGCTATAAACGTTTCAAGGCGGTAGTAGCGGTGGATGCATTAAGGCGATATGTGAGTGCTAATCAAGGCGAAGTGGCGTCTGAGGATGATGAGGCGAATGATGAAGTATCGCGGTTAGATTTGATTGATTTATTGGAGGGTAATGAAGAGTAACTTGGCGATTGGCGATTGTATGGTGAAACGAAAGTTTGGTGTAACTATGGCGATCGATAAATGGCGTATAAGGTGATTTTAAGGCGGATAAGGTAATTTCAAGGCGATTGGCAACTGCAAGTTGGCTAAAAGATAAAACAATTGATAATTGGCGAAATGGGTGTTTCATGGCGATTGATAATTAATGGGCTAAATGAATTTATGATGATGTGAGAATGACAGACTAGGTGAATTCATGGCGACTGGTGATTGGCGAATAGAGTTAAAGCAGAACAATTGGTAATTGGTGACAGAGTATGGGAATTTCTAGCGATTGGCGAACTGGGTGATTTTATGAAGATCAATAATTGGCGGATCAAGTAAATTTACGGTACTTAGTTATTGGTGAAGTAGGAGATCTCATAGTAGTAGGTAATTGGCGTATTAGGTGAACTCACGGCAAATGATTATTGGCGGATTGAATGAAAATTGATAATTGGCGAATAGAAGAATTTATGGCGATTGGTGATTGGGTGATTTTATGTAAAACTGATAATTGGCGAATAGGAGAATTTATGGCGATTGAAAACTGGTGAATTAAATGGAAGTTGATAATTGGCGGATTATGCGAATCTGTGGCGATGACGACTGGCGAATTGGGTGACTTTATGTAAATTGATAATTGGCGGACTATGTGAATTTACGGCGATTGGTTATTGGCGAAGTGGGTGTGTTCATGGCGACTGATGGTTGGCACGCTTGGTGTGTTGTTTATGGCGATTAAAAAAAAAAAGAAAGAATATGGCATTTGGCGAATTGAGTGATCAAGCTATTGGGCGAGGTGGGCGTAGCATTGACAATCAATAAGGGCGTATCATTGAGGCGATTTATGTTGAATTTGGCGAATTAATTAACTATAGGCGTTGTAGAATTTTGGCGAATTGGGCGAAGTTAGGCAAATAACTCAGTGGCACAATAATTAATGAGGACATTAAATTTTTCAGGAAGGCCGAATGTTACGAGAGACAAGGCGAGGTGCCACTGCATCCCGTGCAACCATGAGGCGAGGCGCAACATAGATGCACGTATATACACGGCGTGTGTGTATCTGGCGTACGTGACTGCTGGCGAGTAGCGGACTATGCCAACGGGCGATGAGACACTTGTTCTCTGGCGGTTGTTGCAGGCGGTTCGAGTGCGAGTTGTTATTCACTTTTGGCGGATTATTAATAAAAGGCAAATGTAAAGGGCGGAATATAATTGGCAAACAATAAAGGCGGATAATCCAAATCAAGTGTTTGTGTTTTAGTAAATTTGTGGTAACATGTCTCAAGTTTTCCATTCTTGATGGGAACTCATAGACACACGATAGACAACTCATAGACATGTACATGCAGTTGCAGAACACTCGAATTGTTCCCGATTTGTCTCTAAAAAATCGCAGAACCCTGTCTATAGACACGAGTTGCGGAACTTGTCTATGATTGTGGACTAGGGGTTAGGCTCCGTCCCCACAGGGGCATCTCCAGATGCCACCAGACCGTCCGTTACAAGTACCAGGGAGCGAAACAGGCCCAGCTTGATCTTGATGCTTTGCTTAGATAACTGCTCTGCCAGATTTTGGACAGCATGCCGTATGCTCATTTAGCCTGGTTGATACGACGAGCGATGTTCTGCTCCGGACCACCATTTTCGGCAACAATGCTACCCAGGTAGACGAAGTTGTCCACCTTCTCCACAGGCTGCCCATTAATATTGATGGTAATGGGTATCGGATTTTTTTTTTCGCAATGGCAGGCTAAGAATCTTGGTCTTATTGGTAATAATCTTTAGCCCAACCTTGTTTTCCTCCCTCTCGCGATATAATGCCATTGCGGGCAGATCCATAATTTTGTGGGAGTGTAGGCATTTGTCGTCAGCGTAGTCACAATGCAGCAAATAAGATGTTCAGGTCCATCGAATTTCTATGTGTGGTCCGAATAGAGCTGCACGCAACACATCGCCGATCACTATGAGAAATAGAATCGGTGAGAGGATGCACCCCTGTCGGGCTCCACTCCGCACCTCAAAGTAGTCCAACATCTTATATTTATGCAAAACGCGACATATCGCGCCACAAACTTCTTAGGGATACCTCTCTTGCGCAAAGCCGCCCATATAAAATCTCGGTTCACACTATCGAAAGCCTTCTCGAAATTGATGAAAAATAAGTGAAGCGGAGAATCAAACTCCACGCATTGCTCGATGATGATTTGCAATGTGATCGCCATAGAAGAATCCAAATTAAAAGCCAGGCTGCTCTTCATAAATTGCTCTTTCTACGAGTAAGTGCTCATTTTGTATTTCCAGGAACATTATAGCTATTATTTTTGCAACGGCAGGAACCACGCAAATGTCTCTCCCTACAATTAGTGCAGTATGTGAGGCTATCCTTCTTCGGAAGTTTGATGACCAATCTCTCCTACCACTCAGTGGAAAGTTCTCTGTATTCCACGCTTTCTCAGCAAGTGCGTGCAACTACTCGGCAGTTATGTTTGGCGCTACTTGATAAAGTTCGGCAGGGATGACGTCGAGTCCGGCAGCCTTTACTCGTTTTAGTACAATAATACAGTGGACCGTATGCGCACATTTTGATGAATAGCCAAATTATCTATTTGAAAGAGAACTACACCCGAGGTTACACGGCTCAAGATCGCGGCGAAGTGTTCTTTCCCGTCCCACATTTGATCTTCCTCCAAGAAAAGTAGGTTTCCATTACTATCCGTCACCGGACGTTGGCAGTATTACGACCATCTGTAAGCTCCTTGATGACACCGTTTACGGCGTTTAAGTTGTTACTTCTTGGGGCTACTTCTGCTAAGGCTAGAAGAGAATTCACTTAATCTCTGTTATCGCGTTAAAAGGAGTCCCACACCTGACTCACGACCACTATCAGAAGCTCTACCGGAGTACAATATGACAGTGCAACCCGTTGGAAAGATAAATTTTCCAGTGTTTCACCATCTCATCTCACCAAGCCCTAACATATTTAATTTGCACCGCAGAAATTCACTCCGTAATTGAAGAAACCGTGCGTTCCAGGGACCTTCTGATCCATTGTCCAGGAGAGTACGCACATTCTAGAATCCAATCTTTGTCATTGTACGATAGCCAAAAGTCGCAACTATTGAGTCAGCCTTTATCCGAGGCATAATTGACGTTTCGTTAGCATATGGAAGATTTCAGATAATGCAAGTTGCTGGCATACACATCCTCTCCTTTGTTTGTCGGTTTCTACGACAGACCGCCCCACACCACACGGGAATGTTTACCTCAACCAAATCATCGCACCGCCATTACTGACGGCCTGACTGGTTAGCAATGGTCAACGACCACTGTCGATCCAGGGGGCGCCTCCGAGGAAGACTTTGAAGGTGGAGTCTTTTCCCTTACGATAATTTATTGAATTAAGCGGCGGGCTAATGACACGACCATCTCAGGGATAAGCTGTTTTTCTCAAACGAAACGTAAGGGAGCTGTTGTTAAGGAACTCCAAACGCAGCACCAGGAAAGAATAAGGATAAAAGCACTTGTACTCGATCAGCTGACCAATCATGTACCGGCTAGCATAGTGACAATGCCACAAGTGGGGTTGCATCTAGGCATTCAATAGGCGGATTCATATTATTGAGTTTGTACGTCCTATAAAATTTTGACGAAAATTCTGGAAAATAGAATAAAACCGTACGCAGAACGAGTCATTGGCGAATATCAAAGCGGTTTCAGACCTGGGCGCTCCACAACCGATCAGCTCTTCTCAGTCAAACTGATACTCCAGAGGTGCTGGGAATACAACGTAAACGTATACCAAATCTTTGTCGACTTCAAGCAGGCATACGACAGTATCGATCGTGGAGTACTGTACAACATCATGCTGCAATTTGGTGTACCGGCAAAATTAGTGCGACTGACAAAGATGACGATGACCAACTCCGTCTCACAAGTCAGGATCCAGAATAGACTTACTGATCTATTTGAAACACGCACTGGTTTGAAACAGGGCGATGGACTGGCACCGACGCTCTTCAACCTAGCACTGGAATACGTTATTCGGGCCATGAATATGGACAACAGCAAGACGCTACTCATCAAGTCGACACAATTAGCAGCGTACGCCGACGACATCAACATCATGTCCCGAAGATTGGCTGACGCAGAAGAACTTCTGTATACGCTCGATACCGCTGCAAAGGAAGTTGGACTACGTATTAACGAGGGTAAAACTAAAATAATGATGCAATCGGTGACAAGGACACCTGCACAACCAAGCATCAATGTGGGGGACCTCAACATCGAGTTCGTGAACAACTTCATTTACCTGGGTTGCAACCTGTCAAGGGACGCCAACGAAACTGACGAAATCAAACGACGGATACAGTTAGCTAATAAGACTTTTTTCTCGGTTCTCCCTATAATGAAATCGAAACATGTGCACAGAAACACGAAGCTCCGCGTGTACAAAACCATTATACCACCAGTGCTATGCTATGGCTGCGAAGCATGGACCCTAACTCAAGCCTCCGAAAACATGCTAGATACTTTCGAACGTAAGGTTCTACGGCGAATTTTCGGGGCTGTTTGCGATCGAGATGGATGGCGCATCCGGTACAACCATGAGTTGTATGAAATGTACGATGAGCTGCAAGTCTCGAAAATCGTCAAACTACAACGACTTCAATGGGCAGGGCATGTACAAAGAATGGACGATGATCGCATGCCTAAGAGAGTAATGAATGCAGAACGAGTCGACGGAGCGAGACTGCGAGGACGACCGAGATCTCGTTGGGAGAGCTCAATAGGTGTGGATGCCGCGCAGCTGCTGGGCTCCCAAAATTGGAGAACGCGGTCACGTGACCGAGATAATTGGAGGAAAATGATCCAGGCGGCCAAGGCCCAACGTCGGGCTGTCGCGCCACGATGATGATGATGATGATATTTTTGATGGCCAAATAAGGTTATTGTGTTTATATGTTTTGCAAATACGGGTGAATGTCCATGATGTACAATATCAAAGAGTCGTGTGGAAGCCAAACGTGGATGACACTCAAGTGCCCTAACATCTTGTGGTTAGCGCGTCAACTATTCCATGTGGCCCAGTTGACGTTGACGGGGCAGCTCTAATATAAATGATTGGGGAGGGTAACTCTTCGATTTTATCATTAGTACAAACCATCTGGTGTGGAGGATTGGATGCGAGCTTACGTTCGTTACCAAGAATAGACAGGAACTCCTAGACATATCGCTTGTCTCGGGGTACATTCATCACTTAGTGAAAGATTGGAGAGTGACAACAGAGCACTCGTTCTTCGATCATCGCTAACTCCAATTCAGCATTGAAGAGCTTCCTGAGCTCAGGCCTATAGTTCTTAATCGGAAAAGGACAAACTGGGTCAGGTATAGGAAGGTTCTACTGGAGATTGTAACGGACGTTTTAGTGGGCATCCGAAGATGCCCGTGGGGACGGAGCCTAAGGTAGCATAATGATCGTGAAAGTCGGGCAGTATCATCTGGCGAAGAAAAAGGCCCCTCAACGAGGTAAGCAGCGGCCTATGCTTACTGTAACTCAGTTGGGGAGACGTGTGCAGGGTTTTCACCGCTCGTTGCCCCTGTCCTTTACGTATTTACAAAACAAACATGGGAAGCAAAAATGGGAAATGATAAAAAATGAGGCGATAAGGATGGAATGGTTGGCGGATGGCGCCAAGTCCCTCGCGCTCGCATAGGGGTCCAGGTGTAATGGGACAGTCAGCCTCTGGTTTCGTATCAGCGACCCATCCTTACTCATCAGGTGCTGTCATAGATCTGCCAGTGGAAGCATCTCTACCAGACCATAATATGTTTCATTGCAGGTGGTTCATTACAAGGTATTACCCACTCTGCCTCACCAGCCGTCAAACAAGGCAGAACTGGATGATATCGTACAAACTCTGACGGATACACTTAACAAGCTGCTTCCAAATCATGCCCGGTCAGTAGAATTAAGGGAAAAAGTAAACCCGAATGGTGGAATGCGGAAATTTCTGAACTTAGACATATGTGCAGAATATCCTTCAATAAGGCGAAATCAACTAGGTTGGAGTCGGAATGAGCTCTATGTAAGAAGGAACTTTACGCGCGTTTACGAAAGAACTGCGAAAAGTTAAGCGTAAGATCCTCGCCTCTAATCCTGCTGCTCCTAGCTATTTACTGAAGCATGATGGTTCATGGGCCACCACTAGTTTGGAGACTATTCGTAATTTATTGGATACCCACTTCCCGGACCGTTCACGATGACCATTCCAGGATTGACTGCTCCTTGTCATTGTGCCTCTATTATATTCAGCGAAAATGTTTTATGGGCTATTCGAAGCATTGATGCGTTTAAATCGCCTGGACGTGATGTCATTATTTCGGACGAACTACAACACACATCTGATATTACAATAAATCCCCCTGGATGGACGCCATCTTCAGAGCCTGTTTGGAACTAGTCTATATCCCAAGTATATAGACTGAATTGAAAGTGACTTTTGTCCCGAAAGCGTTTAAAAGCTAACACGCACGCCCCAATGACTTAAGACCTATCAGTCTGTCATCTAATCTAGTCAAGATGTTTGAGAGGCTGATTGATATTCATCTACGGAGTAGTATTCCATCGTGGCTCTTATCTTTAACTACGTCAAACCCGAAACTATCATCAACGCGCTTTCTGTGTTGCAAGAGAGCAAGTCACTCTGCGAACTTGTTAACATTTTATTGACATCGAGAGAAACAGCAAAATTTTTTGGGCTCATTCTCGACAAAAGGTTGGGATAGAAACCCAATATCCAGGGACGAGTGAAAACGCTACTATTGCTATGTACTCCAATATGAGAGCCATAGATAGAACCTGGAGTCTACAGCCTAATGTTGTGCACTGGCTTCACGTTTCTGTTGTTCACCCCATATTTATTGATGGTATTGCGGTTTGGTCGAAAGCCCTTCATATTGCAGCCTATTCCAACCTGTTTAGTAAGGTCCAAAGACTATCCTGCGTCCTCATTAGCGACGCATTGAGGTGAACTCCGTCTGCAGCCTTAATGGTGCTACTCAACCTGCTCCCTCTAAATATCATGGGAGAACAAACTGCTGTAATCACCACCATACGCCTTCTTAAAACCGGACTGTGGATCTCGTCTGCCTCCGACCACTAATCGATCTTAAATAGTTTAGATATTCCTACAGAAACTGACTATTTCACTCCCAAACATCTATTTGACAAGAACTTCACATCCGTCATTCCAAATCGGTATCAGTGGAGGGAAAGCGAGTTTCCAATTGTTTACTCTATCGCCATTTATACGGACGGATCCAAAACAGACGGAAGAGTAGGAGGGGGCGTCTATTGCGAAAGGTTAAATTTAAGCCTGACTTTCCTTCTACCTGTATACTGTAGTGTATTGATTTCGGAAGCCCTAATCTTTCTAGGACGACATGTCATAACCACTATACGGACAGCCAGGCTGCAATCAGATCGCTGGAATCAGTCTTGATAACATCTAAGACAGCGGATAATTGTCGATTATCTCTCGCTGAATTGGGGAGCTACTTTAGCATTGCCCTGTGCTGAGTCCCTGGCCACAGTGGCTTGGAAGCTAACTGTCAGGCTGATGATCTTACCAGACTGGGTTGTTTGAATGGGGAGCTCCATCAATATGTTAACATCTATCCACATATTGCCTCTTGCAAAATGATTGTCAAATCTGAGGCGATTAACAGAGTCAGTGCAAGATGGATTGATGGCAATACCTGCCGTACAACTAGATCGCTGTGGCCCATAGTGGACGTCACTCGATCTAAAAATTTACTATCGTTAAATAGAAGGCATATTGGCTCAGTGGATGGTGTTCTCATTGAGAAACATGCCAGGAGACTTAGGTTTCCCCACAATGACTTTTGCAAGAGCTGTGGGAATTCGAACGAAAAGGAAAGTAGCTTCCATCATCTCTGCTCCTGTTCGGCTTTGGCAGATAGAAGGATGTCATTACTTGGATCCGATTTCTTCACTGACTTGGAGGAGCTATAAAGCGCGGATGTTGCAAAACTCCACTATTTTATTGTTGGCTCTGGATGATTCTATCAGAAAAGTTGCGAGAGGATGTGTACTAGTGGTATCACAACGGACCTATTTGAGGTCTGTGTGAGCTGTGATTAGTCACAGCAGTCCATCTACCTAAACTAACCCTTTTTATGGATGTTTTTATGATCATACATTTATAAGATTTTCGGTAGAATCGATAAATGATATATACTATAACCTATAAGAAAGAAACTTTAAAAAAAAAAGCTGTCTTTTCATTGTGCGTAAACTTCAATTTCAAGACTTACGAATGTAATCCTTCACTTTCAAACAACAAAATCCCACCGGTAATAAGTATATCTTACAGATTCTTTCCACCGCATCCTCCGAAATATCCTCTCATATATAAGCCCCTCGAATCTTCAATAAAAAAAAAATTATTCACAATATTGTACAATACTGAAGAGTGTTCAAGTGTAATAATCCATACCCTTCAGACATATTTAAGCCTCCCGGTCAGTAGCGAATCATCTTTCGCAAAGCAGGATAGCCAGGAGGCTCTTCACGCCAATCAAACTACTTGAACTCTCTGCATCTAGGGGGTTTGTCGTCTAGAGGTACGGGGACTATTGCGTTATTAAAACTCTCACTGAAGCATGCAAATTTCAAGGAATCTGTTCCCTTGTCGAGGTAAAGAAACAAACGGCGCTTGTTAAGTGTAAAAACCCTCTTCAACTGCCTTAGTTGAAAGATAATACCACTTCAGCAAGAAGCAGTCTGGAATATGGCCAATCACGTAAATGGGAAAGTTTGGAGAGGTGCAAAAAAAAATTCGCACAAGTGCCATAATTGCACACTGCATACGTACGTATCTTGCACGAAATGTGTACGATGAAAACAAGGAAACCGTTTGTGATATCGATTTCGCCAGAATGAATTGCTCTAAAGAGACGACAAATTGAAGTCGTCGGTTGATGAGGTTTCCATGGGATACACCTACTAAGTGTGTAATGAAACAAGTGGTTTATATTTATCTGTAATTTTATTTGGAGACTATATATAATTTCAATCACTCCAAGAATATATCAGCAGTGATATAAAGAAGATAGACTACCCCCGAATTGTTATTTTTCAAAACTCTTTAGCGTCCAAAAGGACTCTTTGCTTTAAGTTATTCATGTGATTTACTTTGACCCACCCAATAAATAGAAGCCAAAAGAGGGTGGTTACCATGCAAAAGGTCCAATAGTTCTGCATTTTTCATATGTTGTAAAGGTCGGAGGGGTACTTTAAAATTCAAGTTTGGAAAAACCACCAAAAATTGGTATTTTTATCAGTATTTCGCCCGTAACTTCATTCCAGTAAATTTTAACGCAAATTATGGTAGTCCATTTGTGTAGAGCATAAAATTTCCTACAAACCCATTTTCGGCCGCTAATAGCACCTGCGAACAGCAAAATTTCCATAATTCGACGTCATATTTTCTTTGTTTAAATTTATTTATTAGTAGTCCGGATGGCGCAACGGTTAGCACGTTCGCCTTCAACGCACTGGGTCCCGGTTCAATTCCTACTGAATTCGGTAGTTTTCGATAAAAAAAAGGGGTTTACGTGTCGTACTATTAAATTAAGCAAAGATTGCCCATAGTATCTCACTTGCGTATGTGTTGTGTTCACTAACCCGTACACAATGGATGTGCAAAAAGTGAAAACTAAAGCCCCCCATATACCTTGCGATCAGTCGACACTTATCTGACGATATTGTGATCGTCACATTGATTGCACAGTGTATGTACTTATCGTTGACGATTTCTTTTACAGTTCCATACCATCGTCAGATTGATCCGAAGACGAATATCATTGTCGTCTAACGATAAATTGCATTGTCTATGGGGGTCTTATATCCACGTCCATTGTGCCTGGCGGGGACTCTAAAATCGGAGTGGATGTCGCATGCCAACAGATGGCAATTTATAATACTATCCCCTTATCCAGTACGAAATTGGTTGATACTACCACGAAAATTTATAAAATTCTATTGACGAAGTTTCGTATAGCTGGTTAACGAAATATGGGTTAGGACAAGGTGCATATTAAATGAATAGCTAATGTGGCTTATGATTAGATACATAATAACATTGAGAAAGTATCTGAAATCCCATAACAACGAATTCGTGTTATGATCAACCCATTTCGTATTGGAAGCATTATCAATGAGATCGCATGCTGTTTGCATCTCTCTCTGGCAAATGTACATGATTGCTGATAAAGCGAGAAATGGAGGTGACCGTGCGCTCGTCAGGTAAGGGGATTCATGCAAAATTGAGGGATGATCACGAAGAGTTCATCTTTGTATGTGTGGCTTGTGGCAAGTGCATGAATGAAAAGTGTGTGATGAAAAATCGGAAACTGAATCTTTATGGTCGCATTTTAGGATGTCCGGAAAGAAAAAAACATGCCTTGTGGTCAATGATTTAGTATGATATATGATTTATGGCATATGAATTATGATGTAAAATTATTTTTTCTAAAGTGGTGGAGGTGCTATTGGGGCGTTTTTAAATTTTCAAAATTGTTGAAATAAATCGTTTTTTCATCAGAGACTTTTCATTCATGCACTTTCCGCAAGCCACGCACACAACGATAAAAACGCAGGAACGCAATGGCCGAAAATGGTAACTCACACATATGAAATTGAGAAACCATATCACGCATACAATAGCAGCTGAGAAATCTTTGGCTTTTTAATCAACAGACACAGATAATTTGATGTGTTGTTGTCCTTATTACTCTAAAGGTCGGTTTACTTTAAATTGCAGCCGTTGCTTCTAAAGTGGGGAGGCTTATTTGTGTGCGTGGGATTATTTGCATCCCGCTTTAAAAATATATCTGTTCTGAGTCCCTACTCTTAATATATCTGTTCTGTGTCGCTAGCGTTTACCGTTGCTTCCATATGTACACTGAAGTTGGAAAAAATTGCCGTATTTCTCCGCTTGTCAATGTATTGCAGTGAGTACAATTTGGTTTTCGCTTAGAAGTGGCGTATTATTTGCTGTTCAGTAGTGTTATTATATACAGTGAAGTGAAATAATTTGCGAAATGGCTACTCGACGTGCACTTACTTTAAAAGAAATCGAGAGTATGTTGGATAGTGATGAAGAGGTGGAGAATCAAATCGATTCTATACCTAATAGTTTTGCCTAAAGACTTTGGTGGCGGAGTGACAGATGAAGAGATAATTGACGAAGACATAATTCACATCAATGACACTAACTAACTAAATCTTACCACCAACATTCTACCAAATTTGCAACTTGCTAGTGTCATTCTACCGGAAGTAACTAAAGGAATATTTAATTTTTTTAAATTTGTAGGGGAGGTGGGCGTTCCTTTGATCTGATTATGCCCAATGTACTAAAACTCAAGTAGCTTCTCACCTCAGGGTTACATGCCAAAAATCAGGTGTCTACATACGTCAATTGGTTCAAGAGTTATAGACAAAAAACCTAAAAAGAAGATTAGTACGGGCCTCTTTATAAGAAAATCACCGTTAATAAGTGAAAAGTGTTGTGTGCTCACCGGTTTCGATCGCTGGTGTGACGCGCGTCTCATCAGACGCCTCCACTTCGCGCATCACACCAGTGAGGAAGGCGTGACCCGGCACAGACCAAGTCGGATAGTGTTTTGCCTTATATAGAGTGGCAGACACAACAAGGGTGCGAATTCAGTATCATTAAGTTGTATGGTGTCGTTGGTCGTCGCCCGGCAAGAAAAACTTGTTTGTTGTAGCCACTGGTGCTATGCCAGAAACCAGACGAGTTCATATCGGAAAATCGTAAGTTGCGATTTCCATATGAAATGAATTCGCACCCTTGTTGTGGCTGCCACTCTATATAAGGCAAAACACAATCCGACTTGGTTTGTGCCCGGTCACGCCTTCCTTGGTTAGGTTGAACTTGGACCGAACCCGAAAAGTGTGTGTGCAAAGAAGGTGATGCTGCTATAATGTTCCTTAGATAGAGCTTTGTGGAAGCGAGCCGCTTCAAGTCGCAACTGGATGCTCTCACAGTCTCTCCTAGAGGTCTCCCGTTTGAAGCGTCTGATAAGGAGGTTATATTCGGCGAGAGAATATCTATATCGCCCCATTCATTATTTCGCTTGCCGTATTGAACTTCCCCCTAATCTGGGCCTTCTTGCGCGTCAGTTCTTCATTTCATCACAGAACCCTACATGCAGTACTAAAGCCACGTGCCTTAGTACAGTTCTATCTTGGTAGGAGGTTAAAAAGACGTCATTTAGCTCATCAGTCGTGCTGATGGAATTTAATTGTTCATCAACTTTCGAACCCACTAATTCCTGAAAAAATTTCCAATTTGTCTTGCTAACACAAAAGAATGCAAGGCGAAGTTCAGAACCACTTGGAAAAAACGAATGTGCTGGTTGTCAAAATTAGGCACTTCATCCGATACTCTCCAGTCCGTAACTGCCTGCGCTACAAATCTGCATGTAAGAGTGAGATCCAGTATTTCTCCCCTAGTTGCAGTGAAAAAAGAGGGCTATCACTTTTATTTAGAACAAGCACTTGTCTATACATAAGATAATCAAGTAAGGACGTCGCTGCTTCCCCAAATAGTATGTTGGGCGTTGGCGCCACAACCAATGATGAATTGCCGATTAGATTTCTTACAGAAGTCGACAACTAGCCTGACGTCGGCTGGAGGGTTTGCGTCATCATCCGAGGAAAAATTGGCGGATGCTATTAGCCTTTTTTTTTATTTATTATTAGCCTTCTGACTCCCATGTGGACTGGAGATGTTCACTAGTACCGTTACTAAATCCTTGGAAATGATGTTAGTGGTAAATGACTGACACAGTTGTCTATCAAAATCGCCGCGCGAGGACGATCCGATAGTTTATCATAAACCAACTTATCATATGTACTGTTCATGCAGCAAATATGCTGCTCGCTTCGCGGGGTATTACGTTTATAGCCCGTTTTGTATTTGGAAGGCCAAGCTTAGTGTATAACAACCGGTATGGCCTAAAGTCCCTCATGGAGTCGTGATACCTCAGCTTATTGATGGAGTGTCCCGATAATCCAACGCGGGGCAATGCCTCTTCCATAGTCCTCCGCGTGGGCGCGCCCTGTTACGCCAGTGGTCACTGACCATTGCTAACCGATGTCAAGCCGCCAGTGATGGCGGTGCGATGATTTGGTTGAGGTAAACATTCCCCCTGTGGTGTGGGGCGTAAAAATAATACCACGGCCTTTTCCTTCGACGGCCTGTCGTTAAAACCGACAAACAAAGGACAGGATGTATATCCCAGCAACTTGCACTCTCCGAAATCTTTATATGCTAACGAAACGTAAACTATGCCTCGGATAAGGACTGACTCAACGGTTACGACTTTTGGCTATCGTACAACGACAAAGAGTGGATTCTGCAACTAGATTATACTTCCAATATTTGACCAAAATTTCAAGGCTCTAGCTTCATTCTTTCGGAAGTTATCGTGCGAACGGACAGACAGACGGACAGATGGACAGACAGACAGACAGACATGGCTTAATCGAATCAGGAGGTGACCCTGATCATTTATATATACCTATATACATTGCCATACCTCCGGAGCCTCCTTTAAGGTGTTACATATTTCCGTCGTGACAAAAACAATATACCCTATACTAAAAGTCTAGGGTATAAAAATGCCATATTAATACCAGCCAACATCTGCATTGTCATAGCCACGGTGAGTCCGTTCCTATATACTCCTCTAATTCTATTGTATTTACATTAGAATTAGCCTAACCATCAGCTCTTATAATTAGACTATAGGTTACGTTGTTTTGTTCGCGTTCGGCAAAGCAGGCATAACACTACTTTCGTTTGCGATCGGAATAACGTTTCCTGGTCCGTTTATAAGCGACTGCTATTATGATTCCATCTGTACCATTGCCTTCACCCGCGTCCTCCTTTGCTAGTCATTATGTCGGATTTTTTAATCAACTTTTGCAACATTCGCGGTTTGAGTTCAAATTATTTTTCTGTGTACTGTCACCTGGCTTCTGTTAAGCCGGCTGTTCTCGCTTTAAGCGAAACGAAAGTCGTGTCTAATGCGGATATCGAGTGTTATCATGTTAATGGCTATCGCTTTCTGCCATACTTCGTCGCCCAAAGAGGTATTGCACTATCCATTACAAATGATGTGTCATTCTCTACTCTACCTCCCAATTTCACTTCTTCTAATCCAAAGTTTAACTACACTTGGATTAGATTGAATATTGAAAATAGCATCATTTTTTTTTGACATGGATATGTCTTATAGCTGGGGGTCATCCTAAAAATCTGTCCGTCACACGAAATGTCTGTTTTTCTACTCGGGGGTCAGAAGAGGAAACAAGCCCATTGAGTTCTATGAATGTAGTGGCCGATCCTCAGTCAATCCGAGTCAGCCATCAAAGGGAACTCACGAAAATCGAAAAACTTCGCATCATGAACTGACTAAACAACCAGGCACCCATAAAACAAGTCAACATCATTCAACTGCCATCCCCTCGTGATTCAAATCTGCTCACAACACCAGCCCCTTTCTTGTGATGGCCAATCCCATCCAGCCGACTGAAATCAGTGTCAGCAAGGTCACCAACGTGTTTTTCCCGTGGATGTAAGGAACTTACGACCGTACTTGTATCGCGCATACCGCGTACTATCACGATCGATGATATATCAACTAACAGTGCACAATTCTGATTTAGTGAGGAGAATAGTGCAGATGTTGCAGTTTGTGCAACGCGGATAACGTAAACGTTAATGCAATAAAATTGTGTTGTCGCGCTTACCGTCTTTAGACTTAGACGAGTACTATCTAAGTATCTAATAGTAAGTGTGTTTAGGTAGACCGCGGCTTGACGCGATCGATCGCGGATTGACGTACTAACGAAGCACAGGCGCATATAAATATGTAGATTGTATGATCGCTTGATCCACACACGGGGCAACGGTTGGGTTAATTTGTATTCTCCTGTACACTATGCGGGACGGTATGTCTTGAAAATGATACAAAGAATCTACACTGCATGCAGATACATCGGTACATCTTATGCCTACCGAAAGCGTGGGACGTGTTTTGTCGAATGAATTCATCCAGTATAACTACCTATATACTGGGATCTTTAAAAAACTTACGTCGATATCTTCAACACAACAGGTTCCACGCAGTCGGTAGCCAAAGACATATCCATGTTCCGATGTATCTGCATGCAGTGTAGATACTTTGTATCATTTTTGTTTCGTTTATCGCAGCCCCAATATACATGATGCTGTTAATGAGTGTTCTCTTGCTGCCATCTCTTCTAACATCTATGAATTGCTAGAGACATTCCCGTCATCTGAAATTGCATTTGCCGGAGATTTCAATGTGCACAATGTAAATTGGCTTAAGCACTCTTCTAGGACAGACCCGGCTGGTAGAGAATTTAAACTTTTTTGTGAGTCCTTCAATCTTAAACAGCTTGTGGACTCTCCGACCAGAATTCCTGATACGTTTGGGGAGAGAGCCAATCTGTTAGATCTGTTCATGACATCACACCCCGATAAGTACTCAATTTCGATTTCATCCTCTCTCGGTAGCTCTGATCATCTTCTAGTATCGACTAGTTTTACCACGAGCTCCCTGTCTAGAGTAAAACTACCATCTACCAAGCGGCTATTGTGGCATTACGCTAAGGCTGACTGGGCCTCATTTAACAAGTTTATCAGCGAACTTGATTGGTCTGAATGCTTCCTTACTAAAAACGTTGACTACATTTGCGAAACCATAAGTAATATCATATGGTTCGGAATGTTTTCCTTCATTCCACACAGCTTTAAAAACTCCAAAGCTGCAACCACCTCATGGTTCAATATCGACTGCAAAAGGGCCATCAAAAACAAGGAAGCAGCTTTCAAGGCGTATAAGGAAAACCCTTCTGCGGAACTTTTTCAAACCTATCGGTCCTTACGCAACACCTGCAAGTGCACCATAAAAGAAGCTAAGTTCCAGTTTGACATGAATATAAGACGAAAAGTCTTCATTCAAAGAAAGGGTGGTAAAGGCTTTTGGTCGTTAGTCAAAGCAGTGAAGAATAATTTCTCCTCTTCTTCTGTTCCGCCCCTTAAACACAATAACCAACAATTTACTGAGTCGCTGGATAAAGCTAATCTATTCGCTGAGATCTTTGCCAAAAATTCAAGTTTGCCACCTACTACTCAAAACACGCCCTCTACCACTATGTCCCCTACCAACCAAGGGCCCATTCATTTTCGCACTAGAAACGAGTTCAAAGTTCTTGCAAAGCTTGTCACATCTAAATCGGCTGGCCCTGATGGTATTTCTCCTATAGTTGTTTCGCGATGCGCTTCCTCTTTAGCTAAGCCGCTGTGCAAACTATTCAATCTGTCCTATTCATTAGGAGTTTTCCCATCCGCATGGAAACTTGCTCATGTTCAGCCTGTTCTTAAAAAAGGAGACGCATGTAATCCTTCGAACTATAGACCAATTGCTCTTACATCGATTCTGTCGAAAGCCCTCGATTTCACATATTCTTTTAAATTTGTGGCTGAATCTCGCGGGAATGCATCTTCAATCAACAGAGACCGCATGTTTGAATCGCTGAATCACGAAATTTCTAAAATCATTGAATGGGGTAAAGCTAATCGTGTTAAATTCAATGCTTCCAAAACGCAATGCTGTTTGATCTCCAATAAATTATATGCTCCACCTGCTTCCCAGAATATTCTCATAGATGGCGTGAGTATTCAGAGTTCACCTTCTTTAAACATTCTAGGTACGAACATTTCCAGCAAACTCATATGGACTGAACATATCTTTGGCATTGCCAAAAATGCGTTAAAATATCTAGGTTTCCTTAATCGTTGCAAAAAATATTTCTCACCATCTGACTTGGCACAAATATACAAAAGCCACATAAGACCTAGGCTGGATTACAATTCCCATATTTGGGCGGGTGCAGGTTGCACTGTGTTGTCCATGCTGGATAAAGTTCAACAGAAGGCTTTTAAAATTATTGGGTACCACTCTATTACCTCTCGCTTTGATTCCCTCGAGCACAGGCGTAACGTTGGTTGCTTAACCTTACTTTATCGCTACTACAACCGATGTTGCTCTAATGAAATTAGTGATTTACTCCCTGGTCTTGCTGTTCCTACGCGTAGCACCCGGCTTGCCAGTCGTGCTCACCCTCATACTCTTGAGACCAGGTCCTGTCGCACAGTTAAATTCTTTGACTCCTTTTTAACTCGCTCAATAAGAATGTGGAACGGCCTTCCATCTATTGTATTCCCTAATAACTATGACTTGCAAAAGTTTAAGCGGAATGTGCACCGGTACTTCCTACCCACTCAACCGCCCCCCAATCCCTTACCTTAATTTCCTTCCCGCCAAGGCTATGCTTGCATGAAAGGGTAATCCCCAAAAGTCTTGGCAATCACATAAAAAAAAAAAAAAAGATGTCTAAAACGTTTCAGAGCTAAAATCTCGAAGTCGATTAATTATGGACCGAGAAATCGACAAACCGTTCTCCGCATCTAATTAAATACTTTATTACGAATAATTAAATCAGTGGTTCCAAACAAGAAAAGTCATAACGGAAAACTTTAAAACTTCATCAAAATTCATATTCCGTATAAACTCTGATCATCAATAAATTGGATAACCGTATCCAGTTTGAGGCAGGTCAACCAGAAACTTCCACAGCAAGAATCTTCCGAACTATATCCAACATTTCTTTGTCTATTTTTCGACAACAGTTTCCAGTACATATGACTCAACCAGAATCAACCGACAACCATAAACAACGACCCCTGCCACATTTCGCAACCGGGAAATTGTTATGACCTTGTCTACGTTTGGGAAAAAAACGAAATAAAAGAACAACACTTACCCCAACCCCTTGTCGATTTTGTTTGTTTCAAAGAAAATAATCGATAACGCCTATAACGACAAAGTACACCTGTTCCATGCTCTACCTGGCACCCATGTCAGCCACGAAAACTGTGTCATGTGTCCCTTCACAAGTCGCGGTGCAGTCAATAAGGAACTTTTGTTGGAACCACCAACAACAGGACGCGAAGTAAATTTTTTCCAATCCTAACGAAACTCGGGAGAACAGGACGCAACAGTAATAACGTAAAAGTGAAAATCATGTATCCGCAAAGTGAATTGGACAATTACAAATTACAAGTGGAGCTGCTCCAGGAGAGGCTTAAAAGCAGGTGAGAGAGGACACTAGAAGTGCAATAAAAAAAATGCACCATCCCCTTGATTTTTCTGATGTCATCCTTCTCCTAACAGCGAGCAACGTCGTCAACAACTCGAGGAGAAATTTGAAAATACAATGAGAAAACGAAAGGAACAGTAAGTACAGAAGCAGCTCTCCATTGGCAGCCCGCCCTAGCGAAAAATGAAGTGGAATTATTCCGAGTGGTGCTAAATATGCGTTATGTTGTTTTCTTTCTATTGTCTGCTTTCGATGCTTTCATTGTGTATCCTGTTTGGTGCCTGTCCGTAGCGAGCGTATGCTCAGAGCTAAAAATCGGCTCAAGCACGAGCAATTTCTTCGAGAGCAGAGTGAACGTAACGAGCGAAACAGGTCCTTGATAAGAGCCCTCGAACGGATTGATCAGCAAGCAAGCACGCTGGCAGCAAGGAGTGAACGACTGAAAATATTAAAGGTAAGCGGAGACTTATATATCCCATTCAAAATCCATTGCAAACACACCACGTTTTTTTGGTCTTGTTGATGCTTGTATCCTTTGTGTTTCGCATTTATAGTGAATGTTTCACCAACAATACAAGTCCAGATTTCTAGTCAATCCTTATCCAGATTTTTTTCTTAAAATCGGAACTAAATTGGACTGTGGTGCTTTCTATAATAGACTGATATAAGTACTATAGTTCAACGATAGAGTTGAAAAGAATTCCTTGATTTTGTATACGAAGATGTCATGTTAACTTTGTCAGGCACTTGCTTTCAAAAAAGTGTAATGCTGAAGGTAGTCACAAGATGGTGTTATCGGAGAAGGAGCCGGAAATTTTCCAAAGTGACCGTGCGGCGGTGCTAGAAGCGAATGCTTCATAACGAGCTGAGCGGCGGCACATCCTTGTCCCAGTTCACTTTAGGGAGATGTGGTTTTGGTTTTTGCCCGCTCGTTGCCCCAGTCATCAGAAAAGAGTTCGGAAGAGAAGATAGTTTCTGATTTCATATTTTTATTTCATTAAATCAGACAGGCTTTTATTGCAAAACAAAATCGACGAATCTAACAAAATTAAAAAAAAAAGAATCTTCATGATGATATCTCACGAAAGCATTAGCATAAGTTTCAGGATTGCATCATCCTCCATACAATGATACAAAAAGAGCGATGACGTTCATCGGCACTTTAGGCCCGTCCCATGCAAGTACATTTTAATTTTAATCGAAGTGCCTTCAAGTTGTTTACGATTTGCTTTGAAAAATGTTGTCCTATCACACCGATTCAAGAGATAGCCATACCAGGCGAATGCAACTCTACCATTATTTTATGACCCAAGGACTCCGAATACCGGTTGTGCATTCGCATCAAGATATGCTACGCGCGCTCGGTGGCCGTGGTCGTTCAGTCACCGCTCTACAATACTAATCTAGAGCTCGGAGTTCAAATCTCGGCGCGATCAAAAATGGCTGTGGGTACTAATAGAACTCTCACAGTGCTCCGAGCTTGTCAGTGCAAAGACGGCTCGGATAGGGGGTGCATGCTAGCAAACACACCTCCGAAAAGTAGAAATGCTAGAAATGTTGACGCGCCCATACCCCTGGAGGGGTCAAGGCAATTAACACATCTTGCCTAAATATCAGTTCAATGCCGAGAATGTCCTTTCTCTTCATCAAAAGACTCAAACTATCTTCAATAATGGTCTAGTCACTACTTTGCCTTAACTCCTAATGGGGCATAGCGCGTGATAACTCCTGCGCGCCATCGTACTCTGTTCTGGGCAATGGGGCGCAATTCCCCGAACGACTTGCCCAGCGCGTTACATCCTTTTGCCACAGATCGACACCATGTGGTTTAAGGATCCGCTCTTGGTCGGCTTTGCATGGAAATGGGGTTACATTTCATGGCATGTAAAGCAATGCAGTTATCATGCTTTGGCAATTTGTGACCTATCCACTGCCATTTTCGCCTGCGTATGAATTCGTCGATTGGCCCGCACGCCGACTAAGCTCTCCATTTGATATTGTTTCGGGTCAGAAAACTCTTAGAATTCGACGAAGACATGACTTGACGAAAACTTGCAGCTTTCCGGTAACTCTTACGGAAACTTTCCATGTACTGCTCCTATACAAAAGCAAAGACAGTACCGGAGAGCGGAACAGATCTAGCTTAGTCTTGATGCTGAGATAATTGCTTCGCCAGATTTTTTGACGCTCTTTTAACCTCGTTGATACAACGAACGATGTCCTGCTCCGTACTACAATTTTCGGCAATAATGCTACCCAGGTAGACGAAGTTGTCCATCTTCTCCACAGGCTGCCCGTTAATATTGATGGCAATCGGTGTAGGATTTTTTTTTCGCAATGGCGGGCTAAGACCTTGCTTCCCTCCCTCTCAAGATCTAACGCCATTGCGGACATATCTATGATTTTGTGGTAGAGTAGGTATACAGGGTGTCCCGATACTCAACGTCAAGCGGGCACTGGGTGAGAGACCAGCTTATACCAGTTCTTGAAAAAGCAAACAAAAAATTCTATGTCACTTGGTTAACTGTAAATAGGCTTTTTTGGAAAAAAATGTTTAAACCCACGCCCTAGACCACATATTTAGTTACTGTCTTCACAATTTTCCGAATTTTGCAATAATTCTTTTTATAACGTAATTCTAACCAACCATGCTATTGATTGCGATCATTAACTTAAGAACAAATATTGTTGGTTTATTAAAAAAAATAAAGTTTGTGTTAATAGTGTTTTCAAAAAAAATGTCTGCCAACTTTGACAAGTCATATTTTAAGAAAAAAGTATTACAACACCCCAGGCAAGTTAATTAAAAAAACGGCCCATTTTATAGAGATTTCAAAATGGTACAATACTTGCCATTCCCGCAAACACGAAAAATTATTTTGCTTATTTTTTGCAAAAAGACCTAATTTCCAAAATCACACCTAATGTTGAACTTCATGAAAACCATTTTAATACTTGTATTTTTTTATTTATAATGAAACTAAATTAAATGTTCAAAATGTTTCCCTCCAGCACGGATGCATGCTCTGCATCGCCTTAAAAAGGATCTTCGCACCAGTCGCGTGAGTCCCCTTTCGTTCAATTCTTCCGCAGCTTCAGTGATTCTGTGGCGCAATTCGTCTAAACTTGGAATATGTTTTGAATAGACTTTTTCTTTTAGGCAACCCCAGTAGAAGAAATCAATTGGATTCAAATCTGGGGAACGAGGAGGCCACAAAATTGTACCAAGGCGACCAATCCACCTTTCAGGAAACTGTCTGTTTAAATAATCTCGAACAGAACGAGCATAATGCGCGGGGCAACCATCTTGTTGAAACCAAATTTCTCTATAAATATTTAGAGGTACATCGTCCAATAGATTCTGCAAATCATTTTGAAGAAAACTTAAATAATTCTCTGCGTTTAAGTTTGCAGGTAGCTCATATGGTCCAATAATTTTCCCGTTTAAAATTCCGGTCCACATGTTGACTTTGATCTGATACTGTGAACGGTCTTCACGAATCAAATGCGGATTTTTGCAAAAATACAGTGCGCAGCGTTTCTCCGTTTAATACGTACCTTCTCATAATCATAAAAGTATTGTATGTGCTTAACATAGCTTGTGTTTCCCTCAATTTAATATTTCCTTTGTGCCGAAAATTTTCGTTTTGCTTCCTTTATCTTTATTTGTGTTGTGTAATTTTTTTTAAACAATATGCCGTATGCGTATACAGCTGAAGAATATCCAAACATGCACCTTATTTACGGTGAATGCCATTGTAACGGCGCTGCCGCAGCTAGATTGTATCGCGAGAGGTACCCAAATGTAGAACGTCATCCAGATCACCGAGTGTTCATCAATGTTCACTTGTCGTACTTGGAAGGACGATTACCTCATGTTCGTGGAACCGGTGGGAAACCTCAAGGACACAACGACGACATTGTTTTGAATGAAATCCAAAATGACCCCAGCACTTCAGTTCGGGCGATCGAAAAAGCGACAGGAATACCGAAAAGTATCACACATCGGATTTTGAAACAACATCGATATCACCCGTATCATGTACAACGTGTTCAAACTTTACTACCTCGGGACTATGCCACTAGAATCATTTCATTATTTCTGCAGAATAATGTTAGCGAGGAATAGTCAGGATCCGCAATTTCTGAATAAAATTTTATGGACTGACGAATCAACATTTAAAAAAGACGGTTATTTAAATTTACACAATTTACATAGCTGGCATGTGGAAAATCCGCATTTGATTCGTGAAGACCGTTCACAGTATCAGATCATAGTCAACATGTGGACCGGAATTTTAAACGGGAAAATTATTGGACCATATGAGCTACCTGCAAACTTAAACGCATAGAATTATTTAAGTTTTCTTCAAAATGATTTGCAGAATCTATTGGACGATGTACCTCTAAATATTTATAGAGAAATTTGGTTTCAACAAGATGGTTGCCCCGCGCATTATGCTCGTTCTGTTCGAGATTATTTAAACAGACAGTATCCTGAAAGGTGGATTGGTCGCCTTGGTACAATTTTGTGGCCTCCTCGTTCCCCAGATTTGAATCCAATTGATTTCTTCTACTGGGGTTGCCTAAAAGAAAAAGTCTATTCAAAACCTATTCCAAGTTTAGACGAATTGCGCCACAGAATCACTGAAGCTGCGGAAGAATTGAACGAAAGGGGACTCACGCGACTGGTGCGAAGATCCTTTTTAAGGCGATGCAGAGCATGCATCCGTGCTGGAGGGAAGCATTTTGAACATTTAATTTAGTTTCATTATAAATAAAAAAATACAAGTATTAAAATGGTTTTCATGAAGTTCAACATTAGGTGTGATTTTGGAAATTAGGTCTTTTTGCAAAAAATAAGCAAAATAATTTTTCGTGGTTGTGGGAGTGGCAAGTGTTGTACCATTTTGAAATCTCTATAAAATGGGCCGTTTTTTGAATTAACTTGCCTGGGGTGTTGTAATACTTTTTTCTTAAAATATGACTTGCCAAATTTGGCAGACATTTTTTTTTTAAAACACTATTAACACAAACTTTATTTTTTTTTTAATAAACCAACAATCTTTGTTCTTAAGTTAATGATCGCAATCAATAGCATGGTTGGTTAGAATTACGTTATAAAAAGAATTATTGCAAAATTCGCAAAATTGTGAAGACAGTAACTAAATATGTGGTCTAGGGCGTGGGTTTAAACATTTTTTCCAAAAAAGCCTATTTACAGTTAACCAAGTGACATAGAATTTTTTGTTTGCTTTTTCAAGAACTGGTATAAGCTGGTCTCTCACCCAGTGCCCGCTTGACGTTGAGTATCGGGACACCCTGTATGTCGTCAGCGTAGTTAAGATAGTGCAGATAAGATGTTAAAGTCCATTGAATTCCTCTGTCTAGTCCGGATAGGGCTGCACTTAACACATCGCCAATCACTATGAGGAATAGGATCGGTGAGTGGATGCACCCGTGCCAACGCCCACTGAAAATATTAAAGTCCCCCAGCATCTTACCTTTATGCAGAATGCGACATTCCGCGCCGTGATAAGCTGCCTTATTAATAGCCACAAGCTTCTCAGGGATGCCTCTCCTGCGCAAGGCCGCCCATACAGAACCCCTGTTCACACTATCAAAAGCCTTCTTTCGAAATCGATGAAAAGCAAGTAAAGCGGAGAATGGTGTTCAGCGCATTGCTCGATGATGATTCGCAAGGTGTTAATGTGATCGACACAGGAGAACCCGGATCGAAAGCCAGCCTGCTCTTCATTAATTGTGCTTTCTAAGTGGGCCTTTAGTCTTTCCAGGACGATTTTAGCTACTATCTTGGCAACGGCAGAGAGCAAACAAATGACTCTCCAATTATTACATCCTGTAACGCTGCCCTTCGGAAGTTTAATGATCAAACCTTTATTAAACTCAGTGGGAAAGGACTGTGTATTCCACTATTTATCAACAAATGGGTCTAGCAAGTCGGCAGTTGCGATTGGCACTGCTTGATAAAGTTCGGCAGGGATACCGTCGGATCCGGGAGCCTTTCCTCGTTTAATTTCAATAATTGCAGCGACTAATTCCTCTTTAGTCGACCACAGCCACCGCGCCAATCGAACCTCCAGCTCTTTTCTTTAAGAAATTTGCTGCCATGAAGCGTCGGACATGCAGGGTTTATTCTGGCGGTCTGGGTTTGTGCCAAGGATGGTATCTGCGCTATCAATGTGCACATTTTTTATGGCATCCCAGTTTTTATTTATGTCACTATCTGAGTGACTAGTTATCTCAGCTGCTTTTTGCGCAAGATGGTCGTTATATTATTGTAAGGCAGATTTGTAGATGTAGATTTTTAGTCGAGCGGTGTTAAATTTGTGGCGCCTGGATCTCGCTAGGACGGCCGACTCACGGCTGCAATAGGCAATCGGAAATTAGCGATCATAAGATAATGGTCTCTTCCCATCTCAATATCGGCGCCCTTCTTATTTCGCACGTCTAGAAGGCAACTCTTGAATCTTTTACTAATAGCAAAGTGGTCGATCTGATTTTGTGTTCTGCACCGATTTTGTGGTGGTCCCTTTGAAGAGAGAGTATATGAGGAAGTGAAAAAGAGCGAGAGAAACGAAGCAATTCGGCACAAGTGAGGAAGTAGGAAGGGGGATGGAATTTTGACATCTCTTTTGCTTCTATATGGACCGGGCGGGTGTTCCGCGGCAGAGAGACAGACTGGAATGTTATTGTTCCAACTGGAAAAGTAGGAGAGGGGATGACATCTTGCGTGCTTCCTGTGCTTTTATATAGACTGCGCGGGTGTTGCGCAGTGGAGGGCATGTGTCTCTCTCTTTACTTTTTACGACTGGAATTGCTTAAAATAGTTTAGTGTTGAGTATATGCGAAATGCTCCTCCATAGGTATTCTCTATGGGTGGTCCTTATGCTCAAACAGAGTGCCACCGATAAAGATTGTATTTGTTTTTTATTCATTGGCTTTTATTCGTGCACAATAAAAGATTCTTCAATTCCCAACATTCGTATTTATTACTAATCTTGCCGACGTTTCCCTATACACATAACATTGTCAAGGCTAGTGATACAATGTTCATGAAATAACAATATTAACCAATATAATCAAATTCTTTTCTTATATTATTACCTCAATCTTATTATGATTGGATATTTTAATAGAGTGCTACATTGTTTCCTATTTAGATGGCTGTCTATTTTCTAAGCTTTGTTACTGTTGTCTGATCTGTTGATGTTAGAGATTATTATGTAGAATTCCTGTGTATTTGTTAGTTATTTGTTCTATTTCAGTTTTGGAATTTAGCGAGGAGTCGTAATTTTTGTTGATGTACACATAATGCTTCTTTTATGCGAACTTCAGATGTGCCGTTGTCTTTGTCAGTAATGATGGTATACTTGTTGATATTTCACTAGTTTAGTATTGGGGTTATGATCCTGTCTGTTTATACTTTTACGTTCTTTTTATCATCATCATCATAGTGGCGCGACAGCCCGACGTCGGGCCTTGGCCACCTGGATCATTGTCCTTCAATTGTCTCGGTCACGTGACCGCATCCCCCAATCTTGGAAGCTCAGTATGTGCGCGACGTCCACATATACAGAGCTCTCCCAACGATATCTCGGTCGTCCTCGCAGTCTCGCTCCGTCGACTCGTTTTGCGTTCATTACTGTCTTTGACATGCGATCATCGTCCATTCGTTGTACATGCCCTGCCCATTGAACTCTTTGTAGCTTGACGATTTTCGCAACTTCCAGCTCATCGTACAGTTCGTACAAATCATGGTTGTACCGGATGCGCCATCCATCTCGATCGTAAACGGCCCCGAAAATTCGACTCCGAACTTAGCATGTTTCCGGAGGCTTGCGTTAGGGTCCATGCTTCGCAGCCATAGCATAGTACTGGTCGTATAATGATTTTATACAAGCGGAGCTTCGTGTTTCTGTGCACATGCTTCGATTTCATTATGGGGAGAACCGAAAAAAAAGTCTTACTAGCTAACTGTACCCGTCGCTTGATTTCGTCAGTTTCGTTGGCGTCCCTTGACAAGTTGCAACCCAGGTATATGAAGTCATTCACGAACTCGATGTTGAGGTCCCCCACATTGAAGCTCGATTGTGCAGATGTCTTTGTCGTCGATTGCATCATTATTTTAGTTTTAGCCTCGTTAATACGTAGTCCAACTTCTTCTGCAGCGGTATCGAGCGTATGCAGAAGTTCTTCTGCGTCGGCTAATCTTCGGGCCTTGATGTTGATATCGTCGGCCTACGCTGCTAATTGTGACCTGATGAGTAGCGTGTTGCTGTTGTTCAAATTCATAGCCCGAATAGCGTATTCCAGTGCTAGGTTGAAGAGCGTCGGTGCCAGTCCATCGCCCTGTTTCAAACCAGTGCGTGTTTAAAATAGATCAGTAAGTCTATTATGGATCCTGACTTGTGAGACAGAGTTGGCCATCGTCATCTTAGTCAGTCGCACTAATATGGCCGGTATACCAAATTGCAGCCTGATGTTGTACAGTACTCCACAATCGATACTGTTGTATGTCTGCTTGAAGTCGACCAAGATTTGGTATACATCTACGTTGTATTCCCAGCACCTCTGGAGTATCAGTTGAATCGTAGGAGCGGATCGGTTGTGGAGCGACTAGGTTTGAAATCGCTTTGATATTCGCCAATAATTCGTTCTGCATACAGTTTTATTCTATTTTCCTAAATTTTCGTCAAAATTTTGTAGGACTTACAAACTCGTGATATGCCCCCGTAATTCTCACACCTTAGTGGGGTCCTCTGAGATCACCTCGTCCTCCCATACACGCAGGAGTAATTGATGTATGGCAACAACCAGACCCGTTTCACCGAATTTTAGCTGGAATGAGCGTCCGGTGCTTTATTTCGTTTTAGTGACCGTAGCGCGAGATCAACTTCCTCTACTGTCGGGGGTTGTTTGGGTGGGCCTAGCTCAATAATATCGTCGAGAGCTTCTTGTTTGGAGATGTTATATGGTAGGTTCAGAAGCTTTCAAAATAAGATGCCCATCGTTTGTTAATGCCATCGGTGTCGCTGATGATGTTTCCATCCTTAGACTAGTCCTGTGTTGATAACCGTTCTTAATTGTATTTAACAGTTTGTACGCTTGTCTGATGTTCCTATTAGCTAAGGTTTCATTCAAATTCAGCAACTGCTTGTCAAAATATTTCCGTTTCTTACGTCTTATTATTCTATCCGATATTGGACCTAGCTCGTCATAATTTTCCCTTCTGGCTCTGGTTCCTCACTGAATCTCTTGTCTGTAGGCCTCGTTTTTCGCCTCAATCGAATTTTTGCATTCTTCGTCGAACTAGTCATTTTGCGCTCGCCGGGCTTTATATCCCACGACTTTCTCTGCTATGTACATCCCTGATGGTACCCTTGAGTTCTTCCCAGAACCCTTGGACACCTGTGTTGCCGATGTTGTGTAGCATAGGCGATAGTCTTTCCTCAAGGGCGGTAGTATACGCCACCGCTGTAGCATCGCTCAGAAGCTTATCAACCGCAGAGATTTTGGGAGAGCTGATTCTCGATTGATGCACTGAGGAAATTCTATATCTGTAGATCTGAGTCGCAGTTTGCTCCTCAATAGGAGCAGACATCCATCACACTAGACGCCCATCTCCTGCAAATGAAGACGTGATCAATTTGGTTGACAACAAACACGTAGAGCTTACGATTAGATTCCTGCTGCAGGCGAAGTCGATAAGTCGCTGGCCATTGTCATTACATTCTTCATGAAAACTGTGTCCTCCAGTGGTCCCCATATTTCATTTCCAGCTTTCGCGTTAAAGTCTCCCAGCAGCAATGTCACGCTATTTGTTGGAAGTGAGTCGAAAAGAGAGTCTCAAGGCGGGCGTAGAACTCGTCTTTTACTGCGCCTTCTTTAACTTCAGTGGGGGCGTGCATATTGATGAGCGAGAGATTGAAAAATCGAGTCTTAATGCGAATCGCACACGGCCGTTCATTTGATTGTTCACTATAAATGCTACTCCAAACTGCTTGCGGCCCGATGGTTTGCCACTTGTAAACATTGTGTGCGATTTCTTCTCATTGATTGCGCTGCAAAGCCAATTTGTTTCCTTGACTGCAGTAATGCTCAGTTTATACTTTTGGACTCGTTGAAGGAGAACCTTCTCGGCCCGCTGTTTGTTCAGGGAGCATACATTCCAAGATCCGAAGAGTTGTCAGCACATCGCTTAACCCCATTCAGGGGATTTCCTCAGAAGATAAATGCTTCAGATGGTTTAATAAACAACTATGCTGCAGGTCCAACTACGCAAGTCATTCCATCCTACTAAACCTGAGGCGCTTAGGTTTTGGTCAGCCATTCAAGCTACAGCTATCTGCCTTGTTTCCAAAGTGTCTTATCGCTAAGACTTGGCCGTCAGCGGTTTGACATACTGCCGTTACCAGGGGGTGCCCACGTGAAGTACTATGGAAAAGGTCTTTTGCCCCAACGATATAAATAACCCATATAATATCCATAAAAGCATAACATACATCCCACAATTTTCCGAAAAAGTAATTTAAAAAAAAAAACTCATAATAGACAACAGAATACTAACAATAAGATTAGTATAACATAGTCATAAATCACTTAAAAATTGTTTTCAAAATTGAAAATTAACCAAGATATTGAAAGTAATATAATAAATAAAATATCATGCATAACATATAAACAACAGTGATCGGTTGCTCAACAAACAAGCTGCCTCGGATGTGGGTACTTTGATGCCATCCTTTTTGGTCGCTAGGGATGTCAGCCGGTGTAACCCAAAAAGGATCGCATCAAAAGTACCCACATCCGAGGCAGCTTGTTTGTTGAGCATCAACCGATCACTGAAAAGCTCGAAGATCGTCGTATGGATTGGTATTGCCATGTTCTAAGGCCTAAGAACGCTGTCATGAAGACACTATCAATGAATGTTCCATTTGCTGGACACAAACTCCGAGGCAGACGGAAACATACGTGGGTCGGTCAGATGAAGAAGCAACAACAACGCATTAATCGCGGCGATGATACGATCCAAGACCGAGCTGCCTGCAGAAGGATTATACCGCCAGCATGGGCGAAGTGCCAACACCTCAGGCAGAGCAACGCGAAGCCGCAGAGTGGTATGAAAGGGCAAGGACGAAAAAACATGTAACCAAAATAACAGAAATGGCATGCTATGGTTCCCGTATCACAAAAGTTAACACCAGACTAAGGCTGGCCGCATCTTGGCATTTTTGTTATAAGATCAGATCTTGACAATTGTTACAACAATAATGCCATGTGCGCACTGCGTGGACAGCCCTGCCTACGACGCAAGATGCGGCCGGCCTAAAAGAACGCAAAAGTATTGAATAAACAGACCGGATTATAACCCCATTACTAAACTAGTGAAACATCAACGAGTAGACAATCACATCATAAATTTTGATAATACCATTATTACTGACAAAGACAACGGCACATCTGAAGTTCGCATAAAAGAAGCATTATGTGTACATCAACAAAAATTACGACTCCTCGCTAAATTCCAAAACTGAAATAGAACAAATAACTAACAAATACACAGGAATTCTACATAATAATCTCTAACATGCATGTACATCAAATTGACACTTGTCAAACAGATCAGACAATAGTAACAAAGCTTAGAAAATAGATAGCCATCTGAATAGAAAACAATGTAGCACTTTACTAAAACATCCAATCATAATAAGTTGGGTAATAATATAAGAAAAAAATTTGATTATATTGTTATTTAATGAACACTGTATCCCTAGCCTTGATAATGCTATGTGTATAGCGAAACATCGGCAAGATTAATAAACACGAATGGGAGGTGACGAATCTTTTATTGTCCGACCTCCGGGACCGTGTCTGGCCGCCATATGTCTGAGCCCATTGTTATCGGCGCCAACTTTTGCACTCGAGTCCCCCGTAACCATTTCAACGTTAGGTGTTCCGATCTGGATGTCGTTTGGTTGTCCCTAGAAGGAGTTTTTTCGGCAAGATATTGTCGGGTTCAGTTGGAGCAGAACATTGTGTTATTGTGATGTTCCTCATTTCTTGCGAAACCTGACGGCCATAATTCTGTCAGAGACCGGATCCCAGGATAAGAGACAATGTCGTGCGTTTCAGAAGAGCCCCACCTGACTAACGACCACTACCGATAACTCTATCGAAGTCACGGAGATATATAGAAGGAGATGAAAGCACCATTTACTGTACACTAAATTCTGGACGTAATTCCACCACATACGAACTAGTAAAAAGTAAACAGAGAGACACACGCCCTCCACTGCGCAACACCCGCGCAGTCTATATAAACGCACAGGAAGCTCATGAGATGTCATCCTCTCTCCTACTTTTCCTATTGGAACAATAACATTCCAGTCTGTCTCTCTGCCGCGGAACACCCGCCCGGTCCATATAGAAGCAAAAGAGATGTCAAAATTCCATCCCCCTTCCTACTTCCTCACTTGCGCCGAATTACTTCGTTTCTCTCGCTCTTTTTCATTTCCTCTGATTCCTTCTTCAAAGATCGAAGTACAACATTACAGTAATATCCGTTGGAGACATAAATTCTCCGCTGTTCCACCATCTTATCTCACTAACTCCTAAGATACATATTTAATCTATACCGCAGAAACTCCCTCTCTAATCAAGAAATCGTGCGTTCTGGGGACCTTCTGATCCATTGTACAGGAGAGACGCACATTCCAGAAACCAATCTTTGTCATTTTATGATAGTCAAAAGTCAGTCCCTATTCGAGGCATAGTTGAAGTATCGTTAGCATATAAGTTGTATGTCGGTTTCTACGACAGACAGGCAAAGGGAAAGGCCTTGGTATTATTCTTACGCCACACACCACAGGGGGAATGTTTACCTCAATCAAATCATCGCACCGCTATTACTAGCGGTTTAACTTGGTTAGCAATGGTCGACGACCACTGCTGTTCCAGGGGGCGGCAGCGAGGAGGACTATGGAAGAGGATTTTTGCCTTCCCCCTCCCCCCGGGATATTTTCTGTCGAATTATCCTTGTATTACTATGTAGTAAAGTCTTTTCTCCACCCAATTTTCGGTAATAAGTCCTGTCGATGCAATCTAAGCCAATCGTTGTTATAATTGGGAGATGACCGGAGAATTGTTTATTTCCTACAAGACAACCAGTTCACTCCGGCCAGGCACAGGTCAATGACGGAGTGACCTTGACGTCCAAATAATGCATCATCAGCATCACTGTACGTGCACCCATTAAGTAGCTTCAATTCCAATGAGTCCATTAGATCCAATATTTTTCTCCCACTAGCGTAATTTGTACTGCCTTGGGTTTGTCTGCAGGACAATGTAAAGTTTGTGTTTCAAACCGTAGCAAGTTCTTTCCCAATATTTTTTAGCTTAATAGTAATCAATTGCTCAGCTGAGCGCATCGTACGTAAAGCAGTTAAAAACCTTGCAAACCCGGTTAAAACCACTTTGTAATGGGCACCAAAGCCCGTAAATGGTTACGGCCTCTATAGGTCTTAATCCGACCCTGCCGAGATACTATACACCACGTGGTACGGCGATGGGTCCAACACGGGACAGGGTGTTGGAGCTGGGGTCTTTAGATCGAGCACCATGGCATCTGAAACGCCATAGGCGTCTGGCCCAGCCTATTCCAAGCTGAAATTCGCGCCAAGGTCTGAAAAATTCAGGAGAAGAAGTCTCGTGGGGCTAACATCGATATTTTCACTGACAGTCAGGCAACCATTAAAGCTCTCTCTCTAAGTATTGTAAATTCTCATCGAAATTGGTGAATTGGATTACCACATGCCTTCCCTACTGCGGACAGAGCTGTGCCAGGAGATAGACTACTAGTGAAAAACTGCGGCGCTGAAATAATTTCCCAGGTGTAGTGAACCATCTTCAACGACCCATATTCTGGTCTAGTAGTGCTGCTTCCACCGGCAGTTCTATGGCAGCATCTGATGAATAAAGATCTGTCGGTGGTACGAAACCAGAGGCCGAGGGTCGCATTACACCTGGACCCCAATTCGAGTGCGAGGACAAGCAAGTCATCCGCCAACAATTCCATCCTTATAGCCTAATTTTTTTTATTCCCCATTGTTACCTCCCTTGTCTGTGTTGTCCTCCCCAGGCCTAGGAATTTTTGTTAATATGTAAAGAACAGGGGCAAAGAGCGGCGAAACCCCCGGTTACGTCTCCCTAACTGACCTACAGCAAGCATAGGCGGCTGTTTAGCTCGTGCAGGGACCTTCGCCAGATGGCCCGGCCTGACCTTCACGTCAATATGTTTCCTAAGGCTCCGTCCTCAGGGGCATCTTCGGATGCCCACCAAACCGTCCGTTATACAGGGTTGCGGCATTCCACGGATCTTATTAATCCCTACGGCTTAAAAGACACTAGCCGCTTGGATAGAGCAGAAATTTTATATGGTACTTCACGGATCACCACTGAGTGAGTTATCACCTCAACCAAATGGGTCTGTCCATTGAGACGGGATACCGGCTTTGCCTGGAGGACGTTGAGTCCATCAAGCATCTTCCCTGCGAAAGTCCGGCGGTTGTCCGTTTCAGCATTAGGTTAGGTTAGGTCGGGTCGTTGCCTAACGGCTCCATAGCGATACGTCGTGATTCCGATACCGATTACGTGCCGGTGCTAGTCGTTACCAAAAGATCTTTGTTAAGCTCGAAGAATCCTGACTAACTCCCGGAGAAAATAAATAACTGGCGCAACAGCAGTCCAATTTGAACCATGGCCTCGAGATGAGATAGCATCATCTTATTTTCTAGATCGTGGCGGTCTTGTGCAGAGGTGTGTGATCAGCGACACGCTCAACCGAGTTTTTTACCCCATAAATGGGTACTCATTTAACAGCTGAGTGGGCTCATAGTCCGACACATAAATCCCCTTTTATATCGAAAACTACCGCATTCATTAGGAATCGAACCAGGGCCCAGTGCGTAGAAGGCAAACGTGCTAACCATTGCGCCATCCGGACTAACTACCGAAGCTTCAAGAAATTCTCAAGCTGAGATTGACAACTCCTTCCAGGTTTTTGAAAAAGTAAGGCCCCAGGCATTTTAATCTTCTCCTAGCAAGAGCTGGACAGTCTCACAGAAAGTGCCTTTCAGTTTCCTCTTTATTTAGTAGCTTGCAATTCCTGCAGCCACTACCAGTGATCAGTTTTAATCTGTATGTGTGTTCCCCTAATAAGCAGTGCCCCATTAGTACACCCACTAGTAATGCGGACTGTCATCTGTGTAGTTCCCCACGAGGCTTTTAGTCTTCTTCCGGTAATAGGAGTTCCAGAATGATTTCGTTATTCTAGAGTCGTTGGTATTGTGCCAATTTGCATTGGCCAGCCAATTCATCCTATTGTACAGTTTTCTCTTGAATGTCTGCATTGGTATCGGCAGCTCTTCAGCTGTCCCTCGATCGAGGCTAACTCCTTGTTTAGCTAGTCCATCCGCGATTTCGTCACATAGAACACCGCTGTGACCCAGAACCCACCGGAGCTCCACTGTTCTAGCGGTCCCCAATATTTGGAGTCAGTTATGCACTGTCTTCAACTTGATGCTAACGGACTGTAGCGCCTTAGGCGCAGTCTGGGTCTCCGAATGTATGACGATTCTTCCCTTCTTCCGAGACAATATAAGCACTTCGCCTGCCTTTTGAATTCCAAGCACCTCTGCCTGGAATATGCTGCACTCATCTGGCAGCCCGAAGGCCGAATTTAAAAGTTGCGGGAGCACCTTTGGCTCACAAATTTATATTGGATTTAAATGGAAACGGCTCAATCAATCGCGGCAGCAGTCGATGCGTTTTTTTGAGTGGCGAGATTGCATTTAAATTGCCGCGGTGGCTGCCGCAGTTTAGCTAAACTCGCCCGAGGGATCAGGCTTCTAAGAGATAACATTATGAGCACTGCAGCCATAAAGCGTACTCCCACAAAAGACCTACTGGCCTTTATTACGTTTACGGTTTAACCCATTGTGAAAGGCACATACGCTAAGCCCATTAGGACCTAATCTTGTAATCTTATTTTCAAAACCTGATAAATAATCTAAATTCCCTCTCTTTTCCCACAGGACCTATCTAAACTTAACAAATCCAATTCCACGAAATAACTTCCACAAATTTCTTTATCATAGCATGAATTATTCCGACGACCGTTGCATCACCATCACAACCGTGATCTTACCTTCACAATTAAATTTCAGAAAATCCTATTCCTAGTCGCAATACCACGGGATAATTCCATGTCAGCAAATTACTTGAACCAAGCACCACCACACCCCACCGTCTCATTACATAAAAGGCGAACTTTGACTGCTTCCCTTTCCGATAAGGATCGTTAAATTGCTTCATTGGCATTCATTTTCAGGTACAATATGAACTCTACTTCGACAAAATTCTTCAATTTCGAACGATGCGAAATGCTCTTTTCAACTACAACAACTACTCCCATCCGACGACCACCATTCCCATTGCTGCCCATCTCAGCCACCACCATTCAACTGATTTCGACCCCACCCTCGCAATGAGAAGAGAATTCTTCCTCACGCCAAACGTTCTGGATGATGGGAATCACGAAAGTATGTCGGAATTAGATTCTTATCGACGACGACATGACGACACCATCAATGTGCCCAAGGATACAATTGTATCTAGTTCGGGAGCCATTTTGCATCGGTACCCACAACAACAGCAACAGCAGTGCGGGGAAGTCAATTTGAGGCCTAATGTCAAAGATGTTATTGCCACCAGCACGGTGGCCGGAATTAGTTCGCCGGATCCTTACAATCAAAGTGCTCTATTTGCTGACACCAGAATTTCGATTGATTCCAATCGTTACTGGAGTGAAGACGACCCAAAGGCATTTGAATCGCGCTTGGGGAGTCATGCAGGCGAAGGAGGGATGATGTCGCGACCGAATATTGCTATTTTGAAATCAGATAGGCCTCGGTTGCCGGCAGAAAATCGTTTCAAAGACGTGGAGGACTCTAGCAAGACCCATGGGTTCGACGGGTCATACAGTCATGAACGCGATAGGACTAACTTATCTCCGGGGATAGAAAAATCCCAACAGCCGCGCGGAGATGAGCAGTCGTCCTCGTCCATCAACATACCGCGTCAGCCATTTACATTGGATAAATTACATCCCATCAGTAGGGATGAAGCACTCGGAAAGCTGTTGGCCAAGTTGTATGACAAAGGTGGCAAAGAGGATGACGACGAAAGTGCCAGGGAAAAATCATCTGGCGAAAAATCGCAGTCAGAAACCACCGCTGAAGGGAGAAATATGTTTGCAATGAAGGACGAAATAATAGCAGCGATAGAATCTCAGTCAATGGAAAAAGTAACCGACAACAATACATCAAGTGACAAGGACATGAACGGAAGCAGTGGCACCGTCACTAGCACTCCGTCAATTCATAACAGTCGACTGGAAAAATCCGCCAAGGACCATTTTCCCAACAACATCAAGAAGCGCGAAAAACTCTCCATTGAAACTATTGAGAATGCCATCTATGGCGAACGTATCACCCCATCGACCCCATCGCTTGGGGATGGCAAGTTGAACTTGGACCGATTGAGACAAACTCTTTCGGAAAATCTGAAGATTGATTCCCGGGAAAGTGCCGCGGAAATGGGTTCGCATGACGAAAAGCCTGACGGAAATGGCACGATAGTGCCAGTGGAGTACGGCGGGTCGTCCAAACTTGCCATGATTAATGATGAAAACCGAACAGTGGATGATCCAGAGCCTGTGGAAAATCCCGGGATAGAGGTGTTTAATCAGCCACTTGCCGAGGCGTATAATAATAATGAGACTGGCCCGAATTCCGTGAAGGCCATTGAACAAGGTTACGACGTGAATAATATTGGGATTGGGAACTATAATCCGGAACAGTACCAGGAGGAGACGGCCAGCTACCCGGACGGCGGTCAATATGGGTATGAGGGACAGGAACAAGTGTACCAGCAGTATGAATACGATCAAAGCCAGGAGCAAACACAACCAATTTACGATGCTTCTCAAAATCCGGATCAGATTTACTATCAAAGCGGTCAAGAAGGGGAGAATTATGACATACCCCAGGATATATCATATCAGCAATATCCTGATGGCTCATACGATGCAAATCAGGGGCAGTACAATGTCACTGACCAGTCATATGATAACGCTTATCCCGGATCTGTATATGTTCCTAACATGCAGGCGCAAGATTCCACGGAGAATGCTCAGCCGAACTCTTTTGATGACCCCACCTACAATTATGAACAACAGCAGTCCAACATGAACTACGATCCGAACTCGCAAAACGACCAGCAGTTTTATCCAGAAACATCCCAGGATTACTATCAATACAACGATCCCGACCAATATGGAGCTGTAGAATTCGATAATCAAACCGGTGAATATGCTGAACCTACCGAAGTTCCTAGCTTTAACCCGGAACCAGGACCGCTGGAAGCTCACATGTCTGCGGATGACACTCAGGCGCAACAAGCCGATGATATTCTTACGCCTGATGTGTCTCTTTCGCAACAATCGGCATTGGAAGACGTGCCTAGCACAAGTGCAGATCCTCAACCAGAACCCGTCAAGCCTACGTCAATACTCGCGAGCAACGAAAAGTCACAAGAATCCTCTATTGCGGGAAAGAATAAGAAAAAGAAACGTGTTATTTTCGCAGAGAACGAAACCGAGGAAGGTTTACCCAAGGGTGGTGCACCAGCCCAGAATGGAGATCAACAAGGGAGTGGAGGACGCTCCAGTAATAGCCCAACTGGAGCAAAGTACGCAGAGGGCTAAGAGAGTGGATTATTTTGAATTACTCTAATTTGTGGCTTATAAAGGGAAGTTTGATTTTAAATCTCGTTCGTAGTCCATGAATCGTTATTGGACGCACTGTGTATTACACGTAGGACAAATAAAAAATATTATTCATTATAAAAAGTTTTTAGTATTGTACATTTCTTATTGTTGTGGCATGGCTCTGCAATGCAAAGGTCGAGGGTTGAATTCCCGATGCAGACTGACATTCAGGATACTGGTAGGTAAGCTTAGGTAAGACTCTAAAAATGAAACTCAGATGCAGTTGTGAAATCTCCACTATAGCATCAGCTGATCCGGGCGGTCTGCTTCCGTAAATCAAAGCACGATGACGCGTCTGCCATGCACCACCTAACAACTCACTACAAAAAATCACATGAGCTTAGTCCATCAGATCAACCCGACCGTCTATGTTTTTGGAGCAAGCTAAACAGAGCGGCGGGCGAATGTGAAGTAACACCTTGAGGATCGTCAATCCTTGCACCGTAAAAGATTCTAGACGGACCCGAAGCATAACCTCTAAATCAGTGGCGTGGCGTGATAATTCAACTAGGGGAAGCAATTGGTATTAAAAATTTACTATTATTATGCTTTCCACAAATTTACTGCGTATTAATTGAACCCCTCTCGTTAGCTACTTTTAACATTTCTAATATAAAAGCACCCAGGAATCACGAACGGGGACGTGAGAGTAGGTATACTGTATTTTATCAGCATTTTAATTCCCATGCTACCAATATATAATAATTTACTTTTAAATAAATAATTGTAAAAATTATATGTTGGTAGACTTATCAAAAAAGCAAAGCTGTAACTATAAGTATATAAATAAAGCATATTCGAATTATTAGAACTACTATAACAATAACAACAATAGCAAAAAAATTGCAAAATAAATATCCATACACTCATAAAGAAAGTAATCATGTTCAGCGAATCAAAATTTGAATAATAAAAACAATAACAATACAATAAAAATTAAAAATAATTCAACTATTTACTATTTAAAAAATCACAGTTAGTGAGTAAAATAAAATAATAATAATTGGGCAATAAATATATTACAAGTCAAAATAAATAATAAGATCCGTACATACTATTATTTGTAATTTAATTCTATTCGTCTTTCTTTTTTTGCGAATTCATCTATAATATCTGTATAAAAACTTTGCTCACACAAACATGATTTAAGGAAAACCTTTTCAATTGACATTATTGCCAAGTCGCTAAGCCGTTGTTCGCCTGTACAATTTCTAAGATACGTTTTAATCCTTTTTAAGCAAGAAAAACTGCGCTCTGCGGACGCACTGGTTACTGGTAATGTTAAAACTAAACATATTAATTTATAAAATTGTGTGAAGCTATCTTTTAATTTGTTATTAATGAAATAGTTAAAAATACCTTGAAAAGATTTTCCCTGCAAATCAGAATCAGAATAAAGCACAATGAGTTCAGTCTTTAATGAAATATGGTCAAATATATCAGCATTAGTTTTAGTTAAATTTAGTAAAAGATTGTCCGGAAATGTTTTCAAATATTGGTTAAATTTAGAAGAATCTAATAGGTTTAAAAATGTGAAACTTGCTAAGGATGAAAATCTTGAATTTATTTCTGCGGTAATATTATCTATAATTTCGACATAAATACGTGTAAAGAATAGTTCAACATTTTCATTACTGTCAACAAGGCACCTGGCTTTTTTCCGGCGTTGTGGAGTTTCGCAAATAGATGTGGTTTGGGTCCAAATTTCCGTGAAACTATTTCTTAACGATTGAAGTTGATTTTAAAAATCTGTAATTTTTTGAATGCAGTACATTATATCAGTTTGTTTACTTTGAAATATATCGAAAAGTACGTCGGTTTGTGGAAAAATTTTAGAAAAAACATTGAGCAGGAAAACAAACTGAAAATCTGTAAGTAAAACAAGAAGTCCCCTTGCGCTATTAACGGTCTCGCCATCCCACTTTCCACTCTCATTTTCAATGATATATTCAAAGAGTTCTTTTAATTGATCTAAATTATCAAAAATGGTTAAAACTAATCGACCATTAAAAGTCCAACGTGTTGGAGCTAATTTTGGAAGCCTTTTTTTGAGGAATAAATCTAGTGCAACTGTTCTCTTTGTTGAATGATTAAAAAATGTTGAAAAACAAGTAATAGATTATTTTATCGCATGATTTAGATAAAACTAAATTTAACCGATGAGCGAAGCAATGAATATATATTGCGTTTGTATACACATCCTTTACACGTGTTTGTAATCCAGTTATTTTACCAGACATTACCGAAGCCCCGTCATAGCTTTGACAAATAAGTTTGTTACCGCAATTGAATTTTTGAACAACATCTAAAACATGGTCAAATAAACGCGACGCAGTCTGATCATCAGAAATATCTGTAAAAGTTATGAAAGTTTCTTTAACCTCACCGGAAGGAGTAATGTAACGAAAGGTTGTTGAGAGTTGAGAACGACATGAAACATCGGTTGTTTCATCTAATATTATTGCTATAAATTTAGTTTGCTGAATTTCATTATAAATCTGTTTTAATAAAATTTTAGAAATGCTACTAATGAGATCGTTTTGAATATAATTTGATATTCCGGAAAAAACAGTCGCTTGCTCCAAGTGAGCTCGCAAGTCCGGATTATATTTAGCTAAAAGATTTAAAAGTTCAACGTAATTTCCCCTATTGCAAGAATTCACATTTTCATTGTGACCACGAAATGCCTGTTCTTGACATCCTAAATGGCAGACAACGTCAATTAGCATTTTTAGTATATCTCGATTTTTCGAAACTTTCTCATTGTGCAATATTATTGAAGATCTATGTTGGCTACTTAATAATTCTTCAATTCTAGGACCGGAACCGAACTTGGAAAGAAGAAGTACTGACTTTAAATGATCAACGCTTTTCGTACCATGCCTGTCCACAGCTTTATGTAAATTATTTAAGTCACAAAACCCGGTAGTTCGCCAAACATTTGAATCATTTGAAAATAACAAGCATGGCCAACAAAATAATTTTTGCTTGGTCTTACAACCGGTAATCCATTCCGTATCTTCATAAATCTTAGCAGTAAAATGCCTAGTACATCTTTTTGTTTTAGAAACAATTTCCAAAATCGGTTTCGGTCGACCCTTTTCGATAATGTCTTTTTTTTCTGCGAAAGATCGAGATCCAAAAGACAATCGAAAAAGATCATCAACAACACAATATTGATCCATGCTACTTTAAAAACAAATCAAAACACTATAAGCAATTATAAGCACCTAGACCGATTAAAAAACCCCTTCACCTTTTCACCAACAAAAAGCACACAAATCGCACTACACTAAAGCACTACACTAGAGCAAATGAGTTTTAAATTTAACGGCTCATTCAATTCCTTGTGACGTCAATGACTTGAGGCAGTATTACCATCTCCCACTTATTTTTTCTTGGAATTTTCCGTTAAATGGTTTTCGATTAGATTTAAGTTATTGAAATATGCATAAATATCCATATAATTGAGTTCGTCTCTTACTAATACTCGTATACACTAATAATTCTATGCGAAATCACTTCTTCTCGAATTTACCAATAATAATTTTTAACCATGAAGCCATTATATTTCAAATCGAAACTTTTTCCACAATTCAATTCCTATCCTACTCTGGTAACCCTTGTGAAACTCATATAGCACATCATATACGCATTGCAACACAGCAAATATTTTCAGTCCACAAGAAAATACGAACAAAGAGGAAATGGGAAGAAAAGTTCCCCAGCGTCCATGCGCCAGCAGCTCCGCTGCAGGCAAGAATTTCCTCTACTACATGTGAGGGGAACTTGGAAGCAAATTCCTGAGTGCTTCCAACCTACCGTGTACGTGAATTTTTTTTTATCGCGACACAGTAGGTTTACTGGGGAAAAAAATAAACGCTCATAGATGCAAATTTTGATATGCTTCCATGTGTCTTCTTCTTGGTGTGGTGTGGTGGTTTTCGCGGTGTTACCAATTCGGCTGTGTAAGATATTCGCGATTAGTTTCTTTGGAACTTTTATTTACATAGACTGTGCCGAAGAGTTTTTTTCGCGACTTTTTTGCGCGATTCAGAAAAAATTATTTAGAAAATTTTCCACCAATCGCCAAATATAAGGGAAGCAATGCTTCCCTTGCTTCCATGGACGCCACGCCACTGCTCTAAATGTTGAAATAGGTAGGTAGATGAATACTTACGGTTATTAGGTGTTGGCGAGAAGGTAAGTTTGGAAGGAACTCCTACCCGTGTTATCGATGAACTATTGATGTCAGAATGCTCCTCTAAAGGCTAAATTGTATGCAGACGATTGGACGTGATGGACGAATGTCAATATTCCAATGAACTGTATCTGTCAGCAATTATGGTATATAACCTAGCTGTCTAGCCTGACGAAGTGACGCTTTCTCAGATTTTTGGGAGAATACATAAGTGGCTTATATTCGGTTGTAATTTTAAAATTCGCACCCTCTAAAACATAACGAAAATGTTGAATAATGTTATAAATCGCCAATAATTCCCGATCATAGACGCTGTATTTTCTTTAGGTTGATGATCTAGGGACGCGGAAGCGTCCCACGCCGCCAAAGAAAAACAAAAAAATCGAAAAAAAAAAATATGAAAAGTGACCAAGACTATGTTTACGCGACACAACAAGTACGGGCTTTCGGACCTCTGTAGCTCCGGCCCCGGATGCTTGTTCGGGCTTGGTATGGTCATTGTCTCCGGCCATCTTACAAAGTGCTGCAAATTTGATTCCAATACAAGGAAAAACACCCGAGATATGGTAATTTGAAAATGGCTATTTTTCAATTTTTTCTTGTTCTCGTTGTTCTCGTCGTTCTCGTTGTACATTGACAGGGCTACAGCCTCGTACGGAGCGTATCGAGGTCTGCTTTCTTTTCTCACGGATTGCCTGTGTCCCAAGGGTGTGCATAGGCTATCATTTGCTCTGATCCGTGCAGTAGATAAAAAGATACATCCAAAAATGTGAAATTTTACAGTAGAGTTTCTCGCTTAAGTCTTTTTGATAATTTGAATGCGACACAGGAAATCACTAGCAGAGATCCCATGCCGACGGGGAGAGACGCAAACACTTGATTATGTGAGTAGTGAAGACGACGGATGGAAAAGTCCGTGCGCTCGTCGGGTGAGGAGAACCATACGAGGTAATGTGGGCGTGGCTTGTGGCAAGTGCATGAATGAAAAGTGTGTGATGAAAAAATTGAAACTGAATGTTTATGGCTGCATCTTAGGATGTCCGGAAAGAAAAAAACATGCTGTGTGGTATATGATTTAGGTAGTCTCATTTATGGCATATGAGATATGAATTATGATGTAAGAAGATTTTTTCCAATGTGTGGAAGATGGGAAGCGATGTCTAGGCAAGATGGGTATCACATGACTGGAGGTGATGAGGTGAATGCAGTAAACTGTTAAAGGTATTTTGAGTGCTTTGGGCAGGAAAAAGGAAGTTCTTGGCAAGGAAGCAATTTCTAGGCCAGATGAGTATTATACGATTGGAGGTGATGAGGCGAATTCACTAAACTACTGTTAAAGTCACTTTGAGTCCTTTGAACAAGAAAAATGATATTCTTGGCAAGAAAACTATTTACCCCAAATGGGTAACCTGAGTGGACTCATAGTGCGGCACGCAATCCCCTTTTTATCGAAGACTACCGCATTCAGTAGCAATCAAACCGGAGCCCAATGTATAGAAGGCGAACGTGCTTACCGTTGCGCCATCTTTATTACTACTACTATTATATGCAAAAAGATATGATATCTCCCAAACACAACTCTGTTGTAAAAAATTCCCCGCCAAGAAAAACCTCTCAACCGCAAAAAGGATTGATATGAATACAATACCGCCAAAGTACTCGTAGCTTCGCGCCTCACTCTAGGGTTCGTATATTGAACGGTGATTGAATTAGTAAATTTCTTTCAAAGCTGATTGGCGGGGAGCATCATAGCCATAGAAAAAAAATTATACAAAGTATCTACACTGCATGCAGATACATCGGAACATGGATATGTCTTTGGCTACCGACTGCGTGGAACCTGTTGTGTTGAAGATATCGATGTAAGTTTTATAAAGATCCCAGTATAGTTATACTGGATGAATTCATTCGACAAAACACGTCCCACGCTTTCGGTAGGCATAAGATGTACCGATGTATCTGCATGCAGTGTAGATCATCATCATCGTGGCGCGACAGCCCGACGTCGGGCCTTGGCCGCCTGGATCATTGTCCTCCAATTATCTCGGTCACGTGACCACGTCCTCCAATTTTGGGAGCCCAGCAGCTGCGCGGCGTCCACACCTACTGAGCTCTCCCAACGAGATCTCGGTCGTCCTCGCAGTCTCGCTCCGTCGACTCGTTCTGCTTTCATTACTCTCTTAGGCATGCGATCATCGTCCATTCTTTGTACATGCCCTGCCCATTGAAGTCGTTGTAGATTATCGAGACTTGCAGCTCATCGTACATTTCATACAACTCATGGTTGTACCGGATGCGCCATCCATCTCGATCGCAAACAGCCCCGAAAATTCGCCGTAGAACCTTACGTTCGAAAGTGTCTAGCATGTTTTCGGAGGCTTGAGTTAGGGTCCATGCTTCGCAGCCATAGCATAGCACTGGTCGTATAATGGTTTTGTACACGCGGAGCTTCGTGTTTCTGTGCACATGCTTCGATTAAATTATGGGGAGAACCGAGAAAAAAGTTTTATTAGCTAACTGTATCCGTCGCTTGATTTCGTCAGTTTCGTTGGCGTCCCTTGACAAGTTGCAACCCAGGTAAATGAAGTTGTTCACGAACTCGATGTTGAGGTCCTCCACATTGATGCTTGGTTGTGCAGGTGTCCTTATCACCGATTGCATCATTATTTTAGTTTTACCCTCGCAGTGTAGATACTTTGTATCATTTTCAAGACATACCGTCCCGCATAGTGTACAGGAGAATACAAATTAACCCAACCGTTGCCCCGTGTGTGGATCAAGCGATCATACACTCTACATATTTATATGCGCCTGTGCTTCGTTAGTACGTCAATCCGCGATCGATCGCGTCAAGCCGCGGTCTACCTAAACACACTTACTATTAGATACTTAGATAGAACTCGTCTAAGTCTAAAGACGGTAAGCGCGACAACAAAATTTTATTGCATTAACGTTTACGTTATCCGCGCTGCACAAACTGCATCATCTGCACTATTCTCCTCACTAAATCAGAATTGTGCACTGTTAGTTGATATATCATCGATCGTGATAGTACGCGGTATGCGCGATACAAGTACGGTCGTAAGTTAAGAAAGGGGTGGATCCGCCGCGGAAGTGTAGTCCAAGGTCCGTGAAGCAAGCATCTCTTTCGCACTGTCGCCGATGACGAAGCAACGCCCATCCATTGAACTTCTTCGACTCAACCGTCTCTCCATTGCCTGCATACGAGTGTGTGTGTATGTGTGTGTGTGTGAAGTTGAAGCTATTTCCCGACCTACCCCAACGATTTTCTTACTGAGTCAGGTTAGTGACTAATTGATGAAAACAAAAAGATTGCTGTGAAGGAGGAGCCATAGCGCTGTGCACGAGTGAGGGAGACAGGTTGTCTGGATGTGGCTGGTGTTGTGAGCAGATTTGAATCTCGAGGGGATGGCAGTTGAATGATGTTGACTTGTTTTATGGGTGTCTGGTTGTTTAGTCAGTTCATGATGCGAAGTTTTTCGATTTTCGTGAGTTCCCTTTGATGACTGACTCGGATTGACTGAGGATCGGCCACTACATTCATATAACTCGGAAAAATTTTCAATGGGCTTGTTTCCTCTTCTGACCCCCGAGTAAAAAAACAGACATTTCGTGTGACGGACAGATTTTTAGGATGACCCCCAGCTATAAGACATAACCATGTCAAAATGACAGTGATAATGACAACGATGTCGTTCTGATAAAATAATGGTTATGTAGTTGCGTGCGGATCATGCTGTAGGCCCTTATGCCAAGTATTATTGGCTTCTCGCCCGGATCTCGTTATAAAGCTTCCGCCTTACAAAAGACTAAAAATGCACTTCGGGCCAGAAGTGATTAATAGACAATTTTCTACCCCGTTTTTCTTCAGATTGTTCAATTTATTTTGTTGAATGGGAGCTCCTCGCCAATCAGCTTTGAAAGAAATTTACTAATTCAATCAGCGTTCAATATGCCAACCCTAGAGTGAGGCGCGAAGCTACGAGTACTTTGACGGTATTGTATTCATATCAATCCTTTTTGCGGTTGAGAGGTTTTTCTTGGCGGGGAATTCTTTACAACAGAGTTGTGTTTGGGAGATAGCATTATCTGGAAATATGCCAGAGCTAACCATCTGTCAAGCTGGTATTGCTTCAACATTGCAATGGCTGTATCCAACGCGTCAGTGACCAGGGCGAGTTAGTTGGGACGCTAAACGATTTGACCTTGGTATTATTGTTGGCGGTCTCCATCTCCATACATCCATTTTAAGAGATTGAGCCATCTTGGACGCCGCGGCAGAGCGGCTGTGCAGGGGAAGAGCCGAAAAATTTGAGCCCTTTTTTAATATTCTCCTCATAATTTGTAAACAGTGCCTCGGATCGAAAAACTTAATAAAATTTAAATTAAAGAGCGTCAAATTGTGCATCCAATGCATTACTTAAAGTTGGGATTCGGCTTAGTATTTTAGTATAATCAAAACCGATAGTCGAAAAACGTTACCTTTCGGGACTTTGGAGGAAAATCACACTTTTTCACTTTTCAAGCTTACATGTCTCTGAATCCGATGTTACAAATAGAAAACTCGATAGACAAACGCCGACGATATTTCTATTTCAAGTTTAACTAGCCCAATTTTTTTCAAATCGGCCCGTTTTTAGTGTAGTTGTGAGCAAAAATGCCGAAATGGTTTTTTAGCGATTTGAGCCTTAAAAGCTTTATCTCGATAAATACAACAGCTAAAAGTTTTGGTTTAGCCTCAATTCGTAGATACGTATTTTAACCTTGTTTATAAAAGTTTTGCTAAGTGTTTTATCAGATTGATTTAATTAATTAAATAATTAGGTAATTAAATGATTTAATTTCTTCCATAATTTCAAGCAACTTACATAACACTTTAGGTTGGTTCTTAATGTATTTGGTCATTCTAGTCGAATGAAGCCAACCGAAATTCCATACGATCATTAGTTGAAGAGATATTCACATTTCTTCAGATTGTTTAATTAGTTAAATAGCTTTTTTGTTAAGTATGTTGAAAATAAAAGGCATTTATGCCAGTTTGAGGTTGATTCTTAATGTATAATATTTGGTCATTCTAAGTAGAATAAAGACAATCGTGATTCCATACGACAATTAGTTCAAAAGATATTCATTTTTTTAGGGTTTTGTAGTAAAAACAAAACCCTTATGAAATCGGTCATGCGTCCGTCTGTCCGTCTGTCTGTCCATAAAATATCTCATGAACCACTGAAGCTACATATATGAAATTTTATGGGGATATGTAGAATTATTGTAATTCGCCGGAGAAAGCGATTCGTTGTAATAGGCTGACTTTAAGGGGAGGTCCCCATAGAGGGGAAATGAAGGTCAAATTTTTTTTTCATCTGGTATAAGCAAGTGGGGTATCATGAGAAAGGTAACACCAAGTACATTCCATTTTTTGGTATTTTCATCAAATTTGAAAAAACGGGAAAAGAGGTAGAGGGGAAAATATGTGATCCGAGTTTGTCCCACCCCCTTGCATTTCGAGACCGTTATACTTAGAAATATCAAAATTTGCAAGAAAGCGGCATTTCACTAGCATAGAAAACCAAAATTCGTACAATTTTGATATCTCATCAAAAAAGATAAATAATAGTACATTTCTATAGTTGCAGTTAGCACACCTCTGCACCCCTTAAACGCATCACAGGTCAAAAATATTGATGGCCAATGATAACCAACACTATAGGCAATAATGTCTCGAAGTTTCATTACAATCGTGTAATATTTAATAATAGTACACTCATTTAAAGTTAGGCATTTTGACACTATCCACATAGGTGTGAGTACTACTTTCATGTTGTTTTTCGCAGTGCGAATTGCAGTTATTTAATTAATCATTTTTGAAAGGGTAAAGATTAGTTGGGGGCGCTGACTAATACAACTTTAGCGGGTGGGGGGTGGTGTCCACATAGAGGCGAAATTAAGGTCAATTTTTTTCTATCGACTGGTATAGGCAAGTGAGGGGTCGTGAGAAAGGTTATGTTGAGTACATTCAATTTTTTTGCATTTTCTTGAAATTTGTAGAAAGAAGAACATTGGGGGAGGAGAAAATATTAGTACGTAATTTGTCCCCTTCCTCCTACAGTTCGAGACCGTTACACTTAGGATTATGAAAACTTGCAGGAAGGTGGGTTCCGAAAAAAATGGAAAATAATGGAATCTGTATATCTTCTCAGAATAGGTCAATAATAGTTTATTTCTATAGTTACAGTTAGCACACTTCTGCATGCCTTAAACACGTTCGAGGTCAAAAAATACTGGTGGCCAACGATAACCAACAACTTATGCAATAATATCTAAGTTTCGTTACAATCACGTAGTATGAATTGGCATGTAAAATGTAAGCGAGTAAGACATTTTAATTATTTTTTTTTTTTTATCCATCTGAGTGGTATCAAGAAGAGCAAGGAGCCGATATTTATATACCAAAATAAGCGCTTGCTACAAAACCCTCGGATTGCGGGCGTAGCCCTCTATATTCCGGTTTCATTATTAGTTAACACTCGCATACATACCATCTCAATACCACGTCGTTACATATGGGAGTACCCGGGTACTCACATGGACTTTGTATGGAAATTTCGTTGAATTTGGTGTTGAGAAGAGGCAAATCATGCGAATTTGGAATAAAAACAGGCAAGAAACCGTTCACGCGAAGCGTGAAGGGTTTTATACCTGTTATCATACTCTCAATGCCTGTTATCATAGCCTCATTTTGATCTGCGGTGCATTTACCACTGAGAAATTAGTAGTAAAATTTGTTCGAATTTCACTGTTCCTATGAGAGGCATATGAAATAGTACGCCGATTTCAACCAAATTTCGAAATGTGGTTTGGTGGTAAATATAATTTATTGGTGTGAAATTTTGTAAAGATATGTTTAGAACGAAAAAAGTTTTTCTAACAAAAACTTGTTTTTGGAACGATCGTTCCTATGACAGCTATACGATAGAGTAGCCCAATTTCAACATAATTCGAGGATGTGATTTAGCGACAAAAATTATTCAATAATATGAAATTTCGAAACGATAGCCTTACAAATAAAAAAGTTTTTCTCACAAAGACTGACTTTTGGACCGGTCGTTCCTATGGTAGCTATATGACGTAGTGATCCGATTTCGTTGGTTCCGACATATATACTGCGTGCATATATCTATACTGCGTGCATATATACCTATATACTTCTTGCAAAATTTCAGCTGGGTAGCTTGAAAATTGAGAGACTAGTTTGCATAGAAGCAGGCGTTTTTCGGGAATCAATTCCGCGTCCGAACTACCGAGGAAGTCGCCAGAATCGCCGAAATCGACAAGACTTCCTATGTAATCGTGACGTTCTTCGTCCGTCATATGTTACCATGGCATGGCTAATATCATCCATTTCCAATTCTTTACAGTCTCACTCTCAATGATCAAGTCGAAATTGAATGGAAACCCTCGAATTCAAAAAATTTATGCGACAGGATTTGACCTAATCCTGACACAGGATACGTAAAAGTCATAAACCTATTGTTTGAAGTGTACCCTTTTTTTATTGCAACTGCTAAATTTATAAATGAATAATTTTTCTGGGTAAAACCCCATATAATATGAATGTGAGTACCCGGGTACTCATAAATGTATCCGAGGGGTAACCAACAAAAAGTGAAAAAAAAAATTATAAACAAAAATTCAAAATTGCTTGTGGATATGTTTTTTTCAGGTAAAACATAATAGCGATAGCTCATTAGGAAGATGGAGACAATAAAAATTACAATAAGTGAAAAAACCAGCTTTTTATAGCTCATGAGTACCCGGGTACTCAAATATGTATGCGAGATTTAAATAAGCTTTTTTATTAAATAAGTTGAAAATAAAAAGCTTTGATGCCAGTTTTAGGCTGTTTTCTAACATATTTGGTCATTTTGAGTCGAATGAAACTAAAGGCAATTCCATTCAACCGTTAGTTCAAAAGATATTCACATTTCTTCAGATTTTTAAAGTAGGCGTGTTTTTTTGTACGGCGGTGGGGGTTGATTGGGGGCTATCCGGGTTAACTTACACACATTACACAAACAACTAGGGTATGTTGTTTGTGTAATGTGTGTAAGTTAACCCGGATAGCCCCGAATTAACCCCACCGCAGTACAAAAAAACACGACTAGTGTAACTTTTATAGCGACGACACATCTATGTATGGGTAGTGAATCGAAAAAATATAATTTACCAGTACTGCCACGCAGAACGAAGAAGCGCTCGCGTCGCTGTGATACAATCTCATAGATTTTTATTGTAGGTACATAATGTTGTACAAAGCAAAAAGAGTTTTACAGGTACTTTTTGGCTTAGTGGTTAGCGAGTCCGACTAGTGAGTAATTGGTCACGGGCTCGATAGCAGACGTATTTTGCACTTTTTTTTAAATCAGCCTTGCGGCTGCTGTTGTTGAAGGTGCTTTTAACCCTATGGCGTTGTGATGAACACATTCTTAAACATGAAGTCAAATCTAGGAAATACGGGTGTTGTCTAAATTGGGATGATGAGGCCAATGCTCTACGGTGCTATTGAACGCGCTTTTAACCCTATGGTGTTGAGATAAACACATCCTCGGATATGAAGTGAAATCTAAGAAATACGGGTGTCGTCTGAATTGAGGTGATGAGGCCATTAAAGTGGAGTGCGGTTGTAGACGTTGTTATCCCTATGATGTTGAGATGAACAAATTTTTTGATGTGAAGTGAAATCTATGGTGTTGAGATGAATACTGATGGATGAATGCTGAAGACATCATCATAGGGTAATGATGTTGAGATGAACTGATCCTTGGACAAGAAGTGAAATATAGGAAATACGGGTGTTGTCTGAAAAGGGGTGGTGAGGCCAATACTCTGGAGTGTTGTGGAAAGCGCTTTTAACCCTATGGTGTTGAGATGAATGCATTCTTGTACATGAAGTGAAATCTAGGAAATACAGATGTCGTCTGAATAGTGGTGACGAAGCCAATGCAATGGAATGATGTAGGCCAATGCTCTGGAGTATTGTTGAAGGCGCTGCCCGTGGACTTTTTTTAACACTTTCTTTGAATAATTTATGGTTTGCGGAAAATTTTTAACTGTATGGACATAAAACATGATTCAAAACCCGATTCAACCAACCAAATGGAGAGGCGAACTTTCGGATAACGAAATTGTGTGCGTGTACATGTGGGAAGCAATGGAAGACATTGAGGTGGTTCGCGACTCCAAAATTCAGTGCCAGCAAGCAATGTGATGTGAAATAAAAAGTGTCACAAATTACAAAAATCTTTCAGAAAATATAACAATGGGCAAAATTTGTGCGGTCTCCAATATCAAAACCACGTATCCAAAGCAATCACATTGCTTTCCTCTCAATCTAGAGCTTCGAAAAAAATTGGATTGACTTCATAAATCTTCCGCACACGCATGGTAAGTATATCACATACTCCTAAAATAACTCAAAATAATTCCTAATTAGACTGCTTGCGATTACAGAATGGCATACTAGCAAAATCAGTAACTAAAATATTACGACTGTTTTGAATATTTCTCGCCTAAAAATATTTGTAGAGCATCACAGTTTTTTTTTATTTAATTTAGCTATTATGCAGGATTTAAGGCATTCCAGGAAAGGGATGATGCAAACATGACCCGAGTATCTGTTGTTCTATATATATAAATCCAAATTCACAGGCAGACTTTCTATAATGCAACGCGAAGTTTTCATATACCTATACATTTGTACATATCAAATGAAGCAACCACCTCAATTTCAGAAAAACTTGGTCAATCGCCTGCGTTCTGACAAAAAAATACTATAGGGTTGTCAAGACATTACCATAATCCCCAGGGTGGTGGAGGTATGGGGGTAATGTTAAATAAAAATCGCAAATGTTAGTGTTGTACAGTTTTTGGTGTCACTGAGATGAATACAGTTGATGGCGTATTTTCCATCATCTTCATGGGTAAGAGGGAGGGGATAAAAACCAAAATCTTTAATTACAAAATCCAGTATGCTGGCAGCCTTAACAAGATTTTTAAAAGTTACACTTTTGTCGCACGGTTTTCTTAGCACGCATTTCATTTTTTTTTTTATTAGTTAAATGTTTTTTTATTAAATAAGTTTAAAATAAAAAGTTTTTATTCCACTTTTAGGTTAACTTCTAATGTATTTGGTCATTCTGAGTCGTTTGAAACCAACCGCCATTCCGAGCGATCATTAGTTCAAAAGATATTCACATTTTACCAGATTTTGTTATTAATTAAAAAAGATTTTTTTATTAAATAAGTTTAAAATAAAAAGCTTTTTTCTTAGCAAAACTTTTATAAGCAAGGTTAAAATATCTACGAATTGAGGCTTAACCAAAAGTTTGAGCTGTTATATTTATCGAGATATAGCTATTAAGGCTCAAATCGCTAAAAAATCATTTCTGCATTTTCGCTCATAACTACGCTAAAAACGGGCCGATTTGAAAAATATTGGGCTAGTTAAACTTGAAATAGAAATCTCTTCAACTTCTGTCAAAAAAAAAATTATACAAAGTATCTACACTGCATGCAGATACATCGGAACATGGATATGTCTTTGGCTACCGACTGCGTGGAACCTGTTGTGTTGAAGATATCGATGTAAGTTTTATAAAGATCCCAGTATAGTTATACTGGATGAATTCATTCGACAAAACACGTCCCACGCTTTCGGTAGGCATAAGATGTACCGATGTATCTGCATGCAGTGTAGATCATCATCATCGTGGCGCGACAGCCCGACGTCGGGCCTTGGCCGCCTGGATCATTGTCCTCCAATTATCTCGGTCACGTGACCACGTCCTCCAATTTTGGGAGCCCAGCAGCTGCGCGGCGTCCACACCTACTGAGCTCTCCCAACGAGATCTCGGTCGTCCTCGCAGTCTCGCTCCGTCGACTCGTTCTGCTTTCATTACTCTCTTAGGCATGCGATCATCGTCCATTCTTTGTACATGCCCTGCCCATTGAAGTCGTTGTAGATTATCGAGACTTGCAGCTCATCGTACATTTCATACAACTCATGGTTGTACCGGATGCGCCATCCATCTCGATCGCAAACAGCCCCGAAAATTCGCCGTAGAACCTTACGTTCGAAAGTGTCTAGCATGTTTTCGGAGGCTTGAGTTAGGGTCCATGCTTCGCAGCCATAGCATAGCACTGGTCGTATAATGGTTTTGTACACGCGGAGCTTCGTGTTTCTGTGCACATGCTTCGATTAAATTATGGGGAGAACCGAGAAAAAAGTTTTATTAGCTAACTGTATCCGTCGCTTGATTTCGTCAGTTTCGTTGGCGTCCCTTGACAAGTTGCAACCCAGGTAAATGAAGTTGTTCACGAACTCGATGTTGAGGTCCTCCACATTGATGCTTGGTTGTGCAGGTGTCCTTATCACCGATTGCATCATTATTTTAGTTTTACCCTCGCAGTGTAGATACTTTGTATCATTTTCAAGACATACCGTCCCGCATAGTGTACAGGAGAATACAAATTAACCCAACCGTTGCCCCGTGTGTGGATCAAGCGATCATACACTCTACATATTTATATGCGCCTGTGCTTCGTTAGTACGTCAATCCGCGATCGATCGCGTCAAGCCGCGGTCTACCTAAACACACTTACTATTAGATACTTAGATAGAACTCGTCTAAGTCTAAAGACGGTAAGCGCGACAACAAAATTTTATTGCATTAACGTTTACGTTATCCGCGCTGCACAAACTGCATCATCTGCACTATTCTCCTCACTAAATCAGAATTGTGCACTGTTAGTTGATATATCATCGATCGTGATAGTACGCGGTATGCGCGATACAAGTACGGTCGTAAGTTAAGAAAGGGGTGGATCCGCCGCGGAAGTGTAGTCCAAGGTCCGTGAAGCAAGCATCTCTTTCGCACTGTCGCCGATGACGAAGCAACGCCCATCCATTGAACTTCTTCGACTCAACCGTCTCTCCATTGCCTGCATACGAGTGTGTGTGTATGTGTGTGTGTGTGAAGTTGAAGCTATTTCCCGACCTACCCCAACGATTTTCTTACTGAGTCAGGTTAGTGACTAATTGATGAAAACAAAAAGATTGCTGTGAAGGAGGAGCCATAGCGCTGTGCACGAGTGAGGGAGACAGGTTGTCTGGATGTGGCTGGTGTTGTGAGCAGATTTGAATCTCGAGGGGATGGCAGTTGAATGATGTTGACTTGTTTTATGGGTGTCTGGTTGTTTAGTCAGTTCATGATGCGAAGTTTTTCGATTTTCGTGAGTTCCCTTTGATGACTGACTCGGATTGACTGAGGATCGGCCACTACATTCATATAACTCGGAAAAATTTTCAATGGGCTTGTTTCCTCTTCTGACCCCCGAGTAAAAAAACAGACATTTCGTGTGACGGACAGATTTTTAGGATGACCCCCAGCTATAAGACATAACCATGTCAAAATGACTGACTACGGTCTGAATACCCTGACGGCTATATGTGAATACCGCCGCTATTTTGACTGTGACTTGACGGCGACGGTTATGATTCGGAAGGTTGACTGAACTGTTACGTGACTGATATGTTTGAATCGACCTTTAGGATCCATGCTTCGCAGCCATAGCATAATGGTTTTATATACGCAGAGCTTCGTGTTTCTGTGCACATGCTTCGATTTCATTATGGGAAGAACCGAGAAAAAAGTTTTATGAGCAAACTGTATCCGTCGCTCGATTTCGTCAGTTTCATTGGTGTCCGTTGACAAGTTGCACCCAGGTAATGAAGTCGTTCATGAACTCGATGTTGAGGACCCCCACATGATCCTTGTCGTCGATTGCATCATTATTTTAGTTTGACCCTCGTTGATACATAGTCCAACTTCTTTTGCAGCGGTATCGAGCGTATGCAGAAGTTTTTCTGCGTCGACCAATCTTCGAGACATGATGATGATGTCGCCAGTGTACGCTGCTAATAGTGTCGACTTGATGAGTAGCCTCTTGCTGTCCATATTCATAGCCCGAATATCGTATTCCAGTGCTAAGTTGAAGAGCGTCAGTGCCAGTCCATCGCTCTGTTTCAGACCAGTGCGTGTTTCAAAGAGATCAGTAAGTATATTCTGGATCCTGACCTGTGAGATGAAGTTGGTCATCGTCATCTTTGTCAGTCACACAAATACATACGTAAATTTACAGTATACCAAATCGCATGATGTAGTCCGGATGGCGCAACGATTAGCACGATCGCCTTCTACGCACTGGGCCTCGGTTCGAATCCTACTGAATGTGATAGTTTTCGATAAAAACGGGGATTCATGTGTCGGACTATGAGCCCACTCAGCTGTTAAATGAGTACCCATTTATGGGGTAAATAGCTCGGTTGAGCGTGTTGCTGATCGCACACCTCTGCACAAGACCGTCACGATCTAGAAAATGAGGTGATGCTAACTCATCTCGAGGCCATGGCTCAAACTGGACTGTGGCGCCAGTTATTTATTTATTTAAATTGCATGATGTTGTACAGTACTCCACGATCGATACTGTCGTATGCCTGCTTGAAGTCAACAAAGATTTGGTATACGTCTATGTTGTATTCCCAACACTTCTGGAGTATCAGTTTGGCCGTAAAGAGCTAATCGGTTGTGGAGCGACAAAGTCTGAAACCGGTTTGATATTCGCCAATGATTCGCTCTGCGTACGGTTTTATTCTGATTTCCAGAATTTTACTGGATGGACATACTAGTGATATGCCCCGGTAATTCTCATACCGCAGGATATCTCCTTTTTTGAGAATTGGACAGATGATGCTTTTGCGCCAATCGTTTGGGATATCCTCGTCCTTCCATACTCGCAGAAGTACTTGATGTATGGCATTAACTAGACCCGTTCCACTGAATTTTAGCAGTTCAGCTGGAATCTCGTCAGCGCTCGGTGGTTCATTTCGTTTTAGTGACCGGAACGCGAGATCAACTTCCTCTACTGTCGGGGGTTGTATGGGTGGGCCTAGATCAACAATATCGTCGAGAACTTCTTGTGTGTGGATGTTAGATGGTACGTTCAGAAGATCTTCAAAATAAGAGGCCCATCGTTTGTTAATGCCATCGGTGTCGCTGATAATGTTTCCATCCATGTCTTTACAGATGCTAGTACTGGATTTATAGCCTTTCTTAATTGTATTTACTAGTCTGTACGCTTGTCTTTTTAATAACACTGTAATGACCCACCTGTAATGAACCATATTCTGGTATAGCTGGTTCCACCGGTAGATCGAAGGCAGCACCTGAAAAGTACTGATCTGTCGGTGGTACGAAACCTGAGGCTGAAAGTTTCATTACACCCGAACCCCCATGCGATGGCAAGGGCATTTGAACCGTCCGCCAACGATTCCATCTCTATCGCCCCATTTTTGTTTTATCATTCCCCAGTTTTGCCTCCAATGTTTGTATTGTTTTCCCCAGGCCTATGAATCTTTATTAATACGTAAATGACAGGGGCAACGAGCGGCGAAAACCCTGCCCAGGTCTCCCGAACTGAGCTAAAGCAAGCATAAGCCGCTGCTTAGCTCGTTGAGCGGCCTTTTCTTCGCCAGATGGCACGGCCCGAAATTAACGATCATTATGCTACCTTAGGTTCCATCCGCATGGGCACCTTCGATTGCACGCCAAACCGCCCATTACAACACCGCCAAAGTAAAAATAAAAGAAACTTCAACAAAACACAATGAATATCTCAGCTTTTCAAACACGGTCTCCTGTCTCAATTTTGTTTTAATTGTGTCATGTTCCAACACAAAACATTATTAAAGATTGTTCCATGAAAATAAATTTATATTCGTTCCCCAACAAAACTCGTTCTGCGATCTATTGACACTACCGAAATCCTTTCCAGGTTTACATTAAATCCTTAATTCCGGCACTAATAATCTGGCACCAATAAACCCATTTCCGTCAATTTCGCGGACTCATTTTATTCATCCTGGGAGAAAAAGCGATTTCTGCTGAAACGCGCTCCTATAAACATTTTGAATGTTATTGGAAGCGTTGTTGCCATTTCTAATTCGTTTATAAGGGTCTTAAAAGGCTTTTTGTTATCCATTAAAGAAAACAAACTCGCCTGGCTTGCATCCAAATTTGCCAGGAAATCTCCTCTCTTGTGTACTCTGCTTTCATATCCCGCGCGGGATATATTCTAATGCAAATGAGTTGCCAAGATATGAACGGCATCTGGCAATATTGTTCACATTTGTATGCAAATTAGAGACGGGTAACGGCGCGGCGTCGGGATAACCACTCCTCTGCAAGAAGGCAAAAATAAAAAGAAATAGCTTAGTTCCTATCAAGCGTTTAAAGGACCAAAACCATTGTCTTCAACCCGCTAACATTGTCGCGGCCTATTGTTAGGGAAATTCGGAATAAAAAAAAAACTTTTCAAAGCCCTTCGAATAAAACTCCAGTAGGTGGGGGTTGCTCTCTTGCATAAACTCCCGTCCATCTTCCGGTATTTATTGAAACATTGCACATTTTTCATGTTGGCTCTTCTAATGCTGCCTGATTGTATATCCCGGCCCCAAGCTCCCACTTCTTCTCCGATCCCAAGCTAAATCGTCTACTCCGTTCGTCTTTTCTTGACAACGGGCGCTACCCTAAAATGAGAAAAGAAAGTTCAGCAGGAGAAAAGAAAAAAAAACAGAATACTAAGACGGAGCCAAGAAAATTTTCTTTTTTAATAAAACACTTTGCCCGCACCCTAGAAGAGTTCTCGAGGAATTTTCCTATTTGAAATGTATTGTGTGTCGAACAGTTTGGTCGTTTCCTCCTTCATAGCTTTCGTCCTGTTTTTCTTTGCACTTTGCTATTGAGCGAAGGATGTGCTTGAAGAAAAAGTTCATAAGATCCGAACAATAGCAAGTGGTGGCAAAAGTGAAGGCATTTCTTAGGAATAAGAAAAGGACATTTGGTTCAAAGTTCGGCTTGAACTGATTGGGTGTTCAGTCAATTGCAAAATGAATGTCAACATTCATAGATTGTACGCGCCACCGCACGTCCTTGGATTGGTAACGAGTCTGCAATTTGTATAGGCAATGGACATTTTGTGGCATTGTTTCATATAGAATGAAATTCAAAATTATAAGAAGACTGGCAAACAAAGCAAATGCCTGTATTTCGGACAAATATAAGATATAAATTGAAGCGGACACGGGACAAATTTGTTGGTACCCAATTGCCCGCACTGTGACAAATGCGGTCTGTGACACCTGACGGCACCTAGCCAATGGCCAAAGCTAATTTTCTCTTCTCCGCACGGATTTTGTTCTCGATTTTCAAGTTTTATTTTTCTGCTGTCATCGTCCTATATGATCCCATATCAGACCCAATGTTATTGACAGTCGAGAGAAAACCAGCTCAAAGGGGATAGTAAGGGATGAAAAATTGACTTGAAATATGTGATGATGATCGTTCCAATATTAGCCGCGGTTCTTTGATCTAGAACAGAACTGAACAAAAAAAAAACAAAACAGGACAGAATAGTGAAAAGGGAGTTTAGGACAAATGGAGTATTTCCTTGGTTCAGTTCCTGGGTTAACTAGCCTTCAACTCAAATTTCAAGAGAAAACTAAAATTTTAAAATATGATATATAACAGTCAAATAAAGCCTAACACAGTTAATTAGAGCAGCAGAATCATTTTCTTTGTTTTTGTTTTGACGCGCTCAGTAACCATGTGGTCTTAGCAGCAACGGTCTTAGCTATTTTGGTGCCCTGTTCAATTAATAGAAATCGCCCTTTCATTTTGTCGTTTCACAAGTTAATGTTGGACATGGTTTCTGTATGTATTTTTTTTTGCTTGGGAGTCTGACTCCGGGCCACTTCCTCATTGGAGCTCCCTTAACTGCTCCTCCGGAAGACGACTACAGCCACACAAAGTGTTCTTCCTTGAAACGATGGGCTCGTGTCCAAAAGTTGCAACAAGATTTCTGGACTCGCTGGAGAAATGAATATTTATCGCGCCTGCAACAACGACCTAAGTGGCTTAATGTTAATCAAAATCCACAATTCGGTCAACTGGTCGTAGTGAAGGATGAACGCCTCCCTCCAATGAAATGGTTGATTGCCCGAATAACCGATACCTTTCCCGGCTCGGATGGTCTGGTCAGAGTCGTAGAGTTGAAGACGCAGTCATCTAGTATACGTCGTCCCATACAGAAAATTTGTCTTTTACCTACGGACGATATATGGAACGTGAACGCTCAACCCACTGATCATATAAACTCTTACCAGTCGCTATTGAGAACTCCAATGCAGTCCCAACCTTGAACCAGTCTTCGATATCTGTGCCAGCCATAGACCAAAAGTAAGCCAAGCTTTCTCAAAATCCTATCCTTTGTTATTTTCCTTCAAACTATCTTTCCTCCGTTGGAGATCGGCGAGTCGGGGCGCCGTAAAACTCCTAGTTCCGGGATGTCGTCTATGCGCATGGGGAAAATCCCGCGTACATATCGCGACATTATTTCTTCGATTCTACTTAACCCCTCAACATTCATTCATCTTGAAACAAACCCATTGTTTCAACGCCCGGGAGAATTTTTGCGGATCATCGACCTGAAATGGGAAATCATAATAAATAATGAGTTAATAAACATATCAATCAAAACGCTTACTTAGTTGTATTCCACAGAGCATTCGAAGGTTCTTCGTTGACTGTCTCTCGATCCACGTCGTCATCTTGCGCTCCTCCTCTTTGGCTGGATCTCTGGCTGAAAGAAAAAAAAACACAAAGAATCAAATTCCACAGATGACATTAAGCGGATCTAGTTACCTTATATTGTCCTCCCACGAAGACCGAATTTGTTGACGTCCATGCGAATCCGATGCTTGTTTTCGTCTTCGATCAAGTGTCAACAGGCTTTGACTTTGACGCTGTCCCAAAGCCACTGAACTATCAGCTGAATTAAAGTCTACACATTTTATGATTGTATTTTCTGTAAATTGTTCTAAAAACCTGAATTCTGTAAATTAATGAGTTATTGAGTAGAAAATTGGCGGGAACCTGTCTGTCTGGTTGGAGCCGTCGCGTCGTCGCGAACAGTCGATTTAGAAATCCCTCTGAATACATATATCCGAATATCGTTTGTACTTTATCCTGAATTAATAAAATTGTGCGAAACATTGAAAACAAATTCTTATCGTTAATCCAACGCAGTGTCTACGACTTAAGTAGACACGGACAATCTGGTGAGTTTTGTTTTTCCCGTATACAGTGATTTTCTTTCAAATTCAGTATTCAATCTTTTCGTCAATCTTTTATTTTATTGTGTTAATTGATTGCATTTAATTCGAAAGGGAATTTTATTGCCGGCCAATTAAATATGTTGCCGCAACAATTGCCTGTCAACATTAGTGCAAATCTCGGTGCCGTGTAGAAGTGAATTTGTAGCAGGCCATATGAGCGTTTTTTTTTTTGTGAAAAATTGTGAAAAAAAATGAAAACAAAACATAATAGAAATAATGAATTACTAAACATTTTGAGTTTTTCCTGAATGGATTCCTCCTTCGTCTCTTCCAGGATGTGCTAGAGTGTGACCGTAGAGATTTAAATTAGGGAGATCCCTATAACTGGCTGCAGGACCTCATAGGCTGGGTTCAGGTGAAGAAAAGCCATGGGTCAGTACCATCTTGGCCCTAGCGTGTTGTTTGATTGAACAGACCCGGTAGTCGCATGTTTTGTTTCATTATAATACATTTTTTTTTAGCACGCGATTTTCGTATTTTATTTGTAATAATGTGTTGCTGCGAGCAAGCAAGAAACCCACCCCGTCCCTCACGAACAGAGCTGCCACAAGCGCGTGCTACCGCTTTGCTTGCAGATCAGATAGGTCCTTTAGGATCCGGTCCCGTCCATAACGTTCATTACAGCCCTCAAGAGTAAAAGAAGTTGATCTCGCTATAAAATCGCTTAAGCCGAACAAAGCGCCGGGTGCAAACAACATCTCAGCTGAACTACTTAAATCTGGTGGAGCGAGTTTTTTTTAACCCCATTCATCAACTGCTTTTGAGAATGTGGCAGGAAGAAGTTATTTCAGGGGATTAGCGCAGGAACATAATCTTCGCCATACATAAGAAGTTGTATAAACTTCGGTGTGACTACTATGGAGGCATCTCATTATCTGTACATCCTATAAAATAGTGACCAATATATTGGAAAACAGAATAAAGCCTTTTGCTGATCACATAATGGGCGAGTATCAATGTTTCGCAGGCTGGTCTACGCCAAAGAACATCTGCAAAATCTTAATACGGCTGCAAGCGAAGTGGGACTACGAATCAACGAAGACAAAACTAAAATAATGCTCCAATCAAGAAAGAGGACGCCACCGCCACCGAGCATTACCATCGGGGATCTCACCGTTGATTATATGAAATACTTCGACTACCTGGGTTCCAAGCTATCACACGCCGCCAGCGAAGCGGACGACATCAAACGGCGGATACAACTAGCGAATATGGCATATTTCTCGTGCGCAGGAGAACGAAGCTCCATATCTACAAAACGATTATCTGACCTGTGCTGTGTTACGGTTGCGAGGCATGGACCTTGACCTAAACCTCCGAAAACCTATTGAACATTGTCGAACGGGGATTCTTCAATGAATATTCGGAGCAGTCTAAGATCGAAATAGCTGGCGAATCCGGTACAACCATGAGTTGTACAGTCTTGACGATGAGCTGGAGGTTTTGAAGATCATCAAACTACAACGATTACAATGGGTAGGACTTTCGACATCGCAAGGTCAAAAGTCGAGTCCCCAAAAAAGTTCTCGAAGGTAGAACCAGCAGAGCAAGGCTGGCGGTAAAAACGAGAGCCCGTTGGGAAGACTCAGTAGAGGCTGACGCACAGCAACTACTGAGCTTTCGAAATTGGAAGACGCGGTCACTTGACCGAGACAATTGCGGGAGGTCTATCCAGACGGCCAAGCTCCGACATCGGACCATCGCGCCACGATCATAATGACTATCTATAAGTAGATAGCAATGTAAAAATCGTGAAGCCCCTATTCCAAGATCACCCTGGCGCAGACCGCAATGGAATGGATCTCAGCTTCAAAAACGCTTGGCAAGATTAACATTGCTATAAAAATCCTGGTGTTCAATCTAAAGAGACCTGCAACAAGCACCTTGTTCTGGCTTCGACCCAACGGTGAACCACTTAATACATCTAGGGTCTAGGCAGGTGCCATTTTTCCATTCGGCGCGGTCAGGGATGACGGCTGAAAATTATCCGCTGAGGCAAACTTCTGTCATCATGTAATCTGACCTCACGGAAATCTCCTGTGTCCGAAGTTAAACGAATTCTGACAGCATTTGGAGGTGCTGATTCTTGAATGATTAAGTGCAACGCAGCAAGTCCAACGATCGCAGCAAAAAAAAAGCACATTCAAGTGAATAAAACCGATTAGCATTTTTGTATATGTACTTGAAACAAATCATAAAAACTTTTTTTTGACATGGATATGTCTTCTTATAGCTGGGGGTCATCCTAAAAATCTGTCCGTAACACGAAATGTCTGCTGTGCTACTCGGTGGTCAGAAGTGGAAACAAGCCCATTGAAAATTTTTCCGAGTTCAATGAATGTAGTGGCCGATTGGTTTACAGAGTATTTCCAACCAGGCTCTCAGAATTTTGACTTGTGCTCTCTGTCCCACGCTTTCAGTCAACGCGACGACGCGACGCCATAATCAAAACTCCTGTATACATACCATACCAAACATTCAAAATCCTCAAAAATATAGAGTACGCTCCGTACTCCCCAACTTGACTAGGCCCGCATAACACGTCGCAAGAAGTCGTCTGCTCTCCTCGCTCGACATGCTCACACGCAATTTATGGTCTCCCAATGTATGCGAAATTTCGCTCAGCCCAGCGGACCTCCTCCTCTCATTTATTCATATCATTCTCATTCTCACCATTTCATTGAACAAATTGTGCACTCCCGACATGGACATGCATAGACCCAATCTGAGGTCACAAAATTTAATTTTTACTCATTATTTCAAGGACGTCCAAGCACTTTCAACGACCTTCAATTTCCGCCAATTCATATTCATTCATTTAATAAAATAGCGCCCGTTGTACTATCTGAATCAATGGGGTCCCAGAAAAAGTAGCAAGTAGTCAGTTCGACTAACATTTGGATATACGCAGACGCAATTTGAGAGAGTGTACATAGTTCCCGCCCCCCGAAGATGAGCGAGAGCGGATGAAGTTCATTCGAGCCAAATCGGGTGATCCAGCGACTGTGGTTGTGCATTTGCAATGGCGACGATTTGAGGTCTGACTGGCCCACAATGTGGGCCCCCACCACACGTGCAATAAACATATAGAACAAAAGCTCCACATACGGTACGATGCATTAGCAGCATAAATGTTGACTTTCAATAGGGTGTGTCTATCTGTCTTGTCTGTGGTTGGGTGTTCAATATCATTAGAACAGGTGTATCCGGTTCATACGGCGGCGTTAGCGTTCAATGGGGTATGTCTTTATGTCTCATGAAGGGGGTGTTAAGTTTCATTTGGGGCGGGTTTATCGGGAATCGGTTCTTGGAAGACAGGTTATTGGCTCTTGATGGAAAATGATACAAAGTGCATGCAGATACATCGGAACATGGATATGTTTTTGTCTACCGACTGCGTGGAACCTATTGTGTTGAAGATATCGACGTAAGTTTTATAAAGATCCCAGTATTGTTATACTGGATGAAATCATTCTACAAAACACGTCCCACGGTTTCGGTAGGCATAAGACATATCCATGTTCCGATGTATCTGCATGCAGTGTAGATACTTTGTATCATTTTCATTTGCATGTCTCTCCGGATCCTGTCGACCCCTTGTGGGGCATAGGGCATTAACCACGCCGACTTCCCACCTCGTCCTATTTGCCGCCATCGCCTTCAACTGTCTCCACGATTTGCCTAATGATTCACCCTCGACCTCATCTTTTCCAGGTGTTTCTAGGTCGTCAAAGTGGCGACTTGCATCGGTTCCCTGTGGGTTCCAATCGAGGGCTTGTTTAGTAATGTTTTCCGACCCTTTTCGAAGTGTGTGACCTATCCATTGCCACTTTCGCCTTCTTATGGAGGTGTCTATCCTGTCCTGGCCAGTAACGAACAGGAGGTCGTCATTAGAAATGACCTCCGGCCAGCGTATGTGTAGGATGCGCCGCAGACACTGGTTCGCGAAAGTTTGCAATCTAGTTTTTATCGCCCTGGTCACCTTCAAAGTGAAACAGTCATAAAAAAGCACAGATTTTATATTGGTTTCAAAGATCCTTGAGTTTGGTACTTCTGGAGACATTACTGTTTTGCCAGAAAGGAGTTAAACTGAAAAAAAGTTGCCCGATCCTTTTTGATGCGAGACAGAACATCAGCATTCGCTCCACCATCTGCTGTAACTACGCTTCCCACGTAGCAAAAATTGTCCACTTTCCACCGTCTGCCCCGAAACACAAATTTCGCTCTGTCTTCCTGGATCCAAGCTCAAGTACTTAGTTTTGGCAATATTGACTTTAAGCCCAGCATTGCCACCTTCGCGGTGCAGGTCATCCGTCATTTGAACTAGATGATCCAATCCATTTGAAAGAAGACAAATATCGTCAGCGTAATCCAGGTACTGAAGGTATTCAAACAGGTTCCATCTGATACCTTTGCTATGGTGTTCATGAAGCGCGCTTCAGAGTACGCCGTTAATGGCAATCAAAAATAATATAGGTGACAAAATGCAGCCTTGTCTCACTCCGCTATGTAATGTACCTGAAAGCTTACCCTTGTGTAAGACGTGACATTGGACTCCGCTATAGGACTCCTTGATGATGGATATGATTATATCTGGTATGCCTTTCCTACGTAAAGCCTTCCAGATGTATTCCCGGTCAATGCTGTCAAACGCCTTCCCGAAATCGATGAACATGAGATGTAGATAGATAGATAGATAGATAGATAAATGTTTTATTTAAAATCCAGTTTTTTGTTTGCTTCAATACAATTTAAATTCAATGAAAACAATAATATGGCGTGGCAATAGCCGTCTGCCTGATTAGTTGGATCTTTCCATTCTAATTCATAATTCTTAAGTGTTTAATTTACATTTCACATTAGATTTACATTACAAAGTACTATTCCCATATGTTTGCTGTTTTCTTTTTTTTTGCTTTAAATAAGGACTTAATATCACTTTTTATACTGAATACTAGATTAATTTATTATTTTATTTAGATGTATTAAATTAGTTATATTTGTTTTGATTGTTAAGTTTGTATTTTAATTTGAAGCTGTTGAGTATTTCATATTTGTGGCGTTATGAGAGATCGGGGCGATGAAGTTCACACAATTCCAGATTTTGCGTGTTCATCTGCCCTAGTCTCTCAACCACGAATTTTTGTTTATATACTTTCGTTTATTATACACTGACGATATTTCAATGCGGTAATGCAGAATTTGTACAAGCTGTCCCAGTTTAATCCATTCAATATAGCTTTTATTTCCATGTCATTCAAGACGTCTTTCCCTAAGAAGCTCCTTCTTACATCCTTCAGTACTGGACAAATGCCTATAAAATGTTGAGTGTCTTCTCTTGTTCTCAGGTTGCATAAGCTGCAGAGTATGGGCAAGTCTTCTCTGTGCGGGATGTAGTTTAGTGGAAGAAGTTCACCTCTAGCTCTAAATATAATTGATATTTTATCGACTGTGAAGTCATTTTGAAAGTAGGTGTTTGCTTCAAGATCGTGGCATAGTTTTACGTAAATTTCACGGTATTGCGTTGTTCTCGCTCTTTCTGCAGTTGTTTCGATTTCAATTAGTCTTACATCGCTCACCAGTTTTTGAAGGATATGGCAGTTTTCAATAGTACCATCCCAATTGAATTCATTGCCAGTTTCATTCCCAAGCATCATCAAATCTGAATAAAAAGCAGTCTTTGTTTCAACTGCACCCAACAAAACTCTCTTTGGGAGCCTATCGTCGCTCATGGATGCAACCTTCATCAGATACCTAATGTGTGCGTTTAATGTCTCTATAAAAAGTGATGTAAGGCCAGTCTCTTGCAGTAACATGTAGTTAGGTGTTGTATATGGAAGATGAAATATCCGCTTTAAATAATACTTCTGGAGCCTTTCAACTTCCTCGTATCTTCTCCCACCCCATATTTGAGCACCATATACGAGTATTGATTTGGATACTGCTTGATATATATTATGTTTGGCCGTGTGGGATATGTCGAAGTTATTGAAGCAGTTTTTCCAGACAGCATTTATAGCCCATTTTGCTTCTTTAAGCTTTTGTCCAAGATGCTGCTTCATTTGCAGATTACTGGTAATCATTATACCGAGATATTTATATATTTTGACGACTTCAATTTCATTTCCATTAAATAACCAGTTCTCGTCTCGTGCCAGTCGAAAGCGCTTTCTGAAGATCATAATTTTCGATTTATCCAGATTTATAGTAAGTTTCCATTGGGTACAATAGTTTTCTATGTGGTTGATCATTTTTTACAGGTCTTCAGGAGATTCCGCAAGGAACACCATATCATCCGCATAAAGTAGCCCTTTCAGCACGAAACCAAAAGCCTCAGCTCCACCAGGTATATCATCTAAGATGTCGTTTACAAAAACAGCGAACGCGTCTGAGCTAAGCTTACACCCTTGACGCACCCCTACGTTTGTATAAAACCATGTGGAGAGTTGCTCTCCATTCCATATAGCTGCTTTTGTATCGTCGTAGAGTTTTTCAAATGTGTTTCCGAATTTAGCAGACATGCCGTTATTGTAGAGCTTTGTAAAACAATGACTGTCGATCAATAGTGTCAAATGCATCCTTAAAGTCAACGAAGAAAGCGTTTAATTTGCGTCCTTCACTTATGTATTGGCGAGCCCAATTGTATAGCACAAAAATGTTATCATACGTAGAATACCCTTGTCGAAATCCCGCTTGGTTTTCAGCGATTTGTTTTTCTGTCCTTAGCCATTCCGCGAATCGAGTTTGTAACAAAGTGGTGAAAATTTTTCCTGACGCATTCAGGAACGAAATACCCCGGTAGCATGCCGGATCATTGCTGTCCCCTTTTTTAAAAATTGGGAAAATAACAGAATCTCGGAACTCGTCTGGGATGTCGCCACTATCAAAAATGCGGTTAAATTCCTTACAAAGAATATCCACCAGATGCTCTGTCCCATATTTAAAGTATTCCACCGGAATTCTATCTGTTCCTGGGGCTTTATTATCCTTGCATTTTTCCATTGCAGATCGCACTTCGTCTATAGTTATCACTGCATCAAGAGTAGGGTGACTCCAATTTGGTCTAGCAAACTGAATTGTGTTCTCGACATTACAACTTTACAGCATTTTCCTAAAGTTTGCAACAAGTCAACATTTATTCCATTTCCAATTGTATAAGTGTCCATTTCATTTATGCGTTTCGTTGTTTTCCAGAACTCTTTTGGATTTGTACATTGCCCCAATAGTTGAGCCTGTTGTTGAAAAAACCTTGCTTTTTTTTCTTTGCATATTGCTTTGTAGTGCCGGTTCGTTTCCCAGTACATGCTTCTCGTAAATGAGTCATTATTCCTCCTAAACAGTTTCAACCAGGCAAACGATCGATCCCTACTTTTCTCACATTCGTTGTCAAACCATGGCTTTTTGGCGGTCTTCTTCGATGATCCCGTTTTTTTTGGCGCTGGATTTGATGACTTCTGATATGAGTTTAATGTTCGCGTTAGTAGTTTGTGCAAAGTTTTTAGAGAGATTGTCAATATATTACGGTCTAAAATTTTCTCGCCAAGCCAATTTTGGTAGTAGGTTCATTGGTCTTGTAGTGGCTCTGCCGATGCTATCTAACCCAATCGTTGTAATTATTGGGAGATGATCGGAGAACTGCTTCTTTTCCACCATGAAGTCCGTTATGAGGGGCCGCCAGTCCCCTCCGGCCAGGCACAGATCAATGACGGTGTGACCGTTGTGTCCAATGTACGTACACTCTCCGTCTCTGTCGCTATTCGAGCAACCATTTAGAAGCTTTAAACCATAGGAATCGATCAAATCTAACATCTTATTACCACATGCGTTTATTTTGGCATCTTTAGTTCGCCGTATTGAGTTGTCCATTCGATTCGCAATTGGCTGTTCAGCACCGACTCTTGCGTTTACGTCACCAATTATGAGGATATCACTGCTGCCTAAGTATATTAGCATGTCAGCTAGTTTATTAAAGTCGTCCGTCCAATGGTTACAGTTAAGATACGTAGGTGCTAAAATATTATCATTTGCTTGTTATTCATCTTCACCTCGATGTAAATCCATTCATCAAAATTTTTAAAACTCCATGTATTTTTGTTAAAGTTCAATTCTTTTCTAAATCCAAAAAGGCATCCACCGCTAACTCTTCCTCTGTCTCTTCTTTTCTTTGCCGGGATCCACCTTATTTCATAATTTCTTAATTTCTTCTCATACACATCAAATTCTCCAACAAGATGAGTTTCCAACAATAAAATCACATCGAATGTATTTAAGTACTCATAAAAGTCAGTAAAAATGCTTTTACTTTTTAGTCCAGCGATATTGTAGGCTAAAATTGTCACTTGAAATTGTTGATCGCAGACGGCAACACTTTCCTATGCGATGTTTGGTGTTGATAAAATCGCATCGGTTGTCATTGACGTACTGTTAGTGACTGTGCGTTTGTTATTGTTAGTCATGCACGTTGACTGATCGCTTTCTAGTAGGTTGTTCAATTCAGATTGCCCGTCTTCATCGCCACATTTAAGCTTGTTTTCTTCAAGATTCCAGGTGAACTTTTTTCCTTTAATTACCATTGTGCCATCTCTAATGTATACTCTAACATTAGTACGACGTTCGGCGAGTTGTTTTTCGACTTTCAAAAGGCAATTGCGCTTCTGCCTTGTCTCGAACGGTAAGTCTTTTTGTATAATGATTCCCGTATTTCTTAAATCTTTTGAATTTCGTAGGGCGGTCACCACTTCATGCTTATTTCGAACGATTACACGGAAGATGTTTTTCTGCCCGGTCGTTCCTGGCATTCGGATAATCTGGTCTCCTTCTATGGTGGTGCAACAGCGCAAAGTCTTCGTACATATGTCCTTTATGGTGTCAATTTCATTGTTATTTGTAGCTGCAGCCGGAATTTTGACGATTAAATTATTTGCGGTAGCATTTCTCTGCAATTTTTCAATTTGGGCCGCCTGTTTTTCACACAACTTATTCATTCGCCCCATATCTTCCGCCAGTTGCTGGTTACATTTCTCTAGATGCGTAATCCTAGCGAACAGTTCTTGGAGGTCAGTTATCTTCACTACGTCCTTTAATTTTTCATCCAGAGTGTCCGAAAGCATCTGCATAAATTCGAGTTTATCCGCTGGAGTCATCCTACTATTGTTCTTTTTGCTGACGGAGAACGTATCTGGCGATGTTTCAGCTAAAGTACGTTTTGACATTTACCTTGGTTACAGTGCTTCGATGTAGTTTACCTTTCCTTTCAAGATTTTCCTGCCAGGCTGACCGCAGTCTGATGATTTCCTCAGGCAAATGTCACTGACCGATTATAGACATTATTATTATTATTTGTATTTATTAGAATTAATAAGTTCTTGTTATGCACAACCGTATCGAACTGAATAAATGTCGATGTGTGATTTGGAAACTCAATATTAATATAAATAATTCAGTTAGTCACTATTGCGGCACACACTGTATAGTGAAAGTTTCAGGAATATACTGGTTCACGTCCAAACTGCAACTAATGGTTTAGGTTTTGGCTAAACACTGGTTCACGCCCACACTACTAGAAACTTCAAACACATGATGCTCTTTGTCTGAGAACACTATCTTAAAACCCTTAAAACAAGTCTTATTGTGTAACTACAGCGTTCCCTTTATGTATGCACAAGCACTCAGCAATGATTAAGCGATTCGTACCACTTTTTAGTTAATTATTGAGCAAAAACCAAGAAAAAGCAGTGTGATTTTTCGAACACTATTGTGTAAACAAACGATCACTTTGACAGCTTCCAACTATCATGAGATGTAATGGGGATCTCCACTCTGTTCAATAATAATTCAGAGGGTGTCGATGCGGTCGTTACATGAAAAGCCCTCGCGAAAACCAGCCTGTTCATCGTTCAGTGTGCGGTCAACTGTATGCTTAATCCGGTTTAAGACTATTTTTGCCATCAGTTTGGAGACTGCGGGGAAGAGGCAAATTCCACACTAATTATTATAATCCTTCAGGTTACCTTTCTTCGGGATCTAAATAATAACGCCCTTCTTCCAATCTTTAGGGAGAGTTTCGGTATCCCAACACTCTTGGATAAGGGGGAGAAGAATATCCGCCTTGAAGGGTTCCACCGGAATTCCATCTATTTCCGGGGGTTTACCCGCTTTCATTTGCGTATACTATGTAAAATAGGTATATATATTGTTATTGTAAGGAATAAATTGTTTTTTGCGAAAATACCAACAACAAATTTTCTCTTTAAATATATTTAATATCTGCGGCCGGGAAAAAAAATCGCCGGTAAAAAGGGATCATGCATTAAAAAAGTTTAGGAAGCTCTGATCTAGTTGATGGAGGTTAACATAAGGTGAAGTGTAACATAAATACTTCGAAAAATGAATCGAACAGTTAAAAATTTCAGCATTTAAAAATATCTCAAGTATCGACATATGAGTGGCTTTCTGTACTTGATTATAGAAGCTGATGTTAGTTATCCCACTCGATATCTTCATCCTCCATAATTTTGGATATTATCCCGAATTACGCACATCAAAAATCAGTTTTTCTGGCTTCACTGCGCCAGGTGTCCTTTTTTTCTTGGCGGAACGGGACGCTCCCGCGTCCCTAGATTCCTCATTGTGTCAATTACTGTGTCTACTCCTAAGCGGGTTTGTCGACGTTTTGTTAGCATATGTGTATAACTGGTTTCGAATGCAGCATGTTGCTAGCATACACCCGTTAAAAGTGAAAGATTTTCTACACGCAGCATAGAATGCTGCTGAAGTTGAGACTAGGCCCGCTAACTGAATTCGCCATTGTACTTTCTGCAGCGGTACAGAACTAATGTTCGTTCCATGAGCACCAAACATGAAGAAAAGCTTTTTACCTCTTGCATGTTAAAGCCATAACTACTTAATTTATAATTTGATCAATAAATTTATCCTTTAATAATTACACCAGTTGATCTCCCCACCCACAAGACTCATTCATTCCCACATCTGCAAAAATGACTCCCTCAAAGGCGTGTCACGATCCCATAAATCCTCTTAGCTGACCTCCTTTGACATATTAGCACAAATGTAAACAACATCACGATTGCCTTTTATTATTAAGTATATCAATTTTTCACCCTTAACCCACTGAGAGATAGGCGAGCATCGAGAAAAAAAAACTCCAAATCTCGTCCTGAAAACCCTCATTTGTTACAACATCTGGTAATAACACGACAATTTACATTTCCTTTTGCACTCCGTGGAATATTATGCTGTCATTGTCTCGTCGTCGCAGAACATGAAAAGTGGAAGGACACAAAGCCAACGGATACAGATATCCATCCATTCATCTCGGGTCCGACAGGGAACAGGACGAAAAAACAGCAGCCGAGAAACAAAAGATAAGGAGAGAAAAGCTTCGCATTACAAGGCTAAAAATTCACTTCTTCCCACAATAACAGTTTGGTTGGCTTTTGCTGTTAAAAGGTTGAAAGCTAGCCGCAGAGCCAAGGCACTGATGACGACATAAGAAAAATGACAACGTGGAAAATGCACACACAAAGCTTCTGAAATGTTTTTCTTTCGACATCTGTTCATTCGGGTGGTTTTGAAAAGTGTTGTTCGGTTGGCTAGGTCGCGTTTTCCGCTTAGCGAAGCGTCTAAATCCCCACTGAAGGTTATCGTTCAGTGGCCAACTACTAGCAAATAAGACACTGGGAAGATGGAAACTAGGGAGGAAATTCCGAAGGACTCAAATGGATAGTTAATTTACCATAACTAGCACTAGGGAATGAGAATAGTCTGGGTCTTAGAAGACCGATCCGATAGCGGATATTCCGATGAAACTCCTTAAGACATTCATTCTTAAGACGTAGATAGTGTCTTCTAATGTATATGAATACCAGTAACTTCTATGCCCTGCATTGTACTGCATTGTACTCTTAGTATGTGAAAGACAGATTGCAGCCGAATAAATAATCTCATCCCCTAAGTAAGTCGCAGGATGATAAGGTTCTGGGTATCCTGATCTTAATAGTCGACTTATGAATAGGAGAGTGCCAACTATGACATAAGTAAGAGCAAGCAATTTTGTACTCACCGTGCTAGATAACTGCAAGTGTAACTGCTTATCAGGGTGGTCAAATGAATTTTGAATTTCCTAGGCGCACTCATAATATGCAGAAAAACATTATAATAACTCGCGGGCCGAATAGAAACCTGCAGCGGGCTGCATTAGTAATGCGGGCCGTAGTTTGCCGACATTTGATAAAGAAAATTTTTCAGATGGCGATGCAATAGATGAAATGTGCAGCACTCCCTCAAGGTGTTCCTTCGGTATACCGAACGGATATTCTTGATCTTGGAAGTGCAACGTAGCGCACCACCCGGCCCTACACCGGTGAGGCGTACACAGAATAGATGTTATTACTCTGGACAGTAGATGGGCTCCTACTTGTTCTAATACCACCGATGTTTCGCATGATCTTTGTCAAAGTAACAGTTGCGTTCGCTACCCTCTCGCATGCATGCTTGAGGTGCGCTCTAAAGCCCAGCTTCGCGGCATTCATAGCTCCCAAGTACCTAATGACTGGCTTGTAAATAGTGCTAGTATTTCCAACACTGATCTTCAGAGAGCACACTCCGTTTGGTGCACGGCCAGGTGTGGGCCAAAGTGGACCTAGAGCTGGCCGAGCAGCCACAACTTGATAATTGTGATTTGTGGGCTTGCTCAGGCTCGACCGCCAACCCTACATGCTATAGCACAATAGACCCTATGGTTGCACAGCCTATGGGTCTTTGGCCCACCGCCCCTAACTTAATCTAATCTAATGACTCGCTTTGCAAATTAATTCACCTGATGCTTATGTCTCGGTTTGTATCTAGTAATCTCGACACATCTTTATGCAGCAGCGTAAGGAGGGGTACCCCTTAAGGTGGTGTTCTCTGTTCCGTTCTTTGGCATCTGGTGGTCAATAGACTACTTGGGTTTGGGTTGCAAGGTTATCGCTTATGCGGACGAAATTGCTATTGCAATCTCAGGGAAATTTTCCTGTGTCCTGAGCGATATAATGCAGAATGCCCTCTCTATCCTGGCAAACTAAGCTGGCAGGGTTGGTGTTGGAGTAAATCCGAAAAAAAAACCGAGCGTGTTCCTGTTACAAGAGGACATACTATACCCTCTTTTGAGCCAACATTGATGGGTGGCACAAGGCTTGTGCTGACTGATAAAGCCAAATTTCTTGGTTTCATCCTGGAAAGAAAACTTTGCTGAAAGGCGAACATTCAAGAACCTGCGACAAAGGCAACCGTACTATACTCGTACAAGAAGGCTATAGGCAAGAAATGGTGCTTACATCCAAATTTGGTTAACTAGCTCTACGTATCGGTACTGCGTCCCGTAATAATGGGATCACGGCACTCAGAATCGTGTCATACAGACAGGGCCGTCGAGAGGGGAGGGGGGGGGCGGAAGAGGCGAAACGCCCCGGGCCCGTGTTTTTCTCGGGGGCCCGAAAATTTGAAAAATTGAAAAAATTGAAAAAAACGTATTTACGCACTGAGCTTCTTTTTTTTTTGCTCCTTGCCCTTTCATCCCACTCTAACGCACGGAGCTACCGGTCGCCATATATAGGCCCCACAAAACAAAAACGTACGCTTTGACCCTTTTTTTTTTGTTCATTGAGCTACCGGTCGCTATATATGGGCCCCAACAAAAGTTGAGTACCGGGCCCGGATTTTCTCTCGACGGCCCTGCAGACAGAACTCTGTCGGAGAAGGTCCAAAGGTTGGCATGTGATGCCATCTAAGGGCGACACCGAGCGGCGTGTTAATAAATTAGTTTCCCTTTAATATTTTCGCAGAGCAGATGGCGACGAATACAGGTGTTTGCCTCTGGCAAACCGGTCAATTGTAGGTCACTCGGCAGTACTGAGGAACATGGACATTCCCGGAGTGACGGACTACATCTATCCGAGGTACCGGTTCGACAAGTGCTTTACAAGCCTGATCGTTTCGAATGGCCAGAGAACGCTATTATGGGAACAAACGCTAGTAGCCTTTTCACTGACGGCTCTAAGACTGAGGAAGGTGTTGAGGCTGGGTAGATTCGGGGAAGTTGAATTTTGAATTGTTGTTCCGCCTACAGGAATACAGTAGCGTTTTTCAGGCGGAAGTAGTAGGCGCTAGTCTGCCTTGAGCATAATGGTGTACTATATCTACTAGGGATATTTTAACCTACACGGCTAGTAAACCGGCAACCGCTTAGTTCTGTCCTGGTTACACCAAAGACGGTACTAGACTGTCACAACTCTATCATGCTGATGGGAAGATTTTTCAACATATCCCTTTGTTAGATACAGTGGTACAGTTCATTCATTCATTTGTTTATTGAGGCTTTCTATTTACATGATATAATTTACAATATTGGTAGATGTGCTTCGTGCACTATGTGAATGAAATATGTTTATTTTGTTTGCTTGTTTGTTTTATGATTATAAAAAAACATTCTTAGATATTACTTGTGTATACTTCACATGAACAAATATAAACTATATACATATGTACATATATATGTACTCGTAAGATTTAACTCGAATTATTGATTCTTTTCAATTGATTTCTGTAAATGTTTTTATTTTATTGTATTTAATTGTTACGTGGTATATATCTCTATTAACTATATTGTCGGTAATAAGCACTATACTATAAAAATTAATTTATTTCTATTGTTTACATCGATGTGTATTTAAGGTATTAGTTATCAATATTGTAAGCGGCCACAACTCCTATAATTGTATTTGGTTAAATATCGCAACAGTAGGCGTATGCGTTAGCCTCTCAGTGTATTGCTAGTTTTTTTTTACGTAATATGGAGGCAAAAAGGACTCGGTACATAGCGTATCCGGCAATTCGGATGATGGTTGGAACAGTGTTTGAAACGGGGAAGTATAGTAGGTATCTCCGATGTTGGTTGAATTATTTCTGAACAATGAACGTACTATCCACAATGGATGCTCCTCCCATTTTTTAAGGCGTATTCTGCTAGATGTAATCATATACTGCATTAGGGGAGTAATATTCGAAGATTCATAAAGAAGCGAGTTACGGAAAAAAATTTTATTTGAACGGCGATATTTGGATAAGCATTTACGGATAATTTTTCTTTCGAATATTTGTAATTCTTTAGCTACAGTGGGGGAAATAGTCATCCACGCCGGGAAGCAGTATGTATTGTAATTGCCGGTCTTATTAAGGCTTTATACATAAGAACTTTCACGCTCTTGTCAATTGCCTTTGTGGAGAATAGTGAGTTAAGAATATTCGCAGCATTTCTAAATTTTGCCAACGTTTTCCGGGCATGTGGGTTATTTCTGCCTTTGTTATTGAAGAGGAAACCTAGGTAGTTCAGGTTCTCCTTGAGTGGAACGATTTGCCCATTGATTTTCAATTGTATTCTTTTACTCTCTGGAACTGCTTTCGCATGACCTTTGCCACTGACATTCCTAAAACATGTTAGCGCACATTTATTCGTGTTTATAGGGAAACCCCAGTTGTGGAGAAAAGAGAGAATAGGATCAAGGGTCGTAGCCAATTTTCCAAGCGCTACGAAGGGTTTGGGATCCTCAGCGAAAACAATTATGTCGTCAGCGAAGAATAGACTTCGAAGCCTTCGTAGATTAAAGGCATCATCAGGGGAATTCTCGTCTGACGCGTGTATTGATGAGGGGATATCGTGGATATAGAACTTAAACAACTTGGGACCCAAAATCGACCCTTGAGGTACACCCGATTGAATCGGTATATGCTCTGACCTGGTGCTATCTATCACTACTTGCAGTGTTCTGTCTTTAAGGAAGTTGGCTAATATGCGGGTAAGTGGAATTGGACAGTTTTTCTCCAACAATTTATAAATTAGACCTTTATGAGACACCTTGTCGAAAGCCTTTTGAAGGTCTACTGCACACGCTACTGTTGTGCTTTTATCCCGCAGATTTTGTTGAATTGCATTCAACATCGTCAGAACTGCCATTTCAGCAGATCTCTGTCTCTCGAATCCATCGAATTGGTTGTCTGGAATAAAATCTTGAGCGAACTCATTAAGCCTGTTACTAATTACTTTTTCTCAAATTTTTCCCAGATTGGATAGCAGAGATATAGAGTCAATATTGCCGGAGTTTGGTTTTTTCGGAATCGGATAGAGTAATGCTTGCTTCCAACTCACAGGAAAGTACGCCGCGTTAATACAGTTGTTAAAGACTATTGTTAGATGGCGTGCTATTGCTGGAGCACACTTTTTAATTACATTATTGGAGAGCGCGTCTGGCCCCGAGGATTTTTTATTATTAGTGCATTTTATTAGATACTCTATTTCATCCAATGACGTAAAAAAATGAGAGTGTGCGGAATTTTCCGGGCTTGCTGATGTATTTATATTATTGAAGATGGTAAGAAATACACCTTGATAGTCCAACAAAAATTCAGCATTTCTACCATTAACTGTTTCGTTTAGAGTACTATTTGGAAGCTCTTGTGGTTTGTAAATGTCTTTAAAGAAGTCTGCCAATGCTCCTATTTTTTCTTGTGTTGAATAGTAGGTGATACCATCAGAAGTAATAGGGTCCCTTGTCATGTCAAACGCTGCTGATTTCCTACCACTTATTTTATTAATTTGATTGAAGATTTGATGGGAGGGTCTGAGAGCTTGCATTTGGTTTTTGTAAAATGAATTTATTTCGGAACTAATTTTTTGTCTGATAATATAATTGAGGCAATTGACTTGACTTTTGACTATTTGGTAATGTTGGTTTACCCTGTTCAAATTGGCATGGAAAATCCTCTTTAGTCTTTGTAACAAGCATCTTCTTTTTTTTATCAGGTCTTTTGTTAAGGGATGAAGTATATCATATTTGGAACCACTAAAGACTTTCAAGGGGGCATGACGGTCTAGACACTGATTAATAGCATCAGTAACTATATTTATGTAACTGTCAATTTCTTCATTCGATAAGTTCCTGTCAGCGGGAAAGAGGTTATCAATGCAATCAGCTAGGTTTTTGTTGAATAATTGCCAGTCTATGTTGGAGTAATCACGTTTCAGTGGCGGAGACTTCAACGGCACATGCAAGTTATTTATAGTAAAGGAAAGCATGAGGCCAAAGTGGTCCGAAGGAGCGGGAATAGTTACACACGTGAAATTTGGGTTGAAAAGCGAGAACAGTTCGGACGATACAATAAAATTATCGATAAAAGAGGACCCTCTCGGGAATGTGGGCGAATTTGCGTTGACTACGGTAGCCGAATGATGGAAGTTGCTTATTAGCCAATTGTAAAGGTGATTACCATCGTGATTATTTGTTGAGTCGCCCCAGAAGACATGCCTAGCATTGTAGTCGCCTCCTAAGATGAAATAGTCGAAGTTAGCATTTCTCTCAAGTAAAGAGTTAAGGAAGATTGAAATATTGTGACCGGCTCCACTCTTAACATAGATGGACCCCATCAGAATTCTTTTTTCAGTATTGAAAGGGAAGTGAACCTTAAGTATCGCTAATGAGCAATTTACTGCCTCATTTTCTACATGAAAGTTCCTTCTTTCCAAACACAAACTATTTTTAAAAAATATTGCCGTTCGTCTCCCGACATCATTCCTCAGTACTTTATAGTTTTTTACAAAGATCTTATGACGTAATTGTAATCTAGTTTCTGTGATCACTGCTATATAAGGTTGGTACCTGTGCAGGATATCTTCGAGAGCTAATCGTTTATCAATAGAAATAAGTGAGTTTATATTTAGGTTTAAGATATTAATCATTATTGGTCAAATTCAGTGCAAAATTGATAAGTGCTTCCGCTTTATTTTCCATAGACAAAGTTTTATAAATGTTCCAAAAATTCTTAACCCTTTTTAGAAGTGTGAGGAAACTAATTCCTATCAGTTCAAAGCAATCTTTGAATAAGCACGTCAATTCATTTGAAGGACCCATGTTATAGTTGTAGTCCTGCTTCGTTCCTTTTCTGAGGGTTTCAGCGTATGAAACTTGAGGATGGAGAAGAGATGACTGGAAATTTGAATGAAAACTATGCGGTACTGGGGCAATTCTTCTTGCGCGTTGTCCCGCTTTTGTTTAGCTTCTTCAATTCTTTTTTTGTACTCTAGCCGCATAGGACACAGCGAGTAGTTTGCTGGGTGACCGGAATTGTTACAAAGTGTACAATGGGGAGGAGTCGACTCCCTTAATTGGGGGTTAATACGCCTTGGACATTCAGATCCGGCATGATTGCTTCCGCAGGCAACACATCTGGGGGGTAATCACAATTACCCGCCACATGACCAAACCGCTGACAGTTGAAACACTGGAGAATATCCCCTTTCCGAGTTTTCTCCCACCAAATTCGCTGGTTTATCACATATCTTAGTGATGTTAAGATTTTTGCGTCCGATTCCCTTTCGAGGGTTATTCTAAACGGAGAAAGTTCGACTTCATTTCGCCGTGACTAGGCAACAGTGGTACAGTTGGGAACTGCAAATCTGATAAACTGGTTCTGGCGGGTACAACTAACGAAATCAGATAGTGCTGGCGTAGAAGAGGGATGCCTCTAACAGCTTGTAAATTGGTTATCCAGAATGTGGCGTATGATAGAGCCAGCGTCAGATGGAGTAGTGGATCTACATGTCGTGTAACTAGGCAAATGTGACCTGAGCGGGATCCCAGCCGATCCTACGGGATAACGAAACTGATAAGAAGGCATTTGAGAAATGTGGTAGAGCTTATCACTGGACACTGCTTAATCGAGGAGCACACAATGAATACTGTGGGAGCTGCGGAGGAGGAGGAAAGCTGTCATCACCTTCTGAGCATTTACCCTGCTTTAGCGGAACGTAGAAGGAACATATGTAGGTCCTGTTTTTTGTCGATCTTGACGACCTAAAGAAGGTCATTGTCAGTCGACTTCATAGTTTCATTGCTAGCTCTGGCTAGTTTAACGAATGAGATAGGCTCAGGTATGTTGAATCTAGCGGGTATCACAACGGACCCAGTGGTGGTCTATATGCGCCTTGCTCTTCATGGTAGCCCATCTAACCTATTCTAGGGTATTTTCCGAATAGGGGTGATGATATCATTTTGAGACCTTGGCTTAGGACGAACGGTGACCTCCTTGGTCATGCCATGAAACTGAAGCCAAACCTAGCAAATATGAGAGTTTTCAGGATGAAGAGAGGAGACTTTCCTCTGAACTTAAAGACATGTAAGATAAAAAGGACTTAACGGACATAAACGACATGAAAAAAATACACCGGACGGAAAAAAAGGACTCAAACTCAGAGTAATTTCAAAGGCACCTTTGCTCAAGGATGCACACCAAAATAAATACTTGCTTTTGAAGTTTGGATTTTTGGCCCGTCCCATATATTCATATGATAGACGGGCATATGCTGTGCGTTTGTGCGTTAGTCCGAGCACTTCCCGTGGTTCGATCTTAACCAAATTCGGTATGTAAGTTCCTTGAATGAATCTGATCTCGGAACGGTGGCACAAAATTTGGTTATCGACTGGACTAACGGTATATTCTGCTGTGATCAAACCAGAGTTACTCGCCAAAGTCTTTTCAAAAATCACTCTTCCAGGCTTTTCCCGTGGTCCGATTTCAAGGAAATTTTACAGTAGTTTCCTTGGGTTGCTATAAATAACACATGGTGATATTTTGGTCCTACTGCAAGTTTGCGTTAGGATAAAAGGACCTTCTTGACATTAAAGTGATACCTAGACAAGATGGGTATCAAATGACATGATTTGCTGAGGCGAATTCACTAGACTACTGCATTAATGACATTTTCAGTCCTTGATATATTGGTAAGATGGGTATCATATGATTGAGGATGTTGAGGCGATTGCGCCAGACTATTGCTGATGGCATTTTTAATTTTTCGGCTAGGAAAAATCACATTCCTGGCAATGAAGTGATATATTGGCAATATGGGTATTATATGACCGGGGTGTTGACCTGAATTCATTAGACTACTACTGATGGCATGCATGGTAATACTTCAGCACTTACAAGACATAATAAGCCTATGGCTAGTATAAATATTCAGAAGCTGCATATCACTAAACCAAGTACCCAAGTCTTGGAAGTGTGTATGAGTCACGTCCATTCTGAAAGCGTACACATGCTGTCATGATTCCGCGAAGGACTTCAAGCCCATCAGCCTCACCTCCTTTTTTAATGAAGACACTCTAACGGACGGTTTAGGGGGCATCCGAAGATGCCCGTGGGGACGGAGCCTTTTTATAGCATAACGACCGTGAAGGTCGGGCCGTACCATCTGGCGAAGAAAAAGGCCCCTCAACGAGCTTAGCAGCGGCCTATGCTTGCTGTAGCTCAGTTCGGGAGATGTGGGCGGGGATTTCGCCACTCGTTGCCCCTGTCCTTTACGTATTAACAAAAATTCATAGGCCTGGGGGAGACAACACAAACATGGGAGGTAAAAATGTGGAATACAAAAAAATTAAGCAATAAGGATGGATTGGTTGGCGGACGGATCAGACGCCCACGCGGTCGCACCTGGGTCCGGGTGTAATGGGACCCTCGGCCTCTGGTTTCGTACCACCAACTGATCACTACTCATCAGGTGCTGCTTCGATCTGCCGGTGGGAGCAGCACTACCAGACGATAACATCGTTCATTACAATACTGAAACGAATCTTGGATAGCCATATACGACAGCTTCTAACCAAGTCGCCTATTTCAAAATGCCAACACCCGTATCTCAAAGGAAAATCTACGGAGACGGCTCTTCATGAAGTAGTTTGCACAATTGAGCATGGCATAAACTACAAACAGTACATCCTGGCCACCTTCTTGGATACTGAGGGTGCCTTTAATAATATTCATACTGAGGTCATTCAGAAGTCCCTCGCCGAACTTGGGGTGGAGACTCATTTTAGTAGCTGGAGATACTAGTTGCATTGTCAAGTAAAAATATCTTATTCAACTGGTACCCGACCATTTACCTCCCTCATTTTTTTTTACGTATATACCATTATATTAAATTACTATATTACACAATATTACATCATATTATTTGATTTTTATATTATATTATGTATTATTATATATTATGCCTATATTGTATTACTATATACTATACCTATATTATATTATATTATTATCTATTATACCTATATTATATTATATAATTATATACCCCGTCTTTGCGGCGTGAGTGCCATATATTGCCTCCTATATCCTAGGATCATATCTTACTTATTTAACTATTATCGATACTCGACCACGTATCGATATCATACTTATTTGGGTATTACATATCCGGCACAATTTTTTTTGGGGTTCGGCCAATTATTGCGGGTTATACCTTGAATTTCTTATACCCCGTACGTTGTCGGGCCATATACCGCTCTTTCAAATCTTATCCTCGATACGCCTCTGCTATCGATACCATACGTGTTATTTTTTTTTGGGGTCGGCCAACTCTCGTGGGTTCGACTGTCGATTCGTTACTGCTGGCATTTTTTTCCTTCTTCTCGATCTGTAACATCGTGCATGCGTCCAGTCTTAACAGACGGATGAAAGTTTTATTATTGCTTCTTGGGAACCCTTATAATCATGCCATTGGAGCATAGCATGGAATTTGCCACCGAAGGCCCCAGTCGGGGTAATCTGCTGGCGGAGGAGAATGGCAATCACTGCACCATCTGTCGAGCAGACATGAGGGCCAATGAGGAGCTGGTGAGTACGCCTTGTCAGCACTACTTCCACCAAGTGCGCATCATGGGCTGGATTAAAACCCAAGACACCTGCCTGCTACTGCCTGTATAGTAGAGATGCTAAAAAGCAGAATAATTGTATCAGAGCTCGCTGATTGTAACTAGATACGTATGCAGGGGAACTCCTCAAGGCGGGGATAGTTGCGATATGGATGCACTCCTTAGGAGGCAGGAAGCATCAGGTGCCAAGGTAATTGCGTACGCGGACGATGTGATAATACTGGTTTTCGGCAAAAATTCTTCTCTGTTATGAGCGGAGCTGCAAGAGTACGTCAGAGAAGGAAACTGTAATTCACTTCCTGATAGAATGCCCAGCTCTAGCAAGAGCCAGGTACCATGAATTAGATAGCGCCTTCTTCACTGATATATCCGATCTGATCCTCGAAGGTTATTGTGGAAATACTACACTTTCTCAATTCCACGAGATTGTTTTGTATAGCACACTCTCAAGACTAACTGCGGTGAGGGAAAGAAGAGAGGTATCTATTCTCTCTCAATTGCCCTAACCCCTTGTGGGGCATAGCGCGTCAACTGTTCCATGTGGCCCAATTGACGTTTCACGGCATAAATTGGTTTCGGAGAATGCAGTTGCCAGCATGTACCTCCTGCACATCGATGGCCACGAACGTCGTCGTCGCCGGTAGTCAAACATGAGACTGATGCCTCAACACACTGCGCTACCGGGCGCAGAGGTATCTATTGCTCATTAGATATTGTATCTGTTGATCAATAGATGCTATATCTGTTGGTCTGTAGATAATGTATCTGTTGCTCAGTAAATAAATGCTGTATATGTTGGTCGATAGATACTGTATCCGTTATCTGTTACTCAATAAATGCAGTATCTGTTCATTTGAGATACTGTATTGCTCAATACCGTATCTATTGTTGTATCTGTTGATCAATATGCACACTGCTAAAAAATTTATCGATTTTTTTTTTGCAACTGCTAAAACCGCGATACCTCAGCAACTATTGACTTTTGCAGCAAAGCAGAGATAGTTTTGGATAGGCTATATCAGTAGCCTATATGCTTAAAAAAAAAACATCAAGATGTATATAGACACAATTGATGTTGTATCTTTTGGTCAATAGACACTGTATATGTCGCTCAATAGATGCTGTATCTCTTGGTCAATAGATACTGTATCTGTTGCTCAGTAAATGACCGGGCGATAAACACAACATTTTTCAAAGAAAATCATAAACAACTTAAAAGCTAAAGGTATTTGCATGGGTGATTTCTGATTAACCATTTTGCTACTAAACGACATCGTTGGAAGTGAACTGCTCATGGTGTGACATGTCTCAGTAGGCAGCATCCTTAGGGATGTCTTGATAAAGAAGGACTTGTTTATGTTGATTTTCGAAACGAAACACCGTAAGTGTAGTGTAATGAACTTCAAACCTTTGAAGTATCTATTCGTGAAAATAATCTTAAATTGGCTTTTTTGGTAGTAGTTAAGAGCATCGCCCTTAACAACAGGTAAATTATTTTCCCTGAATTTAATGACTTACAGTCCGGCGAATTTGCAACCGACTTTCTGTGAAGTTCAAGTACAGCAGCTATTCAAAAAGTCACAATGCTTGACATAGAAAGGAGAAAATAGTTTCCTCCCTTAACTTCTGGTTAATTTTTCATTAATCTCAGGAATTCGTTTGCACAAATTACTGAGTTTGAGCTTCTACTAGAAAGTTGAATCCTTTGCCAGAAATCACTAGCCCAAACAAATTCATCTGATTTAGTTTTTAATCAGTGGCATTTCTCCGAATTCAACCATCATCGTGTTTTAAAGTGAATTTAGTGGTAACCACATTCCCTTTCACAGAAGATAGACCGATAGTCCTTGTTATATCGTTTCCCACAGACATTCCAGCCGGTTACCATTTATCGAATTTCGGGTCGTGCACATTGTACAGTCAAATTGAAAGCTAACAGTAGCTGGGGAGGCACGAAGACAGGACATTATTTTTCACACTTCCATTTCAGCGATTTTGGCCATAAGGTAGACTCCCTTCATCGTCAGATTTAAAGAAGTCTAACGAGGAAGCCGAGACAGAGTGCAAGGATTTATAAGTTCATTTCTGGTGCCTTCCGTTTAGTTCAACGGCACCACGAACAATTTATTTTTGTTCAACTGCTGTACATCGATTTTCTTTTATTATTTCGCCGTACCGGGATCATGTCCCGGCCCTGGGGGCTGTCTTTGATTCAGTTTAGTGCTACTCTGCTGGGTACAAAGGTGGAGATCTCAGCAAGTGAAAACTCTCTCTCTCTGTAGTCATCGAAAAGATGTACTCCGTTGTGACAACGAGACGTGGGAGTCAATAAATTTTCACTGGAGTTATTTCCAGTGTTTTAAAATCGGTCGGATGTTATAAGGAAAATTTATGGATGGCTTGGAAATATGCTGGCATTCGTTTGAATGTAGCAAGAGGTAAAGTGAAAGCGGATTATCGAAAGCACCCTTCATCCTGAAAAATATTGAACAAAGGGGATTGGAATTCGCGCTGAAATGAATGACTGTGCAACGGTTGAAATTGATTGGAGATTTTGGGACTTTCTTTGCTAGAAAAAAAAATAGAAATAGGAAAAAATAGAAACTCTTTTATAGAGAGATGGGAAGACAAAGAACGAGAGAGAAAGCAGAAATTTGGCAAATTTGCTATATTCCCCAATTACTGTGTTTTATTCAAAAGTCCAGATCAGAGCAGAACAACCGCTCCGAAAAAAAAACCATTTAAACAAATTAGAGTAGCGAAACGAGAAATGGAGTGTGTCTTTGCTTGGAGTGTGTCTTGGTTTAGTTAACATTCAAACGTCAACTCAAATTTGAGGAGAAAACTTAACTCCTTAGTACAGATACAATCTAACAAATTGCCTTTAGACAGCAAAATCATTTCGTATGTTTACTATTGCATGTAATTACGCAAAGTTAACATTTTATTGTCAAGAAATGAATTCCATGTGGTTTCCTAACTGTACATGTACTATGTACATTGACCGCCGCGAATTCCAATATTTGAACCTTACGAATTCACCTTCAGAACAAAATCCAGCACCAGTTGCTCATCGAGAATTATCGATAGTTATCCAGAACAATGTTGTTAGTGTAATGCGTGCAATAGTTGTTCTGCTCTGATATTGACTGTTGAATAAAACACCGCAAATACATTCACCGTCCTAGCCAAATTTGAACTTTGGTTGAGATTATTCTAAATATACAGCTTTTAACTTGACGGGATAGCGACGAGAGCTATCTGCACGGAGAATAAATGTGGGCTTTCTTTCGATCGCTTCAAGTTAGCAAGTATTAATGGATTATTCCCTACGTTTCTTCGGAAAGGGCACTTATTGCTTACGGATACATCTTGAGCATATTTAGAGGCAGCTTCGAACTGGGATTTATTCCCCACACATGGTAATGGGTAATTGTCCAATATATAACCCCAATCATACAGACTGATGAGTCTTACCTCCTTTATGTTGATTGAAATCGATGGAGAAAGTCTCGGATGAGCATACTCATCAAACTCACCTGAAGAGAAAGTGTGATAATAGCGATGTTTGGGAAAGGGTTGGTTTTTGTTTATTGGTTGGTTGACCAAATATCAAATTAACCACATTCTTCTTCTTCCTTACCCTTTCATACCACTCTGCCGCTTCGCGTTGCTCTGCCTGTGATGTTGGCACTTCGCCCATTTTGGCGGTATAATCTCGGCTTCCTTCTGCAGGTACCTCGGTATTGGATAGTATCATCGCCGAGATTAATGCGTTGTTGTTGCTTCTTCATCTGATCGATCCATGTGTGTTTTCGTCTGCCTCGGGGTTTGGGTCCAGCAAATGGAACATTGGGGAGGCAAAATACATTTTCCATAGTCCTCCTCGTGGGCGCTCCTGGTAACGGCAGTGTTTCAAACCGCTGAGGGCCAAGTCTTAGCGATAAAACATTTGGCAGAAAGCAGATAGTTGTGGCCTGACTGGCTGACCAACACCTAAGCGTCTCAGGTTTAGTAGGATGGAATGACTTGCGTATCTGGACCTGCAACATAGTTGTGTGAGCTCCAGCACGTTTATTAAACCATCTGAAGCAGCTATCTTCCCAGGCCATCCCCTGAATGGGGTTAAGCAACTCGTCCTTGTAAAAACAACTGCATGTCAAGAAACCTGAAACAAAAGCTTCGGATTGGACGGATCAACAACGACGACCACGCAAACGACAAACGACAAACGGATCCTGGAATGTACGCTCCCTGAAAAAACCGGGGGCCGAGAAGGCCCTCTTTCAACAGGTCGAAAAGTACAAACTGAGCATTACTGCCATCCAAGAAATAAGCTGGCTTGGCTGCGAGATCAATTACAAGAAATCACACACAATTTTTACAAGTGGAAAACCATCGGGCCACAAGGGGTTTGGAGTAGCATTTATGGTAAACAATCACCTGAAGCCGCACATTACTGGCTTCAAACCCATAAAAGAGCGGCTATGTGCGATTAGCATTAAGACTCGATTCTTTAATCTCTGGCTCATCAATGTTCATGCCCCCACTGAAGTGAAAGAAGACGCAGTAAAGGACGAGTTCTACGCCCGCCTTGAGACTCCCTTCGACTCACTTCCAACAAACGACGTCAAATTGCTGCTGGGAGACTTTAACGCAAAAGTCGGAAATGAAAGGTGGCACCGGGGGACTACTGGAGGCCACAGTCTCCATGAGGAATGTAACGACAACGGCCAGCAACTTATCGACTTCACCTGCAGCAGGAATCTAGTCGTAAGCTCTACGTGTTTCCCGCATCGACGCATTCACAAGCAGACCTGGACCAGATGCACACACCGTCAACCAAATTGATCACGTCCTCATTTGCAAGAGATGGGCATCTAGTGCGATGGATATCCGCTCCTATCGAGGAGCAAACTGCGACTCAGATCATCACTTGGTGAAGACGACCCACAGATGTAGAATTACCTCAGTGCACCAATCGAAAATCAGCCCTCCGAAAATCTTTGCGATTGATAAGCTTCTGAGCGATGCTACAGTGGTGGCGTATACTACCGCCCTTGAGGAAAGACTATCGCCTATGCTACACAACATCAGCAACACATGCGTCCATGGGTTCTAGGAAGAACTCAAGGGTACCATCAGAGATGCCGCAGAGAAGGTCGTGGGATATAAAGCCCGGCGAGCGCGATATTACTGGTTCGACGAAGAATGCGAAAACTCACTTGACGCGAAAAACGATGCCTACAGACAATGGATTCAACAAGGAACCAGAGCCAGAAGAGACAAACATGACGAGCTACGGTGAATATCGAATAGAATAATTAGACGTAAGAAACGTAAATATCATATTTTGACGAGCAGTTGCGGAATATAAACGAAAACTTAGCTAATAGGAACACCAGACAAGAGTACAAACTAGTAAATACAATTAAGAACGGCTTTCAACCCAGGACTAGCCTTTGTAAGGACAAGGATGGAAACATCATCAGCGACACCGATGGCATTAACAAACGATGGGCCTCTTATTTTGAAGAGCTTCTGACCCTACCATCTAACATCCCCACACAAGAAGTTCTCGACAATATTGTTGATCTAGGCCCACCCATACAACCCCCACATAGTAGAGGAAGTTGATCTCGCGTTGCGGTCACTAAAACGAAGTAAAGCGCCGGGCGCTGACGAGATTCCAGCTGAACTGGGAAAATTCGGAGAAACGGGTCTAGCTAATGCCAGCCGTTTGGCGCAGAAGCGTCATCTGTCCAATTCACAAAAAGGGAGATAAACTGCGGTGTGAGAATTACAGGGGCATATCACTAGTTTGTACGTCCTTCTTCTTCCTTGCCCTATCATACCACTCTGCGGCTTCGCGTTGCTCTCCCTGTGGTGTTGGCACTTCGCCCATTCTGGCGGTATAATCTCAGCTTCCTTCTACAGGTAGCACGGTCTTCGATCGTATCATCGCCAAGATTAACGCGTTGTTGTTACTTTTTCATCTGATCGATCCATGTGTGTTTCCGTCTGCCTCGGCGTTTGGGTCCAGCAAATAGAACATACGTTGATAGTGCCTTCATGATAGTTGATAGGGTTCTCAGGCCTTAGAACGTGGCAGTACCAATCCATAGGACGATCTTCGAGCTTTTCAGTGATCCGTTGCTCAACGAACAAGCTGCCTCGGTTGTAGGTACTTTTGATATGATCCTTTTTGGTCACAACGACTGACATCGGTAGCATTTTCATCTCAGTCACCGTCATTTTGTTTATACTCTAGATGAAATCTGAGAGTATTATAAGTTTGCCACAAAGTTTGTAACGCTAAGAAATAAGGCTCGCAGAAAAAAATGAATGATACAGAAGTTCATATTATCACTCGAATATCTCAAAACCGGATGTCCGTCTGTCCGTCTGTCCGTCTGTCCGTCTGTCCGTCTGTCCGTCTGTCCGTCTGTCCGTCCGTCCGTCCGTGACCTCTCTAGCTCGAGAACGCGTTGAGCTATGAAGTTCGAATTTTGCACGCGTTATTTTTGACAAAAAATGAAGGCTAAGTTCGTGAACGGGCTAAATCGCTCCACCCCTTCTACCCCCTCCCATACAAAATGACACATTTTTGAAAATTTACAATAATCAGATTTTCTCAGAAACTATAAAACAGCTTGCTTTGAAATTTTGAATATATCACTTTTATGATAATTGTAATCTACATTATAAAATTTATTGTAATCCTCACCCTCCTTCTACCCCCTCCCATACAAACTGCACTATTTCATGAAATACGTTAAGCCAATTTACTCATTACCTATACAATTTGTCGGGCTGAAATTTTGTACTTAACACTTAATTAACAATATCAGTTAGATTCAAAAAAAGTAATCGATTACCCTTACTCCGTCTACCCCCTCCCATACAAAATGACACATTTTTGATAATTTACAATAATCAGATTTTCTCAGAAACTATAAAACAGCTTGCTTTGAAATTTTGAATATATCACTTTTATGATAATTGTAACCTACATTATAAAATTTATTGTAATCCTCACCCTCCTTCTACCCCCTCCCATACAAACTGCACTATTTAATGAAATACGTTAAGCCAATTTACTCATTACCTATACAATTTATCGGGCTGAAATTTTGTACTTAACACTTAATTAACAATATCAGTTAGATTCAAAAAAAGTAATCGGTTACCCTTACTCCGTCTACCTCCTCCCATACAAAATGACACATTTTTGATAATTTACAATAATCAGATTTTCTCAGAAACTATAAAACAGCTTGCTTTGAAATTTTGAATATATCACTTTTATGATAATTGTAACCTACATTATAAAATTTATTGTAATCCTCACCCTCCTTCTACCCCCTCCCATACAAACTGCACTATTTCATGAAATACGTCTTAACGTCTTAACGACTTACGTCTTACGTCTTAACGATGCATCCGAGATTGCAACCAAAATTATTTATTGGCTTTAACCAGGTTCAAATTCATCTAGAGTATTGCATGATTGGGGTTTACCCCAATCGTAGTTCTTTTATGTTTTTATATGTATGTCTTGTACATAGCCCAGCATTCAGACGCATATATGAGTGCGGGACGTACGACCGTTTTGTAGAAATTGCCCTTAAGCTTTCGTGGCATTTTCTTGTCGCAGAAAATTCCAGAGTTTTCTCGCCACTTCATCCAACCGACACTGATGCGATGTTTGATGCCGTCATCGCAGGTAGCTTATTTGTTAACCATCGAGCCCAGGTATTTGAACCTTGTACAGGACTTCAACTGCTCTCCTTTAATGCAGATATCTGGTATCGGTCTCTCTGGATCTGAGAAAGGACAGCAAAGATACTCAGTCTTTGGTATGCTAATCCTCAGTCCATGATCCTCCAGTATCTGAAACCACTTAGTCAGTGCAGCCTGCAAATCAACGATGTCTTTGCTACCCAGGACAATGTCATCGGCGAAGAGAAGGGATATTTCCAGACCGTCAGAGATGAGTGTTAGTAAATAGAACATGATGATTGTAAAGAGCAAAGAACTCAATACACTGCCTTGGTGAGCTCCGACTTTAACCGGAAATTCTTCAGACCAGCTGTGCATCTAACTTTAGTAGTTGCCCCATCAAACATGTCTTGTATCACCTTGACATATGCCTCGGGGACCTTAAGTGCTCTTAGGGCCACCCATATCAGATCACGAGGAACTCTGTTGAAGGCTTTTTCCAAATCGATGAACATAAAGTGCAAGTCAGTACGTGCATCACGATACTTTTCCATCGTAACACGAATGCACCGAACTGTGGGCAGACCCTCCACAAAGCCGCATTGATTGTCATCCAACCGTACAATCTCTTTCAATCGATTGCAGACAACACGCTCGTAAGTCTTCAATGTGTGAGATGTATGTTGAGTCACCCTTGTTCTTATAAAACAGGAGAAGAAAGCTTTTCCTGAAAGCGTCAGGCATCGGTTGCCCTCTTTTAATTTTGTTGAAAAGAACAGTGAGCCATCTAAGCCCGACATGATTCATCTTCAACCAAAAATCCAAGGGTATTTTGTCCGGTCCGACTGCCTTTCCGCGTTTCATCTGCATCATTGCATTCATCACCTCCTCCACTGAAAAATCAGCGATATCAGTGGTGTTTGGCTCCACAGCTTGAAAAGCTTCTCGCGGAAATTCTTCGTTCAAAAGTTCGTCAAAGTACTCACGCATTCTGCTACAGATTGCAGTATCTTCAACCAGTAGTACTCCTTGTGAGTCTTCAACGTACTTTGACGCCTGAATCTCTCGAGCGTTTCTTCTCCTTTGGGCTGCGACCTTATAAATCCTGGCATTGTCTTTAGGTTTCTCTTGCAATGACGATCTCCCATCCGCCGTCCAATCTTCTAGTTCCTGATAGAACTTGTCGGCTGCAATCGCCTTTGCTTTTACTTTACTTCCTTCCGGCATTTATCATATTTCTCCCGAAGTTGAACCTTTTCGGCTTCACTGCCTGTGTTGCATGTTGTCCAAGCCTTGAATGCGTTCGATTTGGCCCGCACTGCTTCTTTAGTTTCGTTATTCCACCACCACGTCTCCTTGTTCGTGTGGAGTGGGCCTTTCGAAACTCCCAGTGTCTTTTCAGCCTCACCTACTAACATTTCATCCAAAACATTCCACATTTGTGTTGGACTTTGCTCGTCGCAGTTGGTGTTGTATTGAAGCCACTCCTCCATATTAACAATGAATGGAGTTACAACAGATTCAAAAAATTTGTTGTTGAGATTATGCCACTTGATTTTCTCGACTGGTTTGGGGATTGCTTGCGGTCTTGTTCCTCATTTCAAAATATTGTAAATTCTGTCAGGAGCAACCGGTGCTGAGTGACCGCAGATTCACCCAAAATAACTTTACAGTCTTTCACCCAACGTCTCATGAAATTTAGACACAGATAATAGTCTATCTGCGTCGCTTGAACTCCTCTGCTGTATGTGATCAGATGAATTTGGCTCTTAATGAACCATGTGTTGAGGATGACTAGATCGTGTGATCTGCACACAGCCAGGATAGCCTCACCTTCAATCATTTCTGGCTGTAGATTGGCTACCTTTCCCACCATGGCAATTCTCGTAATAATAGGTCGATTCTTCCACATGGTCATTGAAATCCTCTCCGAAAAAGAAACCAGCTCGGTATCTGGTATACTTTGAAGCAAGTGTGTCAACGTGGCTCCAAAATGCCTCTTTTAATTTGGCTGGAAACCAACTTGGGGAGCATAGGCACTTATTACGTTCCACACTCTTCCGCAGATAACTAATTTGATGCTCATCATGCGGTCGCTTATCTTCTAGATACTCACAATACTGCCAAGTAAAGCCAATGACAGAATAACGGCAACGCCGTTCCTATCCTATCATTCGAGTTTCCACTTGCAACCCTCAGTTTCTCTACAGTGTACATGAACTGACTCATAGCGCTCGCCCCGGAAACCGTCGAACTCTGGCACGAACAATGTTCGCCTTGGAATCACTCAACTGCGCATCAGAAGTAGTGCCCAGCGGGATAGTGCTTCTTGCGTGTTCTACCATAAGGCCTTACATCCATTCCTTTACACCTATCTGGCGAAAGGTAGGGTTGGAAGGTACCAGTGTGTGGAAAATAAATTTGTATGGACTTTCCTTTTACATTCGGCGGGGGTCTCCAGACCCGGCGACCCACTCACACACACTGAAGTGTAGGAGGTCCTAAAGATGTTGAACAGTGCCGCAGGCTCATCTAAAGGTGTTGTTGTTGCCTGCCCGTGATCTGTCCCATTAGTCGGTAAAGGTAGGACTCACCTTGGGGTGCATATTCTAAACCCGTCACCGATAGACACATTCAATAATGCCCATTTCCACTTTTCTTTCTTGTTGAACCGATGAAATGGACGATGGACGATACCCGAAGATGTCAATGGGAGTTGAGCTCATGTGACCGCGAAGATCCGATAGTGACAGCTGTCAAGATTGGCAGCTGTTAAGGAAGAGGCTCCTCAGCGAGCTAAGCGGCGACACAACCTGGTTGCTGCAGCTAAGGTTCAATAAATTGGTTTTAATATTGAAAGGATCTTGTACCTAGATGACAACACGACATAGGTGAATAAAAATAGGAAAAAAAAAAAGAATTATTCCTGGCGTCAGCCAGCCCGAATGCCATATAATTGCTCTTGCTCTTCACACGCTGAAAAGGAATAAAAACAATTTGCCAGTGCCCGAAAAGCTCAAAAAAATGTGTGGGGTCTCCCTTAGCGAAACAACTGTAACGATAAAATAAATCAACCCATCGTTAAGAGGTAGCCGAAACAGGGGGTTACTTCGATATCTGATGTGCCAAATTTTAATAATGGGTTTCAATTGAATTTGGTCTGAAAGGAACGAATCTGAAGTCCTTTTCGACGAACTCACTACCGTTTTGGAGATCATCATCATCGTAGCGCGACAGCCCGATGTCGGGCCTTGGCGGCCTGGATCGTTGTCCTCCAATTATATCGGTCACGTGACCGCGTCCTCCAATCTTGAACGCCCAGTAGCTGCGCGGCGTCCACATGTACTGAGCTCTCCAAACGAGATCTCGGTCGTCTAGGCAGTCTCGCTCCGTCAACTCGTTTTACATTCATCACTCTCTTTGGCATGCGATCAACGTCCATTCGTTGGCCATGCCCTACCCATTGAAGTCGTTGTAGCTTGACGATTTTCAAAACTTCCAGCTCATCGTACAGTTCATACAACTCATTGCTGTACCGGATGCGCCATCCATCTCGATCGCAAACAGCCCCGAAAATTTGCCGTAGAACCTCGCGTTCAAATGTGTCTAGCATGTTTCCGGACGCTTGAGTTAGGGTCCATGCTTCGCAGCCATAGCATAGCACTGGTCGTATAATGGTCGCTTGATTTCGTCAGTTTCGTTTGCGTCTCCTGACAAATTGCAACCCAGGTATATGAAGTTGTTCACGAACTCGATGTTGAGGTCCCCCACATTGATGTTCGGTTGTGCAGGTGCCCCTGTCGTCGATTGCATCATCATTTTAGTTTTATCTTCGTTGATACGTAGTCCAACTTCTTTTTCAGCGGTATCGAACGTATGCAGAAGTTCTTCTGCGTCGGCCAATCTTCGGCACATGATGTCGAAGTCGTCGGCGTACGCTGCTAATTGTGTCGACTTGATGAGTACCGTCTTGCTATTGTTCATATTCATAGCCCGACTTAGGCCTGTTCCGTACTGAGATTTCAGTACCGGTACTTGATATTTTCAAGTACCGGTACCACAAGCGGTATCCCGGTACTCACAGGTATTCGTTCAGTACCGGTACTAGTACCGGTTTTTTTCAGTACCGAGTCTTTTCAACTATGAGCCGGTTTTTTTCAGTACCGGTACTGAGTACCTGTTCTTTTCAGTATCGAGTCTTTTCAGTACCGGGATCCCGGGATCCCGGTACTCAGTACCGAGTCTTTTCAGTACCGAGTCTTTTCACTACCTGTTCTTTTCAGTACCGAGTCTTTTCAGTACCGAGTCTTTTCAGTACCTGTTCTTTTCAGTACCGGGATCCCGGGATTCGAGTACCTGTTCTTTTCAGTACCGAGTCTTTTCAATACCTGTTCTTTTCAGTACCGGGATCCCGGGATTCGAGTACCTGTTCTTTTCCATAAAAAAGACTCGTTCATTGCTGGACCAATTCTTCAGGTTTTTGGAAATTGTTATTGGAAATGTTCATAGAGTCGTGTCGTGCATTGAAAGATTTTTCATTTACACATCGTAGTATAGTATGTTAGTTAGTACGCACATATGTAGATATACGAGTATGTATGTATTTTACATTGTTCATACATAATTGATTTTGAGTTTTGTTAGGATTGAGACTGAGATGAGAGTATTTATTGTATTGGGAATAGGATATGTAATTGGGTATGATGTAAATATGAAGTACATATGAACGAATATGTATATGTACGTATGTACATAATATAATAATATAATGCGTTGCATTGGTCAATAGCCGGCCATACACACACGCTCTATCATCTGCAAACGTACGCCAATTCGATCGCCCCATTTTTTTCTGAATGATTCGCCGCGTTTGCAATCCCCTGCAAAATCGCGTCACCTGGGTCGCCCAATTTTTTTGCGAATGATTCGCGGCGTTTACAATCACCTGGAAAATCGCGTCACCTGGATCGCCCAATTTTTTTGCGAATGATTCGCGGCGTTTACAATCCCCTCGAAAATCGCGGCACCTGGGTCGCCGAATGATTCGCCGCGTTTGAACGAGCAGTGAAATTTAAGTAATTTTGTGCGACCAGACGGTTCGTGGCGTTTTCGGTTTGCAGATGATAGAGCAACAACAATTTGTATGGAGACGATGTCTAGTTGGGTGCGTTGTGATTTTGCAGATGATTCGCCGCGACCGAATTTTTATGGGTTACCTATAGTGGCGGTAGTAGTAGCTTGCATAATAAAATATGAGAAGGATGGGTCCACGCAGATATTTTGGTCCTGCTGCAGGTGTGCGTCAGGATAAAAGGATTTGTTTATCGATGAGGAGAGATATATAGGCAAGATGGGTGTTCTATGACAAGGGGTGCTGAGACGAATACGTTAGACTGCCGCTGAAGGCATTTTGAGTCCTTTGGTAACGAAAAAAGACATGCTTTGCAAGGAAAGCCCGATCAGACGAGTATTTCCCTATGAAAACAGGGTGGCCATTCAGGGGTGGGCAAAAAAAAAAGTGCTGGATGCAGATATGCTAGCACGAAACGGCTGCAGGTACATGTACAAAGAGTGAAACGGGCAACCTAGGGCTACATGCGGGGGTTCGCAACGCCCTAGGAGGGGAGCTAGCCCAGCTCGTTCCAAACCGAAATTATCCATGCACACTTGTGCGATACTGCGGGTTGTGAATTAGCAGTCGCTTGTGTGAGTTGCCCACTTCTGAGTGACCACCCTGTTTTCATGGGGAAATAGGGCGTTGCGAGCCCCCGCATGTAGCCCTAGGTTGCCCGTTTCATTCTTTGTACATGTACCTGCAGCTGTTTCGTGCTAGCATATCTGCATCCAGCACTTTTTTTTTGCCCACCCCTGAATGGCCACCCTGTTTTCATAGGGAAATACTCGTCTGATCGGGCTTTCCTTGCAAAGCATGTCTTTTTTCGTTACCAAAGGACTCAAGATGCCTTCAGCGGCAGTCTAACGTATTCGTCTCAGCACCCCTAGTCATACAACACCCATCTTGCCTATATATCTCTCCTCATCGATAAACAAATCCTTTTATCCTGACGCACACCTGCAGCAGGACCAAAATATCTGCGTGGACCCATCCTTCTCATGTTTTATTATGCAAGCTACTACTACCTCCACTATAGGTAACCCATAAAAATTCGGTCGCGGCGAATCATCTGCAAAATCACAACGCACCCAACTAGACATCGTCTCCATACAAATTGTTGTTGCTCTATCATCTGCAAACCGAAAACGCCACGAACCATCTGGTCGCACAAAATTACTTAAATTTCACTGCTCGTTCAAACGCGGCGAATCATTCGGCGACCCAGGTGCCGCGATTTTCGAGGGGATTGTAAACGCCGCGAATCATTCGCAAAAAAATTGGGCGATCCAGGTGACGCGATTTTCCAGGTGATTGTAAACGCCGCGAATCATTCGCAAAAAAATTGGGCGACCCAGGTGACGCGATTTTGCAGGGGATTGCAAACGCGGCGAATCATTCAGAAAAAAATGGGGCGATCGAATTGGCGTACGTTTGCAGATGATAGAGCGTGTGTGTATGGCCGGCTATTGACCAATGCAACGCATTATATTATTATATTATGTACATACGTACATATACATATTCGTTCATATGTACTTCATATTTACATCATACCCAATTACATATCCTATTCCCAATACAATAAATACTCTCATCTCAGTCTCAATCCTAACAAAACTCAAAATCAATTATGTATGAACAATGTAAAATACATACATACTCGTATATCTACATATGTGCGTACTAACTAATGTACTATACTACGATGTGTAAATGAAAAATCTTTCAATGCACGACACGACTCTATGAACATTTCCAATAACAATTTCCAAAAACCTGAAGAATTGGTCCAGCAATGAACGAGTCTTTTTTATGGAAAAGAACAGGTACTCGAATCCCGGGATCCCGATACTGAAAAGACTCGGTACTGAAAAGAACAGGTACTGAAAAGAGTCGGTACTGAAAAGAACAGGTACTGAGTACCGGGATCCCGGTACTGAAAAGACTCGGTACTGAAAAGACTCGGTACTGAAAAGACTCGGTACTACTGAAAAGACTCGGTACTGAAAAGACTCGTTGCTGAAAAGACTCGGTACTGAAAAGACTCGGTACTGAAAAGACTCGGTACTGAAAAGACTCGGTACTGAAAAGACTCGGTACTGAGTACCGGGATCCCGGGATCCCGAATAAAACCGGCTCATGGTTGAAAAGACTCGGTACTGAAATCCCGGGATCCCGGTACTCAACACCGGTACTAAAAAAACCGGGATACCGGTACTCTTAGTTTTTGGTACCGGTACTGAAAAAAAACCGGTACCAAACCGGGATCCCGGTATTAGGAACAGGCCTAGCCCGACTAGCGTATTCCAGTGTTAAGTTGAAGAGCGTCGGTGCTAGTCCATCGCCCTGTTTCAGACCAGTGTTTCAAATAGATCAGTAAGTCTATTCTGGATCCTGACTTGTGAGACGGAGTTGGTCATCGTCATCTTTGTCAGTCGCACTAATTTGGCCGGTATACCAAATTGCAGCATGATGTTTTACAGTACTCCACGATCGATACTATCGTATGCCTGCTTGAAGTCAACAATGATTTGGTATACGTTTACGTTGTATTCCCAGCACTTCTGGAGTATCAGTTTGACCGTAATGAGCTGATCGGTTGTGGAGCGGCCAGGTCTGAAACCGCTTTGATATTCGCCAATGATTCGTTCTGTGTACGGTTTTATTCTATTTTCCAGAATTTTCGTCAAAATTTTATAGGACGTACAAACTAGTGAAATGCTCTTGTAATTCTCACACCGCAATTTATCTCCCTTTTTGTGAATTGCACAGATGATGCTTCTGCGCCAATCATCTGGGATCACCTCGTCCTCCCATACCCGCAGGAGTAATTGATGTAGACTCGTTCCACCGAATTTTAGCAAAAGCACTGTCATTTCCGAGTATTTCCTCGAATATTCCAAAACCAACCAATAGTATGTACCTAACATTTCTAAGGCGACCCGGGCTCCCGTGGTGTCCCTCTGAATCCGCCGCTGACTGCAATATGTACATCATTTCATTTAAGAGACCTTCACTCATCAAGAAAGCAGTACAGACAATAATTGTCCTCCATTGTAGCGTCTCTTATTTTTATCAACATACAATTAACACAAGCTCTCACTTTGGAGCACTCCATCAAAAGTTTAATTAAATGTTTCTCAACATTTTTTTCCTTCAGACGCTCTGTATCTTTTATCGCGTCCTAATGCCATCCATGCATAAGAGTTCTGTCGCCAAATTAACGCTTGGACTTGGGGCCGCGTGAGATTGAGAAAAAAGTAAGCAAACCTGATTTGCACAGCAGAGCTCGAGAGTTTTGTTAATTGCATTTAAAATCTGTGCTGCACTCGTCTTAATTAGTTGCCAACACTTAGCAAAATATGCAAATCCACCACCCAACAATGAATTCCCCAAAAAGTTTGCGATTTCTTACTGCACTACATTCAAATTCGAGCTGCACCGAAAGGATATACGTGGGCAACTCCTTTGGCATTCCCAAACCGCGGCAAACCATCTCGACACTATCGGAAAGTTGCAGCAATTTCTTTTGGTTCAACTTTTCGTGTCTTGCACCAAAGAAACTATACATATGGCCGAGAAGGACTCTATCATTTTCCGAAGGATTATATCTCTCCGGGCTACACTTCTTTATGTACATACACAGCACACAGGTTTCGTGAATATGCACCGAGCGCTCTGATTAGAGAAAGTTTTTCGAACCATTAAAAGTGAAACAGGAGCAGATCTCAGCGGAGCTTGTGTTCTGAGGCAAAGAATATGGATTCAACGTGAAACGCTACTCCTTATATCCTTCTTCCGCCTTAGTTTTTGCTGTTGATGTTTTTCCTGGCAACTTTAAATTGCAATTAACATGTTGGTCAGAATTGGTTTTATCGCTATGGCTGATGCATCCCAGAAGCAGAGATTAAAAAGGAGGTTGAATACAACCTGCACAATCAGATAGATACCTATCTTCGTATCGTATTCAAAGTTGAGAATGTGAGTTGGAGTTGAAGGGAGGTCCGCAGTTATCGTGAAGTCGACCAAGACGAGAAAGTTTCCCATGCACTTTTTACTTCCCACATAAACGTTTTCAGGAATTTCTCTGAGTTTTTTCTTTGAAATAAAACAAACCGACCAACTTGGTTTGTATAAACTGGAAGTTGTACTGTGAACGTAGAAGCTGCATTGACGAGTAAACAAAAATATTTACGAGTACATAGTTCATCCCAATACAGTTTCCATATTCATATCTTGTAAACATACTGGTTTGTTGGCGAACGGTAATAAGATCCGAGCAAACAACTTACGTGTACCATGGAAACGTATCTTAAAGGAATGGACGTAATTTTGCAATTGAGGAAATATTTTAGATATGCAGGTTGCCGTGATTAACCACAGCACAAATAGACCACCTATGGGTCCGTTGTGATACCACCAAGATGCTGTACCTTAACGTATATATGAGATACCCAAACAGGCGGCCGGCGCTGGCAATAAAGCATTAATTTGAATCGCACTAACATCACAAGACTCTCTGGGTCTGTTAAAAAAAAGAGTTCAAGAAATCTCCTCCTCCTATTAGCCAAAGCGAGACAGTGACAAAGAAGGTAAGGAGCACTCTCATCCTCGTCCTAATCTGACAACTTCTACAGTACTCTTCCGTCCCGTCTAAGGAGCTACAACGACTGGTCGAACACTGCAGAACCAACGGCAAGTTCCTTTTTGATCGGATGTGATGCTAATGCAAATCACACGGTATTGGAAAGTACCGATACCAATAGTAGAGGTGAGTACCTCCTAGATACTATAACTAGCCTAGGTTAGGTTAGGTTAGGTAGGGTGGCCGCCTAGCGGCTCCGCATAGACCGCTGGGATCCATAGCGATACCACATATTTCAGGTGCTCGTCCCGTGTCGATGCCAGCCCTTTCCATAAGATCGTCGATGAGCTTAAAGGAATCTGGCTCTTTGGCAAAGCTCTAGAGGCTTCTCCGACTGAGTCCTGCGACCTCTTTCAAGGTCGTTGAAGAAGTAAGCTCCTAGGCACTTTAATCTTCTTCTAGCGAGTGCAGGACATTCGCATAGAAGATGCTTTAGAGTTTCTTTCGTGTTTGGTATTTGGCAATTCCTGCAGCCATCGCTAGTTATTAGGTTTAGTCTCTAAGCGTGTTCCGCTATCAGGCAGTGGCCCGTTAGTATGCCCACTAATAGTGCACACTAGTGATGTGTAACACAGTAACGAGTCGCTCTTTTTGAACGACTCAACAGGATGAGCGAAAGATTCGGCACAACGACATAGCCTTCGAGTCGTTCAATTTATGAATGACTCACTGTAAAATTAATTCCCAAACTAGCCCATCGCATAAATATTATCCAACGCATAACCAATCCACGCTAATTTCTCAATACATATAATGTACTACAATACATTCATTCACTCATATCCCATCCCAGTATCTATCTAAAAGCAAAACCAACATCATTAACTACCAAAGCAATCCCATCTAAATCCATTCATATTCATCTCTATGCAGTATGCAATGCACGCATTGTGTATACTTCTAAATATATACGCAACAACCCATGCTGATTGCTGACTGCAAATGCAAACATATCAAAAATAATTTACTTACGTCGCGTCTCACCGCACAACCAAGTTTCTCCAAATACAGAAAACAATCCCAACATTCTAAAACAAAAGTATTCGTCTTACGTATCATCATCTCAAGCTCAACTTTAGATGAAACCAAACAAAAACCCATAGCGCCCACTTCCACTACAGCTACAGTGTAAAGCAGCGTTCTGACGGGGCCAATACATGACATCGTGGCACGCTTTCGATCTCATGCTTGTATCGAGCGTGGACTGGAAAGTGAACTGCTTTTGCCTTGGGTTGTGGACCGTTCACACGACCACTATTTAGTTTATCCCATAAATCATTCTGTTTCAAGCAATTACACCACTACTATACCCTAGTTTTAAATAAACTGTTTTGTGGCCATAACTTCTAAAATATAAGGAATTTCGCATTTTTGACACCATTTTGACCCCCCATCCGGGCTGAGGAGCATCCATCCCATCCAAAGAGCGACACGTTCAAAAAAAGCGACACGTTCAAAAAGAGCGACACGTTCAAAAAGAGCGACACGTTCAAAAAGAGCGACACGTTCAAAAAGAGCGACACGTTCAAAAAGAGCGACACGTTCAAAAAGAGCGACACGTTCAAAAAGAGTCAAAAGAGTCAATTGTGCGGTTCGATTTTGTATTGCTCTTTTTGAACGAATTTTTTTGTGCGGTTCGATTTTGTATCGCTGTTTTTGAACGAATCTTTTTGTGCGAGTTGATTTTGTATGCCCGCCCCAGATTGGCTGCCCCGTTTTCATGGGGAATAGTGGTCCGATCGGGCTGGCTCGAACTAAAGGGTATTGGGGGGTCGCTTAGTCCGAATCTGGGGTCGAAAAAGTGAAAAAAAAAATTGGGGTCGCCCATCCTAGGCTGGCAGCCCCTTTTCATGGGAAATAGTGGTCCGATCGGGCTGGCTCGAACGAAAGGGTATTGGGGGGTCGCTAAATCCGAATCTGGGGTCAAAAAAGAGAAAAAAAATTGGGGTTGCCCATCCTAGGTTGGCAGCCCCTTTTCATGGGAAATAGTGGCCCGATCGGGCTGGCTCGAACTAAAGGGTATTGGGGGGTCGCTAAGTCCGAATGTGGGGTCAAAAAAGAGAAAAAAAATTGGGGTCGCCCATCCTAGGCTGGCAGCCCCCTTTTCATGGGAAATAGTGGTCCGATCGGGCCGGCTCGAACTAAAGGGCATTGGGGGGGGGGGGAGGGGTCGCCAACTCCGAATCTGGGGTCAAAAAAGAGAAAAAAAAGTTGGGGTCGCACATCTACGACTTTTATTGAATATGTTATTACCCAAGTTTCAGACTCTTTGCATGACTCTTTTTGAACGACTCTTTTTGAACGACTCATTGGAAAGAGTCAGAGCTTATGTGCTGGCACAGTGAAAAGAGTCGTTATGCCCATCACTAGTGCACACTGACTTCTGGGTAGTCCTAAGAGGCTTTTGGTTTTCCTTTTGTCATAAGAACTCCAGAAAATGTTCATTATTCTGGAGTCGTTTGTGTTAAGCCAGTCGGCCTTTTCGCGCATACTGCCCTCCAGCATCTTCTTGCATGTTTGTATTGGCGTCGGCAGCTGCCCCTCGTTCGAGGCTTGCCCCCTGTTTGGCTAATCCGTCCGCTATTTCGTTACCCAGAACTCCGCTATGGCCCGGAACCCACCAGAGTTCCAAGGTCCTAGCTGATCCCCGTGCATGTGAAGCTGTTAGGCAGTTATGCACGGTCTTTGACTTGATTGTACGGACTGTGGCGCCTTTAGTGCTGTTTGACTGTCCGAGTGTATGACGATTCTACCCTTTTTCCGGGATGATATCATCACGTCGGCTGCCTTTTGGATCGCAAGCACCTCCCCTTGGAAAATGCTGTACTCATTCGGCAGTCTGAGGATAGGTTGCATAGAAGTTCCGCACCAACTCCGGCTTCCATCTTGGAGCCAGCCGTGTAGAGGTTCAGCGCCTTTCTGCGTCCATAATCAACTACCGGGAACTGTTCCCTATCGGGTATATTCACCTCGAAGTTTGCGTTAAACCCTACTTGTGGTTTCATATAGTCAGTATTAATAGATGGCAGCATTATACTGCGGTGGCTGTACGGCCTTTCTTTGAAGTGCCCTGCTTCTGTAAGCCATAGGGCACATTTAGCAACCTGATTCTTCAGATATAGGTCAACCGGAGGTAGGTTTGGAAGGATGTTCAGAGAGAGCGAAGATACTATTCTTAAGACACCAGTGATCCCCAAGCAACATAGTCTCTGTACCTTCTCCATTTTCTGTGCTGTCCACCAGATCACAGTTCTATACGTTAGTATCGCTCTTACGACAGCCGTGTATATCCAGTGAGTTATTCTCGGTTTGAAGCCCCACTTTTTACCATGCATGCTTTTGCAGGTGTAAAAGCCGATGTTCGCCTACCTGTTTCGGTCCTCGGCGTTACGACCCCTGTTAAGTCTACTATCCAGGATCATCCCTAAGTACTTTGCATGGGTTGATAAAGTTAACTTGGTGTCAGGATAAATTTCTGAATTCTGGTTCTCCTTGTGAAGAGGACTAGTTCAGTTTTCTGAGAATTTACACTTAGACCTCTTCTATCCGCCCACCTTAGTATCTTACTGAGAGCCATAGTTGAAAGTTCTGAAAATGTGCCCGTGTGCTTGCCTGATACGAGTACCACGACATCGTCTGCATGGGCTACCGCACGTATTCCGGACGATTCGAGGAATGTTAGTAAATTATTCAGTACGAGTATCCATAAGATGGGCGATAGCACTCCTCCTTGCGGAGTGCCTCTCATCGTGCTCTTGGTGGCTTTAGCACCTCCCCATTCAGACGTTATTAGCCTGTTCGAGAGTTGCTTCGATCTATCTCCTTAGAGTTACATTCACCTCAGCAAGTTCCAAGGTCTCCACTATACCCTCCATGGTGACATTGCTGAAAGCCCCTGCTATGTCCAGGAAAGGAATGTGCGAAGAGTGAATTCTTTGTATTGAGGGGATGTTTCAATCGTGGAAACCACCACATAAAAAGCGGTTTCTACCGATTCCCTTTCATGTAAGCGTGCTGACTTCTAGAGAGGTACGAAAGGTGAATGGTTTCGCTAATGTACTCATCTATGCATTTTTCCATTGAAAGCAGAAAGGACGTTAGACTGATATGTCTAAAGCCCTTAGGATTGACATGGCTCCTCTTTGGCTGTTTTTGGGATGAACACCAGGGGAACTCCCTCCACAACATATGTACGTAGCCTAATTGGAGACATCCCTTTAGTATGGCAACAACCCAAGGAGTTATTGTGTCTATGAGTTTTTGCAGCATCGTCGCAATGATTCCGTCAAGACTCGCCTATTTATACGCGTCAAACGATCTTATCGCCCATTTTACGGGTCTGCACGTAGTCCCGAAATGTTTCTTCTTCTTGTGTCGCCATTTCCTGTTGCCGGTCGTGTTACGAGGGTGTGATGGTCCTCACAGCCAGGGAAGTATGCGTTTAAAAGTTCATCTAGTGTTTCTGCGCTGTCTTGTGTCCAACCTCCTTGTTGAGGGTGGAGGGCGGTGTTGAATTTTTGGAGATGACTTTTCTTAGCATTGACGCTTCCGTTGTGCTTTGAATTTGGCTGCAAAAGTCTCGCCAGCTATTCCTCTTAGCCGCTCTTAATTGCATTTAGTGAGTTCCTGTATCGTCATGCCCCGTGCGTTTGGCGTTACTGAACAGCTTCCTTACCTTGCAGCGGGCTCCCCTAATCTCCTTGTTCCACCATAGTGGTTGGGTCTTCTTAGGGGGTTTTTTGAGGGGACATGTGGCATTATATGTTTTAACCAGTATATATATTGGTTAGAGTCTGGGTCGTGCGCTCCAGATTCGTAACGTTTCGTATGTACTCCGGGCGGTGTGGTGTATTAACGTCAATGGGAATAATGTCAATTGACGCTATTTCCCACTTAAAAGTGAAATAACGTCAATTGACATTATTTCGTTTTTCCAAAGAGAAATAATGTCAACTCCCAAAGTGCAATAAAGTCAACTTCTGATATCAGGTCGTAGAGCTGTTTAGGTTTACAAGTAACGTTATACCATCTTGCGGTTATCAACAGTTGCTAATAATGCATATTGAACATCTTGGCCATGTAAGTATCAGAATTTTTAGAATGTTTTACTTTCACGTTATAGTATTTATTTATGTGAGATTTTCCGAACTGGGTTTCTGGATTCGTGCTAAAACACAAGGGTAAGCTTTCAGACCCTTTTGAGGTACATAGCGGGGAGAGACAAGGCTGCAGTTTGTCACCTATATTGTTTTTGATTGCAATTAACGAAGTACTCTGCAGTGCGCTTCATGAGCACCAGAGCAAAGGTATCAAGTGGAACCTGTTTGAATACCTTCAACACCTGGATTACGCTGACGACATTTGTCTTCTTTCAAATGTATCGGATCATCTAGTTCAAATGACGGATGCCCTGCACCGCAAAAGTGGCAATGCGGGGCTTAAAATCAATGCTGCCAAAACTAAGTACTTGAGCTTGGATCCAGGAAGATAGAGCGGAATTTGTGTTTCGGGGCAGGCAGTCGAGAAAGTTGACCATTTCTGCTATCTCGGAATCGTAGTTACAACAGATGGTGGAGCGGATGCCGATGTACAAGTTGTGGTCGAGGGTAAGTCATTACGCAAATCGTTGAGTCAGTTGAAGGCGATGACGGCGACAGGACGAGGTGGAAAGTCGGCGTGATTAATGCCCCTCAAGGGGTTGACAGGAACCAGAGAGAGAGAGAGTATCATGTTCGTGTTCGAGTTCGGCTTCGACAGTGTGGCTGGGCTTTAATTGGATTTTACTGCATGTTAAAACATTATGCAATCGCTAACCATCTAACTTTCATGCCCGCCTTCCCAAATACCTATATACTCGTATCAAAATTTGGTTTCCAAAATGACGCCATGGCCGCCCTCTTGGTTCGGTTAATCGGGGTTTTACTATCTGTTGTAACATTTTGCATTCCCGAACCACCTTATTTCACTCCCCGGTCTCCCGAAAGTACTTGTGAAAAATTTCGTTTTCTGAAATGTCGCCGCCTAATAGGGGTTTTACTGTATGCGGTATCATTTTGCAGCCGCGAACCACCTTACTATCCTCACCGGCCTCCCGAAAATACTTACGAAAAATTTCGTTACGCAAAATGACGCCGCATCCTTGAGTTTGGTTAAACGGGGTTTTACTGTGTGAGGTCGCGAACCACCTATCTATTGCAAAATTTGACGAAAATCGCCCCAGCGCGGTTTAAAAGTTTAAAAGACAAACATAATCTTCACTTTTATAAAATACTATACATATAAGTATTAGATATTCAATTTCACAAATTTCATTATACTACGATTGGACTCGAAATCTCGTAAAAAGGGATTTCGGCGAAATCTCCTTGAAATCCACCGGATTTCGCAAGTATTTTATTGCCAAGCAGTATCTTTATAGTTAACAAGGACACCATGAAATCCTTCTGAAATCTTGATTGAAATCCTGATGTGATACAGCAATGCCCCACATGCCAATATAAAAGTGCTAGATTCCCAATGCCAATTTGAGAATATGAAGGTTATATAAAGAACGGACATAAGACATAATTTTTGGTCCCATTTTGCACAGTGATATTTCACACACCACAAAAATGTTCTTCCGGCTGTCAGATTCTTTGCTGTGACTTTCAATACCGCAACCGTGGGAGCACCAGCTGATAAGAGAAAGTAGGCGATGAAAATATTGTAAATGTATTCCAGACACGTATGAATTGTGTGTGATGATGATGATAGCCTCTTTTCATTACATGTTCCATACTCTCAGATGCCAATGCAATTAATTTCCAAATCCGATGACAGTTGATATTTAAAAATGAAAATGGCTAAGTTCATAACACACAACGGTTGGCATACTGTTGCCAATTTGTTTTATGAATTCTCTCTACTGAGTTTCTGATGGACGCAACATGCTGTGAAAAATGTCATTTTTCCACCATAAAAGCTTCTCCGCTGGCTAGGACCAGCATATGATGACAATTCAGAAATGACACTCGCGCTGTCGTATTCATACGATTTTTTGTCAGTAGTCAGTTTTGAACTGGAAATTCGACAATTGATGAATGACTAGAAGCGAGTGCAGTTCAGAACGCAACAACCTGTTGCCACAGCATGTTGCGATTCCGCTGTGTGTTATGAACTTAGCCACTTTCAGAAACTTTAGAGTTGATTTTCGCTTTAGATACCCGAAGTGTATTTCCGCAATAGGTAGTCTGAACCTTACGAAGATTCGTACTAACTAAAGCGGAAATATACTTTGGGAAACACCAGAGTTGATTTCCGCTTTAGTTAGCGGACTACCTAAGATACATTTTGGGAACCTTTAGAATGTATTTCCGCTTTAGTTAGTAGGAGTCTCCGTAAGGTCTGAAAAATGTTGACTTATAAAAGTGAAATAATGTCAATTGACATTATTTCACTTTGGAAAACGGAAATAAGGTCAATTGACATAATTTCACTTTCAAGGGCGAAATAAAGTCAATTGACATTATTTCCATTGACGTTAATACACCACACCACTCCGGGCGCCTACTGGAAAGTTTGGTGTCTATAATTTGACTGTACGCCTCCCAGTTAGCTGTCCTCGGGTTTCTGTATTTCTTCGTTTCAATTATGGTTGTGGACCCTACCCCAAAGCTTATGTACATATGGTCCGAGAATGAAGGTCTATCAAATCAGGATCAGGATCCTCCAGTTCTGAACCTCCCACGTACTACTGTTTGAGTGTAGTGTTACATCGAGTACGGTCTCGCTAGGGGGGTCCCCTGTAAGTCGGTTCCCCTTCACGATTAGCTATTTTCAAATTATAAATGAGTAGAAAAAGTAGTAATGACTCACTTCTCTTGTTGTCGTCCTCACTTTCCCATATCGTGTGGTGCGCATTAGCGTCGCTGCCTATCACTATGTTCGCCTTCCTTCCAGTCGCATATTCAAGCAATGTGTGCAGCTGCCGCGGTGCCGCGGGTTTTTCGTGAGCCATGCATGCTGATGCGAACATAAGCGATCGTCCATGAACGCCCGTTAGGTCACTCGTGCTTCTATCAGAGTCCAGAAGGACATTGAGGCTATTCCATGCCAAGATGGTTTATGAATGACTTTTCTGATGGTCTATTCGCATTGTTGATTGTCAAATATTTTTTCTAAAATATTTGCCACCTAACAATTCGAATTCTCAATCAGGAATTTTTCAAGAACGACAACTCCGTCATTCTATCAAACTGTGGGTCGTTGACACTTGCAAACGCTAAATTCTGATGGACACTTATGTGTCCTGTAAGAATATGCTGTTTGATCTGGTGTCATCGACCTCGTATTGGGATGGAACAGACAAGCGGGTAGCGATGATCCACATCGAGTTTTATGTAAACGGAGAATTCCGTTGCATAGAACTCGATTGACGAGATTTTTCGGTTGATGCCTGTGTTGAATCGGGGGTCGCGACCTGCTGGGAGAGAAACCGACTCGGGAGTTCACTTTGAACCGCGCGCCGCCCGGACAACATCGGCGTTACTGTAGGGAGTCCACTTTCACCCGCCGTCGAGAAAACATCGGTGCGATCGCCCAGACAAGGGGGTCAACTTTCACCCGTCTGAGGACCACATCGGCACGCCATTGCCGGGTCGCGCAAATTTTCGGTTAGGGGTCGCCTTCCAACCGTCACATCGGAATATTAACGTTGGGATTGTGGTTGCTCTTATCGCATGACACGTCGCGACATTCTTATTAGCGAAAGCTTGTGATTAAGCACTAAATTAGGATACCAGTTCGTTATCCCCTCGCGAAGTACGTTGTGTCGCGATTATCCCTGTATGTGGTTCCACCGTATTAAAGTTCAATGAACGGGAGCAAAACCCACAAGAGGTGCGATACGCTTTAAACACGGAACGCAGTTAGTGCTTGCTTACGAAAAATAGTGCTCTATATGAAAAAGAGAAGTATGTAAGAATTCCCAATTGGGTGTCGCGCGTTTCCCAAAAGAAAACAGCGGAGCAAGCGAAAGTGACAAGTGACATTGCGGATATTTTTTTTCCACAAGAACAACAACATCAGCAGCGGTACCTAGACACCAATACATGCAATGCTCAAAGTGCATGGAGATATCGTGAACATATTGAAACGTGCCAGCGTTTAAAAATCAGGGTTGCCTTTATTGTTTTTTTAAATGGATATACTCATCTCTTTCTTTACTTTTTTTTGTGTTAATTCAAGCTCCTAGTTCCTTTGTTTTATAATTATTTAAATTCAACGATTGAGTTGCAGTTCCCTCAGTTTCAACGATGGCCATCGACGAAGTCTAAGGTGAGTGCTGTCAATTGTTTAGTCCTTTTTTTTGTACTAATATTTGAATAATATTATTATTTATTCATGCTCTTCATTCATTCATTTCATTGTTTTATTTAGTTCACTCTTAATTATTTTATATTTAGTTCCGAGCTTTTTTTTTTTTCATTAGTCGATACCTCATTTGTTGATTTTTGTACTCAATGGCAACCGACTAATAAATGAATTTATAACGTGGTAAATATCGGGCTTTCCTTTAAGGAACTCCCCCAAAAATCCCCCCATTTCAGGATAACGATGGTAGTATGAGATAAAATCATCATCAGTATTTTGTTTGGCTTGAGAGGTACCAACACTGTGGCCAAGGTACCTCATTGGTAGGGTGGTTTTTGAGGCCAGGGTCAGCTCCATCTGGACCCAGGAGTCGTGTCGAGGTACATGAGCCAGTCGACGGCCATTGCCTTTAAGTATTTTAGTTTCTTTCGTTTTTTTTAGGTTGTGGGACCTTTGGTACCCGTGTGTGTGCTGTCGTACCTTTAGGCACGAGATTTTTAGAATAGTAATGGTAGGGGCAGCGAGAGGGCAAAACCCCCGCCCACATCTCCCGTCACTGAGCTACAGCAAGCCCGTGCCGCCGCCTATCCCGCTGAGGAGTCTTCGCCAGATGGCGATGCCGGACTTTCACGGTCATCGCGGCCAACCTCCACTCCGTCCCCATGGACACCTTCTGTGTCCGCCAACACCTGTCTATTACAATGGGTGGCCGCAACCTGCCCTCCTTCCGACAGCTTATAACGTTGTAGTTCTTCGTTGAGAGTCCCTTGATGTGCCTCCCCAGAAATTCACGGTTCCTGAATGAGTGCCACATCATAGCTTCCCTCCTGTAGCGTGTGCAGCAGCTCTGTTGATGCGGAACTGCTATGGTGTAGATTTATTAGAATCTCCTTTAGCATAACTCCATGGTTGCTACATTAGTGTTGCGGTTGTTAAAGTAGCGTCTGGATCATCTGTCTCAGATTCGCTCTCATTTTCACAAAGCCTGATGTTATCGGCAGCTTCGATCAGAGTTTCTAGCTCCTTCTCCAACTCGTTATGGTTTCCATGGTATTTTCATTCCCGTCCGCTGGATGGCGCTTTTTGAGCTAAAGAAATACGCTTCGTAAGCCCCTTCGCCATTTTCCCGAATCGAGGGTAAGGCAAGTCCTCTGCTTCCTTGTTTATCTGTAGGATGATGGTTTGCCCTCCTTCCGCTGTCAGTCCACTGGTATATAGAACACGGCAATCATCCGTCTCGGTACATCGGGGTTCTGTCGAGCAGTTGGAGCGAAGTGTCTGCGGGTAAGACCCTCGGCATTGGGACCTTCGCCTTGGGTACCACTGGAATGTTGTCCCGGTCAACTATTTTAGCTTGGCATCCTCCCATAAACCGTCCAGCGTCGGCGCAGTGTCTCTGCACCACTTCAGCGTTGCGTCGTCTTTGCAGCTTATCATCTTGACGCCTTCGAACCACCCAGCTCCATCAAACGATGTCATAGGGTTGTTCGTGTCTGACACTCGCTACACCAGTTTATCCAGCAGCTTCATTTCCACTGCTGCCTTTTGCTCGAGGATGCTCGCTTCTCTTCTTCAGAGCGCTGCCTTTTTACAGTCAGCTTTTGCAGTTCTCGTTGCTCGATCTATTGTTGTGGAACTGTGGGTCGCTACTCGCAAGGTCTGCTCTTGTCTCTAAGCATTTCCTGCTTTCTTCGTGTTTCACGTCAAACGGTTTGAGTCTATGGTTTGTAACCAAAGATGCGAATCTGTCAATAAGACAAATGCTCAACTATTGTCGTATCAACAAATTGGGTTCATTATTGTGCTTTAAAACGAATAATTAGGTAAGAATTGAGTGGCAAAACAAACCATTGGAGAATAGTAGGATGTACATAAGCACATATTTCATACTAAATTATTGGCGTTAACACACAATAATGAATCCAATTTGGTGATACGACAACAGCCGAGCATCTATCAAATTGACGGATTCGCATCTTTGGTTGCAAGCCATAGACTCAAACCGTTTGACATAAAACACGTGAACACGACACGCGAACGTGTGCCAACTTGCGCGCAGCCTTAGTGTAGCATTCAAGGGGCCTGTGCTCCTCATTCGAAGATTTGAACCTTTTGGCCGAGCGTCGATCGAATGCCGTTCAGTGCCCTCCTTCGAAGGTCTGGACCTTCTGGTCGATTGCCATTCAGCGCCCTCACCAGACGATTCGGTGCTTAACAGGCGGTCCTCTTTCGCTTGGCTCAGTGCTGTGTCTTCTTCTCGATCTGAGCGATCACTGTCAAGCTCGGTATCAAGTGTGAAGATGTCACTTGCGCGTTGTTTTCCAAACCAGTAGTACAAACATCAGAATCGCCTGGTTTGTCCGCTGACTCGACTATTGTTGGGTGGCCGCTTGCGACTAAGGAGGCACTTACACCTCCCGAGCCCTCGCCGGTAGTCGCAGCCACGACTCCTACCGACACTTGGGTAGATATCCCTGCCCACGAATTACCAATTGTTTCGTTCATGTCGTACCGTATAAGTAGCCTAAACTTTAATACTCTTAACACGGGAGTTAGTCCCACTTTCATCACTAGGTCAAGGCAAGATGTCTTGGATCTAACTTTGTCTAGTTTTTCACTATATGAACGAATATACTACTGGGATGTCTCGGAGGAGCTTTCCCTATCCAATCACCTGCATATTCGATTGGACATTGCAGTAGCGGCTTCGGCGCCAGCTGACAGACGAGTCCCGCAACGCACGAACTGTATCGAGTACCCAGAGTCGCCGCGGAAAAAGCTCTCTCTGATGGATAACACAACCTCTGGATGGCTGAGTCTTAATCGACTCACCCGGACATCACCAGACCCATTTTGATAGCATAAGAAGAAAATTTTCCTTTTAAGTCCGTCAAGGACAACAGGGAGTTCCGTGGGAAAACACTGAACTTTCCCGCTTAAGGAAAACAACTAGAAAGTTATTCAACAGGGCCAAACGCAATGGGGAGTGGGACCTATACTGTTCCACTCTTACAGAATATACGAGTACTAAGAAGATTAGAGATGCCAAACGTCGCAGCTGCATGACTTTCTGTTAAAATGTCAGCAACACCAACAAAGCTGCTAGACTACACCGTGTCGTGGCTCTAAATAAAACTCTAAGCAACCGACCCCGTAGCAAATAGTATAGATTCCACAAGAGTTATCACTCCTTAGAAGTTTCGCCTCTGCCAGGAGATTTGTATGTATTGACAAATTGTATAAACATATTATAAACTACACAGTATAGATACACAAGAGAATCAATACATACAAATCTACCGCCGGAGGCGGAGTCTGCTTTCTTGTGAAGTCTATACAATTTGTCAATACATACAAATCTCCTGGCAGAGGGGAAAGTTATATGGAGTGATAACTCTTGTAGAATTATCAATCCTCTTTGCCCGTAGCTCGCAATTTGTTCAGTTTCCACGTGCTATGTATGTAGACTTGTCTGCGAGCTTGACTGGGCTTCCCCCACGAACCACACCATCAAAAATATAAGTCGCTTTCCTGTAAACGGTTGTGTCCTTATTTACAAAGTGTCGATTTCCTTCTTGATCAAAATGTATTGAACTGAATCCTTATTGCATTCACACTAGCGAAGCATACATTCCTGGCGGAGCATGTCTCCAGGACTTTTTATTCAAATATTCAAAGGATTAATGCCGTCGGCACGTATCAAATAATACGTGTGTCGCTTAGATTTAATATTTTTATTGCGCAAATATTTTCTGATCCTACATAAAAAAGAGCACCAGTCCAAACTGGCGTCACACCACCGCGCCACAGTAGACGTACTTGTAGTTAATAACTATAAAATGTCGGAAGCGGATAACATTTATTGCTGTTTCCGCTCTTGTCCTTTCGACGCGTGGCTATAAAAATTAGTATCGGCGGAAGCTCCCACTCGCCTCTCTTTCTCTAAATATAGGGCCAAAGCCCGCCCAATAATGCGATTCAATGTAAATTGAAAATGTCTCCCACGGGAACGATATTACAAAAACAGGCATCTGAGCTTTAGAGACGACACATTATGCCGACGTGCGTTGAATTGATTATATCCTTCGTAGTTCGTTTCCTATAGTAGTAGTAGTTTGGAGCTAGGTTGCTGGTGGTGGCTTTTGTTAATGGTGCCGATCCTCCAAATAGCTCTTTAGGAGCCAGTGTGTAAGTATTAACGCGACCGGACATAGTTTCATGTCAGTTGGCTGTAGAATAGCAGGCGAGACTATTCAAGAGGGAAACTTTTATCCTTGTATCCTTTCGAAATGGGCCATTTTGTAGCAGAGAAGCAGCTAATAGGCGGAAAATTTGTAACGCAGATGTGTCTTGTAACTTAAATTCGACTGTTTTGCTAGAATGGGGACGGCGACGCGACGCGAAGGTGTGGGTCTTTAAAGTATTCGATTTGGGTTTTTAACCTAAGTAGAAAGTTGTATAACTTTACATTTTCTAATAGATATAGTTTGGTTCGGGCATTGAATATACATACAGTTGGGGCAAGTATCACACTCTATAAACCATGTTAACTCGGAAATTTTTCCAAATACGAAAAAAAATTGCTAGAACATTTTTTTTTATGAATTTTTGTGATATTTAATTTTGTCTTAGAACGTTTTTCGATACGGTTAACCTTTTTCGAAATATTTAAAAACAAAAAAAAAATAGGTCTCTTCTCTGCAGTTTTTCCGAAATTTCTCCAAAAGTTCACTTCGCATTAACCAGCACTTCCGGTATAATCTTCCGAAAACCCCACTTTAGGCTAGGTTAGGTTACGGGGGCGGCCATGAATACCACGGCACACTTAGACCATAACTAGGTCCGTTGCGATACCCTTGAATCGTAACACTAGGCCTCCGCGAATAATTTGAGCCAGCCAGAGCTGACTATAAATCGGCTCAGCAGGTGAATGTCCACCCCAGCCAAGTCCTCCAGGAGCGTAAAGAAGCTAGATCCCAAGACTGACCTCCTTCTCCATGAGAGTGCCGGACAGGTACAGAGCAGATGAAAAACGCTTTCCTCCTCCTCCACATCACCGCAGCTGCTACAGTAGTCATAGTGAGGAGTTCCAAGCCTCCTAGCATGTTGCCCCAGCAGGCAGTGTCCGGTGACAACCCCCACCGTAATGCTTAGCTGGCATCTGTTCAGCGTCAGCAGTCTCTTAGATTTAGCGGGCTCCAACTTAGGCCACAGGTGTCTGGCTGTTTGGCATACCCTGTCATATTCCCACCTAAGGTTTGCTTTCAGGAGTGCTGCCGCAGACATCGCGTGCTTCCAGGAGGACATCGATATACTTAAATGCCTATAAGAGTTGTAGAACTCCCCAGTGGACCCACTACGCGCGAGTTCGTCCGCCCTACAGTTACCAACGAAGCCGCAGTGACCCGGAATCCAGCACAGTGTGATTTTGAAATAATCCCCCATCATCATAAAAGCCGAGCAGAATTCGGCAATTGTTTTAGAGGTGGTTGTCTCAGATTTCAATGCTTTAACCGCGGCTTGGCTATCAGTAAAGATTGTGACGTCCGTAGTGGACACAAAGTTGCGACCCAGCCACGTCATGACTGCCATAATTGCGGAAACCTCCGCCTGCACAACATTGCAGTGATCTGGGAGACGTCCTGATAAACAAACGTTCGGCCCGGAAGAGTATACACCTATGCCAACCCCACTATCATTTTCGGAGCCAAGCCGAAAACTACGTGAAGGGATCTTGACTTTGAAGTTTTTACCAAAGGTGTACGACGCCTCTGCGTAATCTGTCGAAGCTGGGGTCAACCTATTGTAGAGGACAGATGAGTGCCCCGTCCTTGATGCGGTGCATTGACCAACCTCCCGCAGAGGTATGGCCGTGTTAGTAGCAATTCGCTCTCCTAGAATATCAAAAGCAAGTTGCGTAACACGTCCAAGGCAGCGGAAGAAGTTGTCCGTAGGGCACCGTTGACAGCCACAGCAGCCGCTCTCTGAACCTTCTCCAACAGAGTTCGATTTGTCCCGATACTAAGGGCTTTCCACCAAACGATCACTCCTTATATCAGTATCGGTCTTATCACAGCAACGTACAACCAGTGCATCATTTTAGGCTGTCAGCCCCATCTCTTCCCGACAGCCTTTTTGCAGCAGTACAGTGCGACAGTCGTTTTATTGACGCGTTCCTGGATGTTAAGCCTCCAGCTCAGCTTCTTATCAAAAATTATTCCCAGAAACTAAGCCATATCGGAGAAAGTGAGTACTGCACCTCCAATCGATGGAGGTTCCACTGGAGGGATCCTTAGTTTCCTTGTAAACAGAACGAGCTCTGTTTTGGTCGGATTCACGCAAACACCGCCCATATTAGGGTATCTGGTGATCACTGAAAAGGTACTCTGCAGGAGTTCACTAAGAGTGCCAGGGAACTTACCAAACACTGCTACGCTCACATTATCTGCGTAAGCAGTGACCTTGAAACCCATCCTCTCCAGATCAATAAGCAAGCTGTTGATAACGATGATCCATAAGAGAGGTGAGAGCACACCACCCAATGGTGTACCTCTGGAGATCTTCCTGCGAACAGTGCACGCGCCCAGTTTAGAAGAAACGATTCTATTTGTCAGTAGTAGATTAATAAGGGTGGTGAGCGGTAAATCCAACCCCCAAGGCAAGCAGAGCCTCCACGATTACCTACGGCTTAACATTTTTGAACGCGCCCTCTACGTCCAGAAAACCAATCAATGTTGTTTAATGTTCAATGCGCTCTCAATAAAGCTAGTGATAGAATGTAGAACAGTGTCGACGGACCTCCCCTTCCAGTAAGCATATTAAGAGGCTGACAGCAGATGCGGTGGAATGCTGTTTCGTAGGTGAAAATCAATTAATCTTTCCAATATCTTCAGCAGAATAGAGGAGAGACTGATCGGTCTCAGGTCCTTAAACGTCACGTGCGAGATCCTTCCCGTTTTAGGGATGAAAACTACTTTTGCCTCTCTCCACGCATGGGGAACATAGATCAGATCTAAGCAGGCCTTGAAAATGAGTACAATCCAATGGATGATTAAATCCGTAGAGTGTTGGAGATCAGCCGGAATGATGCCATCCGGCCCCGCAGATTTGAAGGCCTCTGAACTAGACACAGCCCAGAAAACTTTCTCCAGGGATAGTATATTGGCGGAGTCACAAGGTCCCGTAAAAGTATCTTGCTTGTCAGGACTCATTGTGCTAGCGGAGCTCTCGTGGAATCGCGCATCCAATGAGATATCAAGGATCTCCTCACGGGAGGAAGTCCCTCTGCAAAATAGCAAAGTAAATAGTAAATTAATAACAACTTGGAGCATGAGTGTCTTTCGGTGGTCGGGTTGCAGGGTAGTAATAGGATCAAATGCTGCTTTGTAACCAATTCCTCTCTGTACCTCCACGTGGTGGCCGCTAGTAACCCAGCGGGAATCGGAGACATCAAAAATTGATGATTGACCGCTGCCTTGGAATGTGTGCATGCACGCTCTGTCCATGTCGCCTCATTTCCTTTCAACTTTACATGTCCTTATGTGGCAACAGTATAAACTTGTAATGGACGATTTGGTTGGCATCTGAAGATGCCCGTGGGGGGGGCCTAAGGTAGCATAATGACCGTGAAAGTCGGGTCGTGCTATCTGGCGAAGTAAAAGGCCCCTCAACGAGCTAAGAAGCGGCCTATGCTTGCTGTAGCTCAGTTCGGGAGACGTCAGCGGGGTTTTTGCCGCTCCTTGCGCCTGTCATTTATGTATTAACAAAAATTCATAGGCCTAGGGAACACAACACCAACAGGGGCGGTAAAAATGGGGAATAATTAAAAATTGGGGCGATAAGGAGGGAGTGGTTGGCGGACGGCTCAGATGCCAACGCGCTCGCATCTGGGACCGGGTGTAATAAGACCCTTGTCCTCTGGTTTCGTACCACCAACAGATCACTACTAATCAGGTGCTACTTCGATCTGCCGGTGGGACTAGCAGTACCAGACCATAATATGGTTCATTATAAGCTTTTGTTAAAAGTTTTAGTTGATGCCTCCTAGATTACGTGGAAGCGATCTAGTAGGCATCACACTGAATGATTCTGAAATAAATCAAACTGATGGCTTCTGGATCACTCGCCAGAAAATAACCAAGTAGACAACACATGGACCGATTCGGGAATGAAGCAAATTGATTGTTTCTGGATCACTCGCCAGGAAGCGATTCAGTAGACGTCACATGGAATGATTCATGAATGGATGCTACTACTATTGTAGTTCTGGAGCATTTGCAAGACGCTTTAGTGGGGAAAAAATGTTTCCCGGTTCGCACTTCCATAACCCCACTTATGCCTCGCAAACTTTCGAGCAATTCATTTTGGTCGGTAGTTTACGGCACCTTGCGTTTTTTTTTCACTTTTCGGGATTAACACAAATAAACCGGTACTTACCCTATGAATTCCGATGAAAAGTTCGGAAATTACCTGAAATGCTGCTATTTGACAACCATTGTACAGTCACTTTTTGCGGCACTTCTGGGAGTTTCCGCTGAATTCACCGGCCCGAGGATTAGTCCCAGGGTAGTGCTGCAGCACTCACATTAGCCAAATTGCCGGCAAATTAATGAAAAATTCGAAATTTCCCAGTCGCACTTGTAACAGTCCATTTTGCTCGGTATTTCACGGGACTTTACGTTTTTCACACTTCCACACGTCACTAACAACCACTACTTTTATTTGCACATGAAATCACGACACTAAACTCAATTCAACGCACGAAAATCGCGAAACTCCACCAGGCGACCGCACGCGTTTACATATGGCTGCTCGTTATATCGTCGGTACATTGACAATCAGCTGACACTCCGGCCTGTTAGTAAAGATGGCAGTGGTTCCACCATTGCCATCTTAATTATACAGGCCTCCACTCAGCTGATCGTGGTGAATTCTGACTTCTATGCTGACGACAATATGACATCCATGCCTTGCCAAGGCAGTGACTACACACACTGCCTGTATTTTTAGATGGAAATGAAAGGAGAAAAGAGGGGGAAATATGTGATCCGCATCCGAGTTCCCCCCCCCCCCCCCTTGCATTTCGAGACCGTTACACTTAGAAATATGTATGAAAATTTACAGAAAGCGGCATTTTACTAGCGTAGAAAACTAAAAATAATAGATTGATTGATGATCACTGGTATATATACAATTAATAAAGAATTATATTCACTATCCAGCAATATTAAATTATTTATTTTACGATGAAGACAACGTTTCGCATTATACATATATGCATTTTCAAGTCTTTACATTAATCGAGAAAATATATAATAAAAAACTGTCCATAAAAATTAAAATAATTATTATAATAATTATTAAAATAATTATTAAAATAATTAAAAATAATTAATATTAATATTATTGAAAATGCATATATAATGCGAAACGTTGTCTTCATCGTAAAATAAATAATTTAATATTGCTGGATAGTGAATATAATTCTTTATTAATAAAAATAATAGAATTTTGAAATCTCATCAGAAAAGGTTAATAATATTTTAGTACATTTATATAGTTGCAGTTAGTACACCCTGCAACCCATAAGCACATCGCAGGTCAGAAATATTGATGGCTAATGATAACTGACTACGTTTAGACCGTGGTAAGAATCGTAGTACTAACTGTGGTGTGTTCGAGTTAGTACAAGTTCTTGGTGTGTTTAGACCGACGGTTGCAGCAAGTATTACCGATGTCAGCTGTGGTTTTATTGTCTTTTCGGTCATTTCGGGATTGCTCATAATCCGGGCGAGCTGCTAACTTTGAGCCAGACGTTCGGATTCAAGTTCACAGCAGAAAACGCAAACGTTACATGCAATGACAGCTGTAGTCAGCTCAGTACCGCATGGCAAATGGAGTTAAAGTTAGTCGTAGCACTAACAAATCTGGTACGTTTAGACCGCGGTGGGTTTCTTCGTATTAGTTAATCCTCCAAGTAGTTCGCACGGTCTAAACGTACTCACTAACACCATAATCAATAATATCTCCAAGTTTCATTACAATCACGTAATATTTAATATTAGTACCTTCATTAAAAGTTAGGCATTGTGACACTATACATTCAAAAAATACTCCTATCGGCCTCAGACATAGGTGCGAGCCCTGGTTGGTTGGTTGGTTAGAGTGGCTGTTCCATTCCAGCAGGGAAAGAGAACACAATTAGCGTTAGGTACGCCGTTTTGATGCCACATGCCTCATGAGAGGAATAAACCGTTGATATCAAGAACGTTCTGAGGTATTCGTCCTCAGATCCATCCTGTGGAGTTAACAAAACGTATTATCTCCCCGATACTCCTCGAGGAGATGTCGGATATATCTTGGAAGAAAGCGCTGCCCAATTCTTGATGTCTGATTCTCGCAAGAGCCGGGCATTTGCACAAGAAATGGATCAGAGTTTCCTCCTCCTCCTCATTCCTGCAGCTACGGCAGAACATGTTGTAAGGTATACCCAATCTGGCCGCGTGCACTCCCACCGGCCAGTGCCTCGTCGTAATCGCTGTAACTTTTGCGACATCCGAACGGGCTCTCTTCAGAAGGGCATTAGATTTACGTGCATCATATGATGGCCATAATTTCTTAGACGTGCCACACGTTGTCAGTGCGCCCCATCTTCCACTAGCCTGTGTCATGAAATGTGTATGAATCTCATTTTTAACGGCACTAAACGGCGGGTGGACAGTCACCGCGTAGGACTCGTGTAGTGCAGAGCCCTGTCTCGCCAGTTGATCGGCCCTCTCGTTCCCCTCTATGTTCCTATGTCCTGGAACCCATAGAAGAGAAACTCTGAAGAGGTCCGCCAGTCCAGCCAGTTCACTGCGGCATTGTTTTACTATTTTCGATGAAATTGTTATTGATTCCAGAGCCTTAATCGCGGCCTGGCTGTCTGAGAAGATGGCGACACTCCTAGTGGTTCCCGTGCGGTGCCTTAACATCCTACATGCTTCCCTTATTGCCAGCACTTCAGCTTGAAATACGCTTGCATAGTCTGGGAGGCGAAAAGACATTGATGCACAGAGATCCTCAGAAAAGACCCCCGCACCGACTCCACAATCCATTTTAGAGCCATCAGTGAATATTTTGCAGTCGTATCCTTCGGTCACCTCTCCCTCACTCCATTCCGCTCTCGTTGGAAACCTTGTTACGAGGTGCTTTTCAAAGTCTACTTCGGTGACGATATAGTCTGTTGGCAACATGTCTCGAACACCGACAGGTAGAGACTCTAGTATATTGCTATGCCCATAAGGCTTGGACGTCCAACATCCAGACTCCCTTAGTCTGACAGCGCTGCACGCCGCGTTAAATTTTATTTGTAGGTCTAAAGGGAGTAGACCCAGGATGATATTAAGTGCATCCGCTGGACATGAACGCATAGCTCCCGTGACTGTGATGCAAGCGGTTCTTTGCACTTTGCTCAATAGGTCAATATTATACTTCCTACGAAGAGCTGGCCACCATACTAATGCTCCGTAAGCGAGTATAGGTCGCACTACAGCCGTGTATAGCCATAAAACCATCTTTGGCTGAAGACCCCAGCTTCTGCCGCAAGTTCTCCTGCAGGCGTAGAGGGCTATATAGGCTTTCTTTGTACGATGCTCAATGTTCATCTTCCAACGAAGCTTCGAATCGAGAATGACTCCGAGACACTTAGCGTTGGGCGACAGTTTTAAAGAGTGGCCATTAAGTTGTGGGAGTTGAAACTCCGGTATTCTGGTCTTTGTGGTGAAGAGGACTAACTCGGTTTTCCTCGGGTTCACACTAAGGCCACACTCTGCAGTCCAAGTGTTTACTATGTCCAAAGCTCCGCTCATGATTTCGCTCATGACTGTTGGGAACTTACCCGAAACCAGAATTACCACATCATCTGCGTATGCAATTACCTTGACTCCTGATGCTTCTAGCTTTCTTAGGAGTCCGTCCATCGCTATGATCCAAAGCAGGGGAGACATCACCCCACCCTGAGGGGTACCCCTGCGTACGTATTTGGTGGCTTGACATCCCCCAGCTCCGATTGAATCGTTCTGCTGTTTAGCATCGCTACTATCCAGCTGCTAAAACAAGTCTCCACCCCAAGCTCGGTGAGGGACTCCTGAATGATATCAGTTCGGATGTTATTAAACGCGCCCTCAATGTCCAGGAAAGCGGCTAGAGTGTATTGTTTGTAGTACAAGTCATGCTCAATCGTGCGTACCACCTCATGGAGAGCCGTCTCCGTCGACTTACCCTTGAGGTACGCATGCTGGCCTTTTGAAATTGGCGATTTTAACAACAGCTGTCGAATATGGCTGTCCAAGATTCGTTCCAGTGCCTTCATTAAGAAGGAAGTGAGGCTTATAGGCCTGAAGTCTTTTGGAGACACATGACCACATCTGCCCGCCTTCGGAATGAACGTGACGCGTACACGTCTCCAAGAACTGGGTACATGGTTGAGTGCTATGCAACTTCTGAACATGGCCACTAGCCATGGAGTTACTATGTCTTGTAACTGCTGAAGCATGACCGGTAAAATGCCATCAAGTCCCGGAGACTTGTACGGCGAAAAACTGTTGATGGCCCAAGTCAAGGACTGCTCAACTGACCTGTCAGTGACGCAGCGGTCCTCGCTGCCCGGGAAAAGTGTTGTCATAAGTAGTTCAAGAGTTTCAGCCGCCGATTCGGTCCAAGCTCCGTCCGGTCTCTTGATGAATGACGGACAGCTTTGGGTTTTAGAAAGAATCTTGTGTAGCCTTGCTGAAGCTCCAGTGCTCTCAACTGACTTGCAGTAGTCTCTCCAAGACTCCGTTTTTGCAGTTCTAATAGCTTTCTTGTATAATTTCAAGCAGTCCTTGTATGGCTGCCAGAACTTATGTTTATAACAAATGTTAAAGATATCCCTAGTTAACTTACGTAGTATGAACAAGTCCTCGTTCCACCACGGGGGAAGAGTTTTTTTGCTGTTTTTCGTGGGACACGAGACCTTGTATCCCAAGTCCATAGCTTTTCCAAAAGTCTCGATCCTAGACTCCAGCTCTTGTATGGACTCTATGCTGAGGCTGGTCGTCCTTGAGAGTTTGGAGGTTATAACCTGTCTAAACTTGTTCCAGTCGATTCTCTTGGGATTCCTGTACGGTTTCGCCTCCTCCCCCTTGAGAGCGACCGTAAACAGTATCCAACTATGATCCGAGAATGACTTAAGGTTAGAGACCTTCCAGTCCTCCACTCTGATGTTTTCATTATTATCCATCATAAGCGTAATGTCAAGGACCTCCTCCCACCCTTGAAACGTATCCGTGCTAGGAAAGGTGAAGATGGGGGCGTTTCCCCTATTACACAAAAGGAGATTGTTGTTAATAATATAATCGAAAATTGACTCACCTCTCTCGTTCGTTGTAGAACTACCCCACAAGGTGTGTCTAGCGTTGGCATCGCCTCCCACAAGTAGGCTGCATTTCCTAGCAGCCGCTGCTCTGGTTACATGAAGCAATTCCTCGGTGGGTGCAGGTCGATCGTGGGCCACGTGGTGCGAGCCCTACCTGCATGCTGTTTTTGGTAGTGCCAATTGTAGTTTAAACATTTCGGAAAGGGTAAAGATTGGTGGTGGAGGAGGAGCAGGAGTTAGGCTGGTCGCTAACTCTACTATCTATAATTATTCAAACAATTTTATTTTATTTTTTTTTGCAAGTTTGCAATTTGCAATATCGTCTTAACATGAATGGTTAAGCATCTCGAAGGTTTCACATATGCATACCCTAGAGCGAGGCGCAAAGCTACGAGTACTTTGGCGGAATTATGTTCATATCAATCCTTTTTGCGGATGATGAGTTTTTTTTGGCGGGAAACTTTTTACAACAGGGTTGTTTTTGAGCCATCATCTTTAAGACAATTTAGGGGAAGTTTTACAAAATTTAAGTATATTTAAGTATAATATGCTTTTTAGACATTAGATTAGGCTTTAAAAGTAACGTAACTACTGCATTTTTAGTTATTAAAGCCCTATTCACTACATTGACTTTAGCACCTAAAGTGGCGAGTGCATCCAGCCGATTTTCCTGGAAAACCCAAAGTCGAATTATTTTCTTTTCTTTATCTTTCTGGTTTAGTTTCTCATCAAATAAAATGCTAGTATTATCGTAAAGTGCATAGAATGCCAGTACTTATGAGACCAGCAATACATATATCAGGTTTTGTCAAATACTCGCATTATATGTACAAGTCCTAAAAGAACAAGTGACTATATTTCCTTGAACGCCTCCTTATCGCTAGTACCTTTTGACTTAACAGACTTCTTCTGCTTCACTAAGGGGAATACGCTTCAATTACTTCTGAGAACAAAGCAGTTGCCTCAGTCATACAGAAGCACGTGAAATATACAATAACGCCGCCCCTATAAAATAACACTTATCACACATACTGGCGAAGCCGGCAAAATACTTGCTAGCACCAGCGAAATCGAAATCCAGATCCTGACAATAGACCAATCGAAATCACATTTTGATTAGATTCGGCATCGTTGGACCGCGTAATTTGTCGTACAGCCTAGTGGCGAATTGGCGAAGTTCGAACTGAATTCTGTCAATTTGGCAAAACTCATCAACTTACAAAACCCCAAGGAGCAAGGAATGGAATCCCACACGATGCGTTGGTTGGAGGGTATGCGTATTTGATCTTCCACACCACCGACTTTCTCGATTCAAAATCCACTTGGCATGCAGGCATGACTCTAATGGCGGAGATTGCTTTTTAATTAGCTACGCTTTTCGTGAAGCTCCGACCATTAATCTTCTTCATGTTGCCAAAGACGACAGGCATGCTGACGGAGTGGAAGTGGAGTAGTGCGCCTATTGCCAGAAATTCAATGAAAGCATTCAACAGGATACAACTTCCAGGTGGTTATTCCATGACAATGTACACGAATCCTTGCTGTTGGCAGTCAAAGACTCTTAGGCGGCTGGATGCAGTATGTGTTGCGAGTACTCCAACCATTGTTTGTTGGAAAGCCGTTGATAAATGGTTTGAAATTCTGCTTTGCAGATCCGCTTTACATTTGAAGTAAATGGAGAAAAATTGAAGGACGTGTGGTACATACGAAACAGATTGGCACTTCGGATGGAATATGGAGTGATTAAATTAGTGAGATGAATTAAAACAAAGCCCTTTGATGAAATGAACGATGAAGATTTCAGGAAAATTTTACATATAATGAACTAACACCAGTGACGTGCACTCGTAGTAAGCAATTCCAAACTGCTTGACTTACCGAAATAAGCAATTCAATAATAAACTTTGCTTACACCAATACACATATCATCATTTCAGTCAATGTTTTTCTTTAAGCTGAAGAATACATATTATCATTCAAATATTCCTTTACACATTCAAATTCTGATCCGCGCCTTCTTTTGGTTAAAAAACATTCGTTCAATTACTTTAGATAATATTCAAACCTCCCACATTTTGCACACCATAGACACCAAACTTAGAATAGGAAAATGTGCCTAGATCTTTAGATGCATGTACCATGTGTGCATCCAAATACTAGAGACATGTTGATTCCAGAAAATGGGAATCTTGGATTTCAGTAGTACATTGGGCAACGATTTTTTTTTGTTTTGTTCGCAAATTTATATGAAACAAGTCAAGCACTGGCGCGACTGCTTTTGTGTGTGGGATAAAGCCCAATGATGCTTGTTAATGAAATGTTGCAAATGCAGGGAATGTTTATGGGAATTTGATTTTTCCAGTAGAGCTTTTGTTTTTGTTATGTAATGGATTTTCCGTTGCAATTTAAAAGAGGAAATCAGTGCAATCGGGTGATTTTGATTAAATTGTGATTTGAAGTTTTTTTGACCGTTTGTAGTGATTTAATTGATTTGATTTGTGATAAAAGTGGTAAGTTTTCTTTTCGCATTATGTCGGAGTATTGCTGCGCGACGGATTTCGTACTAAAAGCGGGATTTTCAACTCTTTCCTTTGCCAAGAAAAGAGAAATTATAGAATCGGATAGACCGAAGCCAGATCTTAGTTTAGAGTTTAAATTAAAAAATATTACGCGAAAATTCCATATCGAAACGTATGAAAAGTACATTTGGTTAACGGGAAGCTGTAAATTAAATAAGTTATTTTGCTGGCCGTGTCTTTTGTTCACGAATGAAAAATCTGTTTGGAATAAAGCTGGATTTAGTGATTTGGATAATTTTACGGGCTCAACAGCAAAGCATTCAAGTTCCGAAAAACATCTTCAGTCGTTAATTAAATTAGATAATTTTGGTTCTCAGCGTATAGAGTTTATGCTTAGTAACCAGGTGGCAATATCTGTTAGTTTGCATAATGAAAAAGTTGAGCGTAATCGTAATATTTTGAAACGTTTAATCGATACTGTAATTTTTTTGGCAAAACAGGAGCTTCCTTTTCGCGCAAATAATGAAGACTCTTCTTCAAATAATCGTGGTAATTTTATCGAAACCGTAAATTTCTTGAGTTTGTACGATCCGATAATTGAGTCCCACATAGATTCTATAAAAGCAAATGCAGCGTTTTCGGGTTTGTCTAATAGAATCCAAAACGATCTTGTTTCCGCTATAGCTAATGTGGTTCGAAATAAAATCAATTTGGAAATAAAGGAGGCTCCATTTGTAGCTGTAATGGTCGACGAAACGCCAGATGTTAGCGGTCGGGAACGATTAACGATGATTTTTAGATATACAATATCAAATGAGATTGAAGAAAGATTTATCGGATTTTTGGATGTAAGCGCTAATCGTACAGCTACAGCAATAAGCTCTCACATTTTAAAACAATTGCAAAATTTTAATATCGATAAGAAATTAATTGCACAATGTTACGATGGCGCAGCAGTAATGAGTTCTCAAATTCGTGGAGTTCAGACTTTAATTCGGGAAAAACATAAATCGGCAATTTTCGTTCCATGTTACGCTCATTCACTAAATCTAGTATTGTCTAAAGCAGTTGAGTTTATTCCGGAAATTAAATTATTTTTCGCGCACATCAATAAAATCGCATCATTTTTTAATACATCCACTAAAAGGTCGGACCTTTTTGCAAATATAGTAAATCGTCGTTTACCATCGGTTTCCAAAACGCGTTGGCATTATCATTCGCGTATTATTAACGTTATATTTGAACATAAGCATGAAATTTGTACAGTTTTTGAGACAATTTCGAATGGTTCTCAACACTGGGATGGCGATTCCTTGACTTTTTCCGATATATACTTACAAAAATTCGCAGAGTCAGATTTTCAATTATATCTGTTAATTTTTTCTGAAATTTTTTCGAAAACTGATATAATATTGTAATGTTTCCTCTGTTGAGCGAAACCACGAAACCAAAGCAGGTTCGTTAGATATTCTTGTGCTGAATAATGAAACACTTCGATTGAAAAACACACACTTTATTTACAAAACGAACTAACTACACACGCGTACTAACAACGAATGTTAAAACTAGCAATAACAACCACGACGGCAGATAACGAATATTTCCTTAGCGATCCAACCGCCACTGAGTGTCGAGTCTGACTACCACTTCTTCACGACTGCTTTACGACTACTTTACGACTACTTTACGACTGTCTTACTCGTTCGGTGACATCTGCCTTTTATAGGTGGAGATCCATGCTTTCGTCGATTAGCGAAGACTCTAGATTTTTCGAGCTGTTTGAGTCTCGGGTTCCACTACTCAACGAAGGTTCGAGAATCCGCTTCAATGTTTCTGTTTGGAGAAGGCTCTAGACTACAGATGGCTCGAAAATCGTCTAGTGTGTATTCAATTTGTACTTGTCATCGATCATTCGAGATTAGTACAGTGTGGGTCGTAAAAGATACCCACCCCGAACACGCAACACTGCCTCCTCCTTAGACCTGTTCGTCCCGAACAGAAGTCACCATGACGCCGCTCACGCGGTGCCATCCGATCCAGATGCACGGCCTTCATTTTTACTGTTGGCCTCCATCGCTTCGCAATGCGACGCACCACATTATCCACCCAACCAACAATCTCATCCGGTTCCTTCCAGGTCTCTCGAGCCCTCGAGCACATTCGTTTTCTCCGATGAGCGCTGCACAATCCTGCAAAGCCACCGTCGCTGCCAATCGAGCGAGCTTTCACGTTGAACCTCCTTCTCACGCGATCAATTTTCCACCGAGGTCGTTCTTGGATCAGGCCATCTACGCCATCCATCCGGCGTCCGAAGTCGGCGACCGACGTTGACTGCTCCATACACGAATCATTCCGTGGGGTTGGAATGCTCTGCAACACCTCCGTAGTCGGACATCGCAATGCCTCATTGACAGCAGCAGTACACTCGTTGTCGCTCCTGCTGTCCATCATCACAGCGGCCTCAAATTGCGTGCAGGACACTTCTACGTCGTCGAGAACTGGTTCCCTTGAAACCTTCGCGGACAGTTCGGCCCTAACGAATCCCGACGTTCCCACACGTTCCAGATCGTTCCTCGAGTTTCCAGCATTCTCGAGTCCATCACACACGTTTCCGATCTGGGCGCCCACCCGCATCCGTTTAAACTTCATGGAGTCTCTACGAAGCTTCTCGCCATTAAGCTTCCAGACTCCCGCAGACCGCTCCTCCCATTGTGGCTTCAAACCGTTGTCCTTCTGCGGTTGCAATCGTCTTTTCACTCTCCGTGGTGACTTCTCCACCCTCATCAGCCGCTCGTTTAACTTCGCCGATTGTTCGGTCATATTCGTTGTAGGTCCATTCGACGCCGTTGCCGTCTCATTTAGCGACTCCTCAAAACTCGCTGACCGCTCGTTCATCTGCGATGTCATATTACTCGGCAACTTCTCCAATCTCGGTGACTGTTCGCTATCGGTCCGGCTGTTCATTACCGCAGCGGCCTCGAGCTGTGTCTGCGATTCGATCTTGATGACACCTGATGTTTCGACGCGCTCCGGTTCGCTTCGCAATCCTTCGACCTCCTCGGCAACCGTAAACCCGCCATCCACTTTGGCGTCATCCTGCATGAGGTCGTTCTCGAACTCTTTGGAGGTTTCTCGTTGCCTTTCGTCGAGCAATCTCGATATTTCCGACGACTGATTCTGCAACTGCTCGTCTAACCGCTCGGATTGCTCATCAAATCGCTTGCTAAATTGCTTGAACATCGACAGTAGCTGCTGGATGCCAGTTTCCCCAGTTGAAACCTGTTCCGCTCCCGATTCGTCAAGATTTCTTGTCGACTCATCCGGAAATTCGAACGTAAACGGATCCTGTCCTTCGGCTCTCATCGCTTGTGCTAAACGAATATACAGCGCGGACGTATTTCCCGTCGTTAACAATTTCCGTCGTGCTAGTTCGTTTCTTATCTCCGCGATTGTCAATTCGCAAAGAGTACCCGGCATTTTAGTTCGTTTTTCACTTCAAAAGTTCACAACAGTCAGTCGTGCAAATTCTACCCGCGTAGAATATTCCCGCACTTCACTACGAAGTTTCTCAAACACACACAATAGCGCAACTTCCCGGCGCTTCACTTCAAAGTTTCTTGAAACTTCCCGTGCTTATTTACACCCCCGTAAATATCCCGCACGACTTTCACAAAATCCACAATCGCGCAAGTTCTATACTCTCAGAACTTCCCGGCGCTTCACTCTAAAGTTTCTCGAAACTTTCCGTTTATTTACACTTCCGTAAATATCACGCACGACTTTCACGACTTTCACTTTTCAAACGAACGTCCACTACACACACGCGAATATCCCACTTCTGACACCAATTGTAATGTTTCCTCTGTTGAGCGAAACCACGAAACCAAAGCAGGTTCGTTAGATATTCTTGTGCTGAATAATGAAACACTTCGATTGAAAAACACACACTTTATTTACAAAACGAACTAACTACACACGCGTACTAACAACGAATGTTAAAACTAGCAATAACAACCACGACGGCAGATAACGAATATTTCCTTAGCGATCCAACCGCCACTGAGTGTCGAGTCTGACTACCACTTCTTCACGACTGCTTTACGACTACTTTACGACTACTTTACGACTGTCTTACTCGTTCGGTGACATCTGCCTTTTATAGGTGGAGATCCATGCTTTCGTCGATTAGCGAAGACTCTAGATTTTTCGAGCTGTTTGAGTCTCGGGTTCCACTACTCAACGAAGGTTCGAGAATCCGCTTCAATGTTTCTGTTTGGAGAAGGCTCTAGACTACAGATGGCTCGAAAATCGTCTAGTGTGTATTCAATTTGTACTTGTCATCGATCATTCGAGATTAGTACAGTGTGGGTCGTAAAAGATACCCACCCCGAACACGCAACAATATTTAATATTATTCAGAGCAAAGTGGTAAACATTTCATAAGCAAGCCAAAAAATTATTGAATTTGAAAATTGGCTTGAAAATGACTTTTCTAAAAAGTTTGATAATTTCTATTCGACAGTTACAACAGAATATCAGCCACCACGTAAGAAATGTAGAAATGCGATAGATCCTTTACAAAATTTACGGCGGATATTTCGGGAGATTATAGATGTTATTCTCGGGCAAATTCGAGATCGATTCCATTCGTTTAAAGATCTTTCATTTTTAGAGTTGCTTGAACCGAATTATTTTTCTAAATTCAAGTCAAATTTTCCCGATAAAAATTTTGACTCACTTATTGAATATCACGGTCAATTTTTCGACAGAGTAAAGTTGAAAAATGAGCTAAAAGTTATTTATTCTTCAGATGAGTTTAAAAACGCGAATCCTAGTAAAATTCTCGATTATTTTCAAAAACGGCCTTATGTCGCAAACGGTTTTAAGCAAGTTCATATTTTAGCAAAATTATTAACGTCAATTCCAGTCACAGTGGCAACTGCGGAAAGGTCATTTTCAACACTAAAGCGCGTTCACACATTTTTGAGAAATCGCCAATCCCAAGAACGACTTTCGGATCTTGCTTTAATTGCGGTTGAAAAGGATCTTCTTATACAAATGCGAAGAGAAAACGATTTTTTTGATAATGTGATTAAAGAGTTTTTACTTAAAGAACGGCGCATAAATTTGGAATACAAATAAATGGCAATGGCGAAAGAATATTTATTTATTTCAAATACCCCTGAAATTTTCTTAGTTTTAATTAACATAATATTTATTTATCATTTTTTTTATTAGTAATATTTTATTTATTTTTTTTTTTTTTTGTATTCCGAATATATGTGCCAAAATTTTATTTATATCTTTCCTGATTTCTTCTTTAAGGCTTAAAGCCGCTTGGTATAAATGTTTTTGTGACTGTCCATATTCTATTATACAGTCCATTTTTGTTTATGCTAAATTGGCTTTAGGGCGCCCAACTGCTTGACTATGAAAAATTTCCACTGCACGTCACTGACTAACACAACTGAAATTTCTGTTGTTTTTTTACCGTTCTGTAGAAATAAAAACCCCTTATAAAATCGGTCTGTCCGCCTGTCCACCTGGACAGAGAATATCTCGTGAACGGCTGAAGCTAAATTCATGAAATTTGGAATATGAGGGATTGCTATAATGCGTGGCACAAATCTAACCTCTATAGGGGGAAAAAAAAGGGGGCGACCGGTAGCGCAGTGTGTTGAGGCATCAGTCTCATGTTTGACTACCGGCGTTTCGGGTTCGAATCCCGTCCACGACGACGTTCGTGGCCATAGATGTGCAGGAGGTGCATGCTGGCAACTGCATTCTCCAAAACCAGTTTATGCCGACGAAACGTCAACTGAGCCACATGAAACAGTTGACGCGCTATGCCCCATAAAGGGTTAGGGCAATTGAGAGAGAGATAGGCATAAGCACATTCAATTTTCAAGTATTTTTTACAATTCGATGTAGGTACCCATAGCGGAGTGAGGAGGCGCTAAGGGTGAATTTTTTTGTCTCTCTTCCGCGTGAAATCCAGTGGAGTAGATAGGTGCTGGAATTCAGTGAGTAACTACTTAAGTCAATGAGGAATTCAGTGAGTCAATCCGCATCTCGGATTGGATAAAACAGCTAAAATTCAGAATAATGAAATGAACCCCCAACTTTTCGTATGGACTTCGAGAAGAGCCGACTGTAGCCGGGAGTGCTTCACTCAATGTTGATTTTTGGCCCGCCCAATACATTGTTTGTTCGGGTTGTTTCGTGGTCCGATATCACCCAAATAAGGTGTGTAACTTCCTTGAGAGACCCTAAGTGTGCATTCAGGCTGTTTTGGTGCTGCTCTATCGGAATCGGAGTGATGATTGATGAGACACGAATCCAATATTCGGAACAGAATGGAGCTTAAAACAGACAATGGATAAAAAACGACAAATTCAGCACGCAGCTTCCTTGGGTGACTGTAAACACGATACTGTGGTACTGATCCGGGTTTATAGTTAGGTTAAGTTAAAGGGACTGCCGTGGAACACACAGCACACATAGACCACCACTGGGTCCCTTACGATACCACCGTCGACTCGACAAGCCGAGTCCTAAAAATTCATTGAAACAGCCAAAGCAGTTGATAAAACGCTGGAGCCATGCTAACATCCTTAAAGTCGTCCAGATCGTAAAAAAAGGACGCTAGGGTATTCCTTTTTCTTATAGCCAGGGCATGACATTTACATAGTAGTTACACGGTAGTTGAAAGCTATACTCCTCCTCATTTTCGTCCCCGCAGCTCCTGCAGAAGTTATAGTGTGAAAGCCCGACGTCAGGCCCTGGCCGCCTGGGTCATCGTCCTCCAATTATCTCGGTCAAGTGGCCGCATCCTTAAACGAATTCTCCGTCTTTCTCGCAGCCTTGCTCCGCCAACGCGTTGTCGATTGAATATTTTACTAGGCATTCATTATTGACGTTGTAGTTTGACGATTCTCTAAACTTCCAATTCATCGTACCGGATGCGCCATCTATTTCGATCGCAAACTGCTCCGAAAATTCGCCGAAGGACCTTTCATTCAAATGTGTTTAACATGTTTTCGGAGGCTTGAGTAAGGGTCCTGGTTTCGCAGCCATAGCATAGCACAGGTCGCATGATGGTTTTTTTATATACTACTTTGCCTTAACCACTAGCGGGGAATAGCGCGTCAACTACTCCTGCGCGCCATCGTACTCTGTTCTGGGCAATGGGGCGCAACTTCCCAAAAGACTTACCCAGTGCCTGACACTCCTTTGCCACAGATCGACGCCATGTGATTCGAGGACCCCCTCTTGGTCGGCCTTGGTTAGAAATGGGGTTCCATTTCATGGCATGCAAAAGCAATGCAGTTATCACTCTTCCGCAATGTGTGACCTATCCACTGCCATTTTCGCCTGCGTATCAATTCGTCGATTGGCATCTGACCCGTACGCCGACTTAGCTCTTCATTTGATATTGTTTCGGGCCAGAAAATTCTTAAAATTCAACGAAGACATGAGTTGACGAAAACTTGCAGCTTTCTGGTAACGTGTCAAAATTATTCAGAAGTTCTTCTGCATCGGGCAGGTTTTGGGACATGATGTTGATGTCGTCAGCGTACGCTCTCACTTGCGTTGATTTCAGGAGCAGTATGCCATTGTAATCCGCATTCATTACCCGGATGACGTTTTCACGTGCCCGGTTAAAGAGCGCCAGAGCTCGCCTTGCTTCAGTCCAGTACCTGTTTCAAAGAGATCAGTCAGCCCGTTTTGGATAATGACCTGAGAGACGGAGTTGGTCATGGTAACACTTATTTAGCTATGACTCATAAGGTAAGCAAGCTTCGGCAGACATATATATGGCCCATGAAGACTGTACCATTGAATCATGTGCTTTAACAAAGAAAACTCCAACTTTACAAGCCGTCAATCCCCCAGGCCCGGGTCACGGAAACCCGTGTGAAGTTAGCTCGAACTATAAGGCCGGCCGCATCTTGCGACGTAGGCAGGCCAGCTCGCGCAACGCGCACATGGCATTGGTGTTGTAACAATTGTCAAAATCTGCATCTTTTACATCAACAATGCAATGTGCGCGAGCTGCCCTGCCTACGTCCAAGATGCGGCCGGCATAATGGTCATGTGAGGTAGTGAAAATCATCGTTCAATTTGGTTATGATTCCTAATGATGCTGTCAAAACATGTTAGCAGCAGCGCTTCCAAAAAGGAGATTTGCTACCGAAACGTCAACAAGGCATAGAAATGCTAGAGATGTTGCCGCGCCCACGCCCCTGGAGGGTTCAAGGTAATTAATATAGATCGATCGGCGTTCAATTTTTATCTGCCAATATTTTAGTGAAATTTTACTGCGATCCGTCGGTCTGACGATTGATTGTATGGTGTATGTGATTATCGCAATTGATTGTCAAACTATCAAATTTGACGCACTCCGATGATTTAAATGGTTCTGTAATGGAAATATCAAATATGTAGTACACGAAAATATCACACAAATCTAAATAGTTAACTAAAGTGAATGTAGGTTGGATTGGGAGTGAATCATAACCTATTTTCCCATATTATATTATATATTTCTTACTGACGTAAAATCGTCCAGAGTTTATAAAGGATTTTAAGACGTGGTCGGTTAAGATATTTGAGTTTAATTGAAAGCTTAATTCATTATTTTGTGTATGAAACAAAAACAACTAACGGCATTGACAAATGAATCTGTTCCAAATAGGTATCCCTTAATCGTGAGACCATTTTGGTGGACCATATGAGACTACACATTCGTATCGACGCCAACTTTTCAACTAGGACTATTGTTATTTCCTTCAAGAATGGATCTGTTTATTGTGAGTATACCATCATAAAAAGATCACACAACAAGTTAATCCGACAGTCAATTAAAAACATAGGAAAAGTTTTTATTTTCTAACAGTCGGCGCCTCTAGTCATTTACCCTAACCACTAGTAGGACATAGCCCGTCAACTATTTCATGTTGCTTAGCTGACGTTTCGTTGGCATAAACCAGTTTCGGACGATGCGCATTGCCAGGATGCATCTCCTGCTTTCATTTAGCCACCTACCTACGACAAGCCGGGAGAGGTTGTGGCTTATTATTACTATTACGCCCGCACCACAGGTGGAAGACAACACAGCACCCATGGCCATGAACGCAGTGAACAGGACTTGAACCCGAAACGAACATAGTCAGACATGAGACTGAACTACCGGCCGCCCCGGTGCGTTAAGAAAATAGGAAAATGCCTGTGGGTACTGTTAGAGCTTCCTCAGCGTTCCAAGCCTGATAGTAGAAGACTACAAAATGAATGGAAGGTATATGCCAGCAACTGCACTATCCGCCGAAAAACATATGCTAACGAAACGTCAACAAGGCATTGCAAGAGATGTTGACAGGTCCATACCCCACTGGAGGGCATAAGGCAATTGGAAGTAGTAGCAGGTTAGGTTAAAAAAGGCTGCTGTATAGAACACAGCACACATAGACCACCAATAGGTTCGTTGTGATACCTCAACGCCATAAGAGCCTAGTCGTCAACCACCCGGATCTATCAATAAAGCGATGTAGATGACCAGCACTAACGTCTTTCAAGTCATCCAGGTCAAGAAATTAAAGGGAACCTAGAGTGTCCTTTCTTCTACCGGCCAGAGCAGGGCAATTGCACAGGAAGTGAGCTATTATCTCCTCCTCCTCCCCGTCTCCACAGCTTCTGCAGTGATCATTATACGGAAGCCGAAGACGCCTGGCATGCTCACCTATCAAGCAATGTCCTGTAATGATCCCCACAACCTTCCTTAGATGCCTTCTCTCTAGCATCTGCAGCCCTGTAGAGCGGCTAGGATTAAAGGCCGGCCAAATTTGTCTTGTAACATTGCATGTAGTTCCATTTAGCCATTCGATATTAGTACGGTTTAGTGCGTTTGTCTTGATCACCTTCTTACAAGCTGCCATCGGTATTTTGACAGGGCGAAAACACTCTATGTCCACACTGGTGGTACCCACCCGAGCCAGCTCGTCTGCCCGGCAGTTACCGCTGAAACCACTATGCCCTGGTATCCAGCACAAAGTGATGTTGAAAAAGTCGCTGAGTTCCTTGAGAGCAGAGCGGCACATCACCACGGTTTTCGAAGTAGAAAGTGCAGCGTCCAGGGATTTTATCGCCGCCTGACTATCGGTATAGATAGTAATAGTCCTAGCAGATACGACATTGTAGCCCAACCAAGCCAAAACTTCGGTAATTGCAGTGATCTCCGCCTGGATGACACTACAGAATGCTGGAAGACGGAGTGACAAGCCAAAATCCAGTCCCTCTGAAAAGATACCAGCGCCTACACCTTCTTCTGTTTTCGAGCCATCCGTAAAAAAGCTTATAGCTTCCGACTCTGGAGTACTGTTTACGCCCCACTCTTGTCGAGAGGGTATTAGGCTGGTATAGCCTTTGTCGAAGGAGTACACTGGGGAGGTGTAATCTGTTTTTTCTGGAATATCAAGATTGTCCACTATAGTCGAGTGGCCAATAGTAGTCATTTTCCACTGTCCCGTTTCCCGAAGACGAATGGCCGTGATTGCAGCCAACTGTTCGGCCAAGATGTTCAAGGGAAGCAAATTAAGCATTACACTAAGAGCAGCAGTTGGTGTGGTCTTGAGAGCACCAGTGATAGCAATACAGGATAATCTTTGAACTTTGTTCAATAGAGTCCTGTAGGACGCCTTGTTGAGTGCAATCCACCAAACTACTACCCCATACATTAAAATAGGGCGTACGACTGATACGTACAACCAAAATACCACCTTTGGTCGCATGCCCCATTTCAAGCTAATAGCCTGCCTGCGAGAGTACAGAGCAACTGTTGCCTTAACAACTCGCTCCTCGATATTTGCCTTCCTGGAGAGCTTTCTATCAAATATAAGTCCCAGAAATCTGGCTTTTTCGCTAAGGGCCAGTCTGGTCCCCTCCAGCAATGGTGGTATCAATGAAGGTAGAGTGTTCCTTCTGGTGAAGAGAACAAGGTCTGTTTTGGACGGATTGACCCCCACACCCACTTGCCAGTAGAAGTAGTAGTATCTAGTATTTTAATTTTGTGGATTTCGTATAGGTAATACGAGTACATAACTAACTAGTCGACTGTAGGCGAATATATCCATTGGCAGCGAATATTCAACTGTCACATGCTTTTTATACCCTACAATCAACCAACATAATCGTATTAGCTATCACAACAACAAACATCCAGTTCAAAATGCACTTCTACGTCGTTTCGCCAATCCGAAGTTCTCAAAAAGACATCACTATAAGATGTCATATAAGTACTCGTGCTGCAATTAATTTTTCGAAATTTTCTAAGTGAACTCCCTTGTAGCTTGGATTTTTCTACCTCCCACTACTTTTCCAGCTCCTTCCAACCCCTTTTTTTCCTGACCAGACTACGAATACTCGTGCAATGACAAACGAAAAAAATGCCATTCCAAACTGTCTTCGTTTATTTTCTTCCGGTCTTTCCTGGTCCCACAACAATTTCATTTTATCTTCCGCTTTCTTAATTGGCATTTGTTACGATTTAATTTTGCATTAATTATGTACTCGCGGGACCTCTACTCTATTCCAGGCATTTGGATGAAACATAGAATAAAAAAAAGAAAAGTTAATTTTTCTGCAGGCTTCGCTTCGTTTAGTCGCGCTGCTTTAATGAGATAAATAAATCAGCCATTATCTCTAGTGGCTTGATTTATTTTAAGATCGTTTTTCACCAGAGTCAAATCGTTATTGTGTCTGAAAGACAAAGGCTTGGGGCGATTATAACTTTTAGAGGCAGAAATTCCGTATTACTGATATGAGTACTAGCTAGTGCGTATTAGGAACCTTTCAGAAGGAATCGATGAGACCACAATGCTTTTAGCATAGGACCCAAACTCTCCAAAGAATAGTATTGAATAGGAAAGAAGGTGTGGCTACTGACCCTCATGGTGGACACTGCGACCATAAGACGTCTGTTGCGCCATAGACCTTAAAATTATAGCAAGAGATCTTCCACCACTCTTACGAAGACCATTGAGTCTCTTGCAGGAGATTTTCTAATATCAGCAGAGCTTGTGACGATCCGCCAGAGTAGCACTAACCCAGCCCGCGCAATCGCTGGGTATAAAAGGTTTATGTTGTAACGGACGGTTTGGTGGGCATCCGAAGATGCCCGTGGGTACGGAGCCTAGGTAGCACAGTGGCCGTGAAGGTCGGGTCGTGCCATCTGGCGAAGAAAAAGGTCCCTCAACGAGCTCAACAGTGGCCTATGCTTGCTGTAGCTCAGTTCGGGAGACGTGGTGGGGTTTTCGCCGCTCGATGAGAATGGAATGGTTGGCGGACGGCAGACATTCCCTCACGTTCTCATCAGCGTCCAGGCGTAATGGGGCCCGCGGCCTCTGGTTTCGTACCACCAACAGATGCTTACTAATCAGGTGCTGCCATTGATCTGCCGGTCGAAGCAGCACAACCAGCATATGGTCGATTGCAGGTGGTTCATTACAGGGCCGCTTCTACTTCGAGGCCTGCCAAGAAGTAGAAGCTGACAGAGCGTGCTGCTAACTAAAAAAAAAGAAGAAAAGTCAGCTGGCAACCATTGTAGAGGGGAAAAAGTTAGCAAAGAGAAACAAAAAATACTACATTTCCCCATTATTCATATGATCAACAGGTTACAGAGAATCCTGAGGCTAGCAGAGGCGCAACACTGCATTCCTTGCCGTAATTCACTCAGAAAATCTGCAAACTGCTGAGCACATCAATAATACAAAAATGCATTTCTAGGCAATCAAAAATTTTAAACTAATGTGAAAGGACAATCCTGACAAACAGAGAGGTACCCAGGGCTCCTCCGCGCTTTGTCCGGACACCGAAGAAGCTCCAAATGCCGGCAATTCAAAGCATTTATGGAGGCCTTAGGTACGTGGCTAAACCCACAAAAGACAAACAATTGCCTTATTGAATTCACTCTATAAGGAAAAACTACTCTATAGGAAGGATTGGGGGTGCTACAGAGGAAAGCACAGCCACGTGAAGGGAAAATACGTGAAGTAAAGATGGCTAACTTAGAACAAGTAGACTTAGTGTGCTTGTGGGCATGCATAACGGTGGAAGGACTAAAAAGAAAGCGGATGAGGTCCTTTTTAGTCCTGTTCTTGACCAGAAATGGGCCCCGCATTGGGCGCCAAATATGTAACGGACGATTTGATTGGCATCCGAAGATGCCTGTGGGGACGGAGCCTGGGTAGCATAATGACCGTGAAGGTCGGGTCGTGCCATCTGGCGAAGAAAAAAGCCCCTCAACGAGCTAAGCAGCGGCCAATGTTTGCTGTAGCTCAGTTCAAGAGACGTGGGTGGGTTTTCGCCGTTCGTTGCGCCAGTCCTTTACGTATTAATTAAAATTCATAGGCCTGGGGAAGACAACACAAACAGGGGAGGTAAAAATTGGGTATGATAAAAAAATGAGGCGAAAAGGATTGAATGTTTGGCGGACGGCGGACATTCCCTCGCGTTCGCATCAGAGTCCTGGCGTAATGGAACCCTCTGCCTCTGGTTTCGTACCACCGACAGATCCTTACTCATCAGGTGCTGCCATAGATCTGCCAGGCCAGTGGAAGCAGCACTGCCAGGATATGTTCGGTTGCAGGTGGTTCATTACAAAGCTGTCTCAATGCCCTCCAAACAAAGACGACACTCCGTCTCTCTGGATAATCCCATCTTATTTAAATGCGATCTAACCCAATGATGGATCGATAGGTAGCCAACAATTAACCTTAGGTCAGCTCTACTCATGTGGGTAGTATACCCATTATCGAAGGGTCTCATTAATTAATTTGATTGCCGCAGCCCTGGAAGGTCATTCCAATAGCGCTGTCGTAGCCTGTCAGACCATTCCTTTATGAAAGTCTTGACTGAAGCCAGGCCTAGACCACAATATGGTTCCAGTCTGATAAAATTAGACGTTGAGCCTTGTCTGGCAAGTTCATCCGCCGATTCATTGCCTTCAAGGCCTTGATGACCTGGCACCCAATATAAAAGAATTTGGTTGTCAGTCGCCTGATATTGAAGAAGTTCACGGCAATCTTCCACCAGCCCTGAATAGAGCTTGTGCGAAGAGAGAGCCTTTATGGCTGCTTGGCCATTTGTGCAGATAGCAATGTGAGCGCCTCTAAGTTTTTTCTCCAGAATAATCCTGGGACAGACCCCTATGGCGTGGATCTTGGCTTGAAAAACGCTGGGCCAGGCACCGATACCGACTGATATCCTGGCGTTGGGCCCACAGACGCCAGCGCCAACTCCCTGTACAGTCTTAGACCCATCAGTGTACCACATGATACGTCCAGAGTCTGCGAAGGGATTGCCATTTGCCCATATCGCGCAGTCTGGCATGAGGGCTAAGAATTTATTGCCGAAACATAACTCCGTAGTCATGTATTCGTAATCTGATTTTAGGCAGATCTGCATGCCAGGAATTTGATTCAGAATGCTCATGTGACCATTGTCACTAATACAAACTTGCATCTTAAGAGCATTTAGAGCAGCTGTTTCTTTAACGAAGATGTGCTGCGGAGTAGGGCGTAGGGCATGTACTCATAGCCCCAGTTATCAGTTACAATATTAAACTCACCAAAAGTACAGAGCTAAATCTAGGGTTTGCGACGTCGATGTTTTGGTTCCCGTGTTTTTCAAGATGAAAGAAGCTTGTACCTACCGATACTCAAAAACGTCAACAATGACTTATCTATATATCTATCACTACTACCAAAAATTAATCAGCATAAAGCCAGTTCTTCCCCTGTCTTCTGGTTTCGTCCATACTATGGATTGTATTCTACAGGAGCTGCCTTAATCCATGGGAAAAGCAGCTCCACTATACCAAATTGTATTCCATTCCGACCTAAATCGGATACGTCACCCATGTCGTACAATGCACGCTATATACAATAAGTTCAGTGTACACATTGTACCCAGAGACCTATTTCGATTTAGGTCGGAATGAAATTCAACCTGGTCTGATCGAGCTGCTTCTTCGATAGATTTATGCAGCTCCTGAACCCAATCTATCTTGTGGACGAAACCAGAAAACATCGACGTATTTGTCCCGATGTTTTTTTGACATCGATGCTTGCTATTTGAATCATCGATGTTTTAACACATCAATGTTTTCGACAGACACAGTAGGGGGATTCACGCCCGCTGTTGTAAATCGTAAAAGCATTGTAAATTGTAAACTAGTTCGCAATAGCCTCGTATTTGCGCCAAATATTCAATATTTTTTATTGTATAACCTTCTTCCGCGCCTATTTTACATTCGCACTGGTAACTTTGAACGATGATTTCAGTACCGACCGACTTACGATTCGAGTGTAAAATTGTTGTTGGACTCGTGTGAAAGTTCCCATTTAAACCAATGCTAAATCTATGAGTCCATGAGCCGATGAGCTCATGAGCTTGTGAAACATCCGTTGAATGAAAGCTGCTTTAGGCTTAGTACGAGTTTATACCAACCGGTTCTTAATGCAACTCATATTAGCAGTCGCTTTGTCACTTCGGTTTTAAAAGTATTTTAATAATCGTGAAGCATATTTATGGCTAAAAACTTACCCCAAAGAATCGACTCTCGCCACCACTTAAAAAACAAAGAAAATCAAATCCCAAGAAAAAATCAACATTCGCAACGACAACAGCTCGGTTATACCTTTAGGTTATGACACCATTTAGTTTGAACTTGATAGCCCAGCACCGTGCCGGAAATTGATTTAAATAAGTCCCAGTTCAATTCGTTCGATTCACCCGGATCTCGATTGATTTCCATACAAAACAACCGACCGGTATTTGATCCGGGCAGATCCAGATTTGATATACGATCCCATCGAATCAAGCAGTGCTATGCTATATGTATACTACTTGTACTTTGGTATCCATAAAGTAAAAAAATTGAAAATCCCACAAATATTCGGCGCCCAATGTGGGGTCAGTTTTATTCGATCTATTAAGTAAAATGAAAATAGCCATACAATAGGCAGCCAAATACAGATCGCTGGAAAACGCCAACTCCTTGATTCCTTTACAAGCGCATAATCAAACGAAAACCCCACAACGATCTAAGCTGATTTGCGCTCCAAGCTGACCTCTGAATCATTAAATTGAACTATCGCCTCCTCGAATGCAAACTGCTTTAAATACAACGTCAAATATTTGCGATACTATCCGGATTTCCATATGATCCTATGTCAGTGAAAAGTTACAATACAAAACTGTCGAGAATATTCGGCACCCAGTGTAGGTTCAGTCTGAATTTATCTAGAGCCAATTAACCCAACATTTGCGAACAAATAAGTGCCGGCTACCTTAAGCTACCCTAAGTTATCAATCGAAAAAAAATAAGCGAAAAATGAAGGGAAAAGCTCTAAAATAAATGGATAAGTCCTCAAGGTTTCAGTTGTCATCAATAACCAGATATTTAAAGCTCGTATAAAATCCGGCAGGGAAAAGATCCTTAGATTTCTGACTTAACCTTAGACTCATACAATATACGACCAAATACTGATCCCTAGGAAACGCCAACACCTTCAATTCTTTGCAATTCCAGAATCACAAATCTAGGGCTGTTCGGCGCTCCAGTTCCCTCTTCTGCGTTTGAACTATCCCTAATCCACTTGATAGTGTCCGTTAAAAGATTTGATTGTTCCGTGTTCCAGTTCTGTCTGCTCCCGAATTATTGCTCTGAAGAAATGATTGGAGGATATTTTCACCAATTAATAGTAGTAGGCATCTCTCGATGCTTTCATTGAGTCAACCTCCCTGCTATGGTTTCAACTTAGTGCAGGCCTCTCACGTTTTCAGTATAGTAATAGTTAAACTTACTTTAGCTTTCACATGAATACGTAGAGGTTGAATATCCTGTAGTATGCCAATAGCCGTTGAGAGACTAGATCGAATGATTCCTGTTACCATTAAGTGGCTTTTCGGCAGACACCATCGACGAGACCTACTACGAGTCAACCTCCGAAACCTGTTGCGAGATTAGCCACGAGGCTTGCTGTGAAATCAATGGCAAGACCTGCTGCAAGACCAACCACGAAACTTGCTGCGAGACAAGCAATGGGACCTGCTATGAGAGCTGCTATTGGTTTTCCTCACGGCAGGCGTGCACACCCGTCTCGCGGCTGGTCTCGTAGCAGCTCCTATGACTGATTGTGATTGTGCCTAAATACCACTTAAGACAGGCAAACCTTCAATGAACATTCCTTTCAAAAATACTACACCATATTCAAATTTAGATTTAACGATTGACAATGGGATAGGGGTCTATCATCCTTCATATATTTTACATAGGTCGATCGCTAGACCCCAAGTCTGGCCTCCATTCTATCTACAGAGCATTTTTGACTTTAACTGCCAAAAGTCTCAACCAAATATTCGACATTTTGCTGCCAGAAGTACAAAAGATTTGTACTATCTAAGGCATCTGATGTGGGTAAGCTTCCTTTTCTTTGTAAAATGCATGCATAACAACTGCTTTGGAAGGGTTAATACAAAGTTTTGTACTGAACTAGACGCAGTTCTGATTAAAGGACGTCGGTCAGTTAAGTTCCCCCCAAGTTTACCTTTAACAGTGATCACTATTGTCATCCGCATAACCTAGTATGGATACCGACAATTTTACTCCCTGAGGACATCTACAGGTGACACCAGCTGCTTTGGCCCTAAGTGCGACGTATGGTCAACCGGCACGTCCGACTGATCATATAAATAAATGACTTGATTGCTTTTAGCATTGGTAAACGTCGGTCAGTCGCGGATCATGTGAAAACTTTGAGTAGGTCAGGCGATCAGTCAGACTGACGGCATGATCATCTAAAAATGTTTATTTGAGCCCTGAGACGGCGCGGATAGAAGATGCATGCTAGCAACTGCACCATCCGAAAAATACATGCCATCGGAACGTCAACAAGGTATAATAATATAGACATTGATGCGCCCACGCCTCTGGAGGGGTGAATCCAATTAATATAACAACATTCTGCTTCATCATCTACAAGAGCTCGAACAACAGCCGGAATTCGCTTGCTTATTTCGAGCCGCCTGATATCCTTCTCTCCACCAGCACATGCTCTTCCAATAACATTAATCCTTAGCGCTTCGTTGACTATCGCTGATCTGTTAAATTGCCTTAGCGATCACAACAAAATCGTTTTTGTCATTTAAGGAAATAGCGCCTCACACCATAGTAGATCCACCGCCAAAAGGTGATGTGCGCTGAAGAGCATATTTCTTTTCACCGAACTGTAGTTAGACCATCATTTCCACTAAGGCAAAATCTTGATTTACCAGAAAAGAATACTCTCGGCCTATGCCTCATACTCCAATTGCTCTGGTTTTTGGCAAACCGATGTCGGGCGATTTTGTGCTTTCTTGTTGATAGGTGTACTTTCATCGGATATCTGGAAAGCACGCAGTTTCATTCAAACCATTACACACGATTCGTTTGGAAATAACGGTTCCTCTGGCATGTCTGAAGTCATTTAGTATGGAACTTGCCGTGTTTCGACAATTTCTGAAGGCGATTAAACTTATAAAACGGTCCTCGGTGTAAAATTTTGCTCTTAGATTAGGTTAAGTTAAAGGGCTGCCATGAATAACCACACCACACACAGTCGGCACCTAGGTCCGTTGGGATAAAATAATAAATAAATAACTGGCGCAACAGTCCAATTTCAACCATGGCCTCGAAATGAGTTAGCATCATCTCATTTTCTAGATCGTGACGGTATGTCTTGTACAGAGGTGTGTGATCAGCAATACGCTCAACCGAGTTATAAACACCATAAATGGGACTCATTTAACAGCTAAGTGGACTCATAGTCCGACATGTGAATCTCCTTTTTTATCGAAAATTGAACCGGGGCCTAGTGCGGAGAAGGCGAACTTGCTAACCGTTGCACCATCCGGACCGTCCGTTACGATACCCAACGGGATGTGTTGTCCCGACCCACTTTAAGCCTCGAACCAGCCTGAGCTCACAAGAAAACATCGGAGCTGGGAAACATCAATATCCCCTAGCTTGGCGGCAAAGTAGTAGGCTCCAAAGATTGACGCTCTAATACTTTGCAGGCCCGGACATTCACAGAGAAAGTGGAATGTACTCTCCTCCTTTTCTTCATCCCCACAGCTTCTACAGTAGTCGTTATACGCAAGCCCAAGCCTCCTGGCGTGCTCCCAAATTGGACAATACCCAGTGATGACACCCACAACCGCACGAATATGATGCCTTTTCAGCATCAACAGTTTGGCAGAATGGCTCATGTCCAGCCTTGCCCGTATCAGATTTGATCATCAACAAGTGCTGCCCCTAAGCCATCTCCTGTTAGTCCTACTAATAGCAGCCGGCATTATGGCATGCTTACATGCATCGATAGGTATTTCAACTTTGCAGAGAGTGTATACGGATTCTTCCGCTGTCCCTCTTCCAGCAATTTCGTCGGCTCGGGAGTTGCCAACGAAACCACTATGACCTGGAATCCAGCACAGAACAATATCAAAGAAATCACCCATCTGCGTGAAAGATTCACGCCACTCCAGCACCATCCTTGAGGTGATAAGTACGGATTCCAGGGCTTTAATCGCGGCTTGGCTGTCTGTTAAAATACAATAATAATGTTCCTAACAGATACGACATGACGATGACGCCACAGCCATACCAGGACTTCCCAAATAGCTACCAATTCCGCTTGTAGAACGCTATACATAGTAGTCAGGTAGTACCGATAAGTTAAGTTTAAACTTAGGGCCGTTTTCTCAATGTCTAGTTAAATCTTACCCTGTAGATAAATGCTAAACGGCGCTCATCTTCCGGTTAAGAATATATCGGACAAAAATTCCAAACTGATACGGGCTGCTGAGATTTTGACAGCTAGAACTGTTTACGTTTGCACATTCAAATGAGACTATTAAACTGGTCACAAGGAACAGAGTTCTGGATATTCATTCGAAGGAAACGGATCTAAAACCAACTCAGCCGCAAAATAATGCTGAGAGGTGGTACAGATGTAGTACGAGGTGGCAGAATTCCGCCAAGAAAATCAGCTGACTTTCTACTGCATTAGCTGCGCTGTGGACTGCATTATCATATTTTGAGCGTTACATGCGCTAAGGTTAAATTTAGTGTCCCGGATAGCTAACTGGCAGTTTAACCGGACATTGAGAAAACGGGCCTTAAGCTGTCAGAGTGAATGCCAGCTCCATCACCACTGTCGGGCTTAGACCCATCTGTGTAGACGTGTATCGTATCTGTTGTCGGAAGAAAGTCTTCATTCCATTCTGTTCGCGATGGGATGAAACTTTTTAAGCACTTTATGAACATTAGTTTTGGCGGAACATAGACTGTACTTGCAGGAATATCTCGATTGCTTAAGATTGTTGAGTGTCCATAGTTTAGAGTGTGACCTGTTTCGCGAATACGGACGGCTGTAAGTGCAGCCAATTGCTCGCCAAAAATATCTAGGGGGAGCAAGTTGAGCACTATATTCATGCCATCAGAGCGTGTTCTTGGTCGGCCCTATCCTCGAGTTCTTGTCAATTGTTCTGTCCCTGTTCACATCCCAGAATCAATTCAACCATCTCTTGCTAGACAATAGGAAATTAGAAAGAAAACGGAAATAATGGCAAAAAACAAGTGACACGTTCATATTTAGTTCAATGTAGCCAAATTTACCGTTATGTTGTAAACTAACATTTTCAAATGTGCGTTACTTTTCGCGATTTTTAATCGTTCGTCTGTCTAACCAAAAGTCTATGGGATACAATGGGGGTCCGCATACAACTGACTCAATTTACTTTGACGCGATGGCAATGTTCGTTCGGTCACCGCTCTACGAAATAGAATGGAGGTTCGATTCTCGGCGCAAACAAAAAACTACCTGTGGGTATAAAACTCCCACTGCGCTCCGAGCTTGTCAGTATAGAAACGGCGTGAATAGGATAAGCGTGCTACTCAATTGCGCTAACCCCTTGTGGGGCGTAGCGCGTCAACTGTTCCATGTGACCCAGTTGACGTTTCATTAGTAAAAACTGGTTTCGGAGAATGCAGTTGCCAGCATGCACCTCCTGCACATCCATGGCCACGAACGTCGTCGTGGATGGGATTCGAACCCGAAAAGCCGGTAGTCAAACATGGGACTGATGCCTCAACACACTGCGCTACCGGTTGCAGCAAGGCAATGAACATCCTTGGCATAGCTCCACTTGGCTTTGTAAGTAAGAAAGCGTAAAGACAGACAGACATCACTTGACATGTCCCCTTAAGAGTTTCAAGTAAATTATCATCCCTAAGTATGTATGTACTTTATGGCAACTTTTGAGTTGATTACGCAGCTTTTGACTCTAATGAGAAGTTTGCCGCAAAAGGAGGACTCAAAAATATATTGTGCTTCGACTTTTTGGACATTTTAGCCGATTTGTCAAAAAATTTACTTAAATGGAGGTACCTCCTTTTTACAGCAAACTCCTGAATTTTGAAAGAAACGCCATTTCTCCGATTACTAATGAGGACAGTTTCGGTTTCAATTTCGGCTGGTTATATTTATACCGAGATGCGCTGAAAGTATTTCCCTAGATTATGTTATTATGTATTATGAGTCAAGAGTTTGCCGAAATGACGGTGAAGGTCCGGTGACGCTATTTGGCGAAAACTCCTCAGCGGGATAGGCGGCGAAACGGGCTTGCTGTAGCTCAATGTCGGGAGATGTGGGCGGGGTTTTTGCCCTCTCGCTGCCCCGGGCCATTACCATTCTAAAATTCGCACACATCTCACGCACACACAAAGGTATACCAACGTCCCACGACCTTAAAAAAATGCGAATAAAATAAAACTATTGTACGTTACTTAATGGAACGGCCGTCGACCGGACCTTCACGGTCAGTTCGGCAAACTCATAACTCCGTCCCCTGGTGTCCGCCAACACCTGTCCATTACATTGTTGGGCGCCAAATATGTTACAGACGGTTTGGTTGGCATCCGGAAATGCCCGTGGGGATGGAACCTAAGGTTGCAAGATGACCGTGAAGGCCGGGCAGTGCCATCTGGGGAAGAAATAGGTCCATCAACGAGCTAAGCAGCGGCCTAGGCTTGTTGTAGCTCAGTTTGGGAGATGTGGACAGGGTTTTCGTCGCTTGTTGCCTCTGTCCTTTACGTATTAATAAATCATAGACCTGGGGAAGACAGCACAAAAAGGAGAGGTAAAAATGGGGAATAATAAAAAATGAGGCGATAAGGATGGAATGGTTGACGGATGGCTAGGATGCCCTCGCTCTCACATTGGGGTCCACGTGTAATGGGATCCTCGGCCTCTGGTTTCGTACCATCGACAGATCATTACTCATCATGTGCCGCTATCGATCTGCCGGTGCAAGCAGCACTACCAGGATATGGTCCATTAAAGGTGGTTCAATACAACTAAATTGATTTTTGAGTATTTTACCGCAAAAAGTTGCACAATTTAACAGGTTTGTATTCTAAAATCTCTTCAATCCACATATTGCCGATTCTAATTCAATGGTTTTTGAGCACGTATCTCTTTCCAAACGGTGCGCCAAACTGTCAAGTAACGTCAAATACAAATACCAAAATAACCACTTACCATAAAGTAGTTTCAGTCAAATAAAAGCCTCACTGAAGTCATGAATTGTGCTAGGCCCAAAAAAAGGTCATGGGGATCCTAACCATCTGGTGCCACTTTATAGTGCTGAAACTTATTCCGCTCCTTTTCGCTTACCACGTTTCACTTGCCCAATCCGACAAGGAATGTCATGAATGATTTACACGATGATACGTGCTCATAAATTCCATCGGACATCCCCAAAGATCCCAACCAAAACCACGTCCGTCTCCACTCTATCATTCGTCGTTAAGGCCCATCCTGACGTCCGCCATCGAGCGCCGACTTAACTTGCTAACTGAAGTCCTGGCTACGGCGGCATCCTACGACCATTCTCGATTTTCAATGGATTTCATATTCAAATTGGGCTGTGTCGTCAGCCGACAGTCTTGACGGGGGGATGGGGTGCAAATGGCCATAAATAGAAAATAATTTGTCATAGCATAGAAGTGTGGCAGAAAAGAGAGAAATTCCACATCATTCGGACGGATCTAAACGATCCACTGGGAGTCATGATAAGAAATAATTGGGACCAGGATACGTGTTTAATTCAATTCGTTGAAAAATGCGTGTCTGTAGCCAAGGCCTTCGGAACATGTTTGTACCTTTACCCATCCATTCACATGTCCAGAGGTAGAAATCAGAATATTTGAAATATAAAATATATTTCTCCCACTTGTGTATGCTAATGGCAACATCTTTTTTATCCGCATTTTTATATACGGGGTGGCTTTCCAGGGTAATTTTTGTGGAGCACAATAAATATGAAGTGGGTGTAAATTTGAATGTTGCCGTCACATTCCAGGTGACGGTTGCTATCTGCTGGGTGTCTATTGAGCCATCCGTTTTTACGTTAAATGTTAATGCATGTCTTTTATGTTTATGCGAGACCATGAAATGGCTAATATGCATTTAAGGGGAAAGTACCTCGTAAAGTGGTTTTAGGAGACTTATCTTTAATCAGTGGTTAATTTAAGGTGAAATGCAGGAAGCTGACTTTCAGAAGATGTGGATTTTAATTTTTCCACAATTTAATTTATCCAAAAGTCTTACAATAAATCGTACCAGAAGAATTGGTGCAAAAATAAAGATTCTCTTTGTTGCATGTTGTTGCAATAATCATACAATCCAAAATCTAACAAAATGTTTGTAGCAATTATTAATTTTAATTTTCATCATCATCATCGTGGCGCGACACCCCGACGTCGGGCCTTGGCCGCCTGGATCGGTGTCCTCCAATTGTCTCGGTCACGTGACCGCGTCCTCCAATCTTGGAAGCCCAGTAGTTGTGCGGCGTCCACATATACTGAGCTCTCCCAACGAGATCTCGGTCGTCCTCGCAGTCTCGCTCCGTCGACTCGTTTTGTGTTCATTACGGTCTTTGGCATGCCATCATCGTCCATTCGTTGTACATGCCCTGCCCATAGAAGTCGTTGTAGTTTGACGATTTTCGAAATTTCCAGCTCATCGTACAGTTCATACAACTTTGCTTCGATTTCATTATGGGGAGAACCGAAAAAAAAGTATATGGTAATTAGCTACCTGTATCCGTCGCTTGATTTCGTCAGTTTCGTTGGCGTCCTTTGACAAGCTGCAGCTCAGGTATATGAAATCGTTCACGAACTCGATGTTCAGGTCCCCACATTGATGCTCGATTGTGCAGGTGTCCTTGTCTTCGATTGCAACATTACTTTAGTTCCACCCTCGTTGATATGTAGTTGAACTTCTTTGGCAGCGGTGTCGAGCGTATGCAGAACTTCTTCTGCGTCGGTCAATCTTCGGGACATATATTGATGTCGTCGGCATACGTTGCTAATTGTGTCGACTTGATGAGTAGCGTCTCGCTGTTGTCCATATTCATAGCCCGAATAGTGTATTCCAGTGCTAGGTTGAAGAGCGTCGGAGCCAGTCCATCGCCCTGTTTCAGATCAGTGCGTGTTTCAAATAGATCAGTAAGTCTATTATGGATCCTAACCTGTGAGACGGAGTTGGTCATCGTCATCTTTGTCAGTCGCACCAATTTTGTCGGTATACCAAATTGCAGCATGATGTTGTACAGTACTCCACGATCGATACTGTCGTATGCCTGCTTGAAGTCGACCAAGATTTGGTATACGTTTACGTTGTATTCCCAGCACTTCTGGAGTATCAGTTTGACCGGTCGGTTGTGGAGCGACCAGTCCTGAAACCGCTTTGATATTCGCCAATGATTCGTTCTGCGTAAGGTTTTATTCTATTTTCCAGAATTTTCGTCAAAATTTTATAGGACGTACAAATTAGTGATATGCCCCTGTAATTCTCACACCGCAGCTTATTTCCTTTTTTATGAATTGGACAGATGATGCTTCTGTGCCAATCGTTTGGGATCTCCTCGTCCTCCTATACTCGCAGGATTAATTGATGTATGGCATTAACTAGACTCGTTCCACCGAATTTTAGCGGTTCAACTGGAATCTCATCAGCACCTGGCGCTTTATTTCATTTTAGTGACCGCAACGCGAGATCAACTTCCTGTACTGTCGGGGGTGGTATGGGTGGGCCTAGATCAACAATATTGTCGAGAGCTTCTTGTGTGGGGATGTTAGATGGTAGGTTCAGAAGCTCTTCAAAATAAGAGGCCCATCGTTCGTTAATGCCATCGGTGTCGCTGATGATGTTTCCATACTTGTCCTTACAGAGGCTAGTGCTGGGTTGGTAGCGGTTCTTAATTGTATTTACTAGTTTGTACGCTTGTCTGGTGTTCCTATTAGCTAAGTTTTCGTTTATATTCAGCAACTGCTCGTCAAAGTATTTACGTTTCTTACGTCTAATTATTCTATTCGATATTTGCCGCAGCTCGTCATAATTTTCTCTTCTTCTACGGGAAACACGTAGAGCTTACTACTAGATTCCTGCTGTAGGCGAAGTCGATAAGTCGCTGACCGTTGTCGTTACATTCTTCATGGAGACTGTGGCCTCCAATGGTCCCCCGGTGTCAACTTTCATTTCCGACTTCGGCGTTAAAGTCTCTCAGCAGCAATTTGACGTCGTTTGTTGGAAGTGAGTCGAAGAGACTCTCAAGGCGGGCGTAGAACTCGTCTTTTGCTGCGTCTTCTTTAACTCCAGAGATTGAAGAATCGAGTCTTAATGCGAATCGCACACAGCCTGAACGGCTATGGGTTTATGGGTTTGAAGTCAGTAATATGCGGTTTGAGGTGATTGTTCACTATAAATGCTACTCCAAACTGTTTGCGGCCAGATGGTTTACCACTTGTAAAAATTGTGTGCGATTTGTTGTCATTAATCTCGCTGCCAAGCCAATTTGTTTCCTGAACTGCAGCAATGCTCAGCTTGTACTTTTCGACCTATTGAAGGAGGGCCTTCGCGGCCCCAGGTTTGTTCAGGGACCGTACATTCCAGGATCCGAAAAAATAATCCTTTAGTCGTTTGCGTGGTCGTCGTTGTTGATCCGTCCAATCCGAGGCTTTTGTTCCAGGTTTCTTGACATGGAGTGTTTTTTGCAAGGACGAGTTTTCAGTACATCGCTTAATCTCATTCAGGGGATGGCCTCGGAAGATAGCTGCTTCAGATGGTTTAATAAACGGGCTGGAGTTCACACAACTATGTTGCAGGTCCAACTACGCAAGTCATTCCATCCTACTAAACCTTAAACGCTTAGATGTTGGTCAGCCATTCAGGCTACAGCTATCTGCCTTTTTCCAAACTGTCTTATCGCTAAGCATAGAGAATACCTATGGAGGAGCAATCCGCATATACTCAACACTAAACTATTTGAAGCAATTTCAGTCGTAAAAAGTAAACAGAGAGACACACGCCCTCCACTGCGCAACACCCGCGCAGTCTATATAAAAGCGCAGGAAGCACGTAAGATGTCATCCCCTCTCCTACTTTTCCAATAGGAACAATAACATTCCAGTCTGTCTCTCTGCCGCGGAACACCCGCTCGGTCCATATAGAGCAAAAGAGATGTCAAATTTCCATCCCCCTTCCTACTTCCTCACTTGTGCCAAATTGCTTCGTTTCTCTCGCTCTTTTTCATTTCCTCATATACTCTCTCTTCAAAGTCGCTAAGAAATTGGCCGTCAGCGATTTGATACACTGCCGTTACCAGGGGCACCCACGCGGAGGACTATGGAAAAGGTCTTTTGAATGTGTGTGAATTTACAGAGTCTTTAATCGGAGAACACATATAGTATACGCTATCGTGGACACGATCAAAATTGCGACCACCACCGTGATCAGACGCGTCCATCGTAATCAAGTTAAGCAGCATATACTTGTCGCGACCTGCTTACGATGAACGCGTCTGATCGCGGTCGTGGTCGCAAGCGTGATCGTAGTCGCGATCGCAAATATGTGTTCTCCGCTTTAAGTTTACGTAAGATTTGCGATAAGTGACCGTACAGTTCCGGATCACCAGCATGACCAATATATACGGTCGCGTCACACAGTCGGGCCGTAGTGGAAAAAACCCTAAATTTCGACATGCTTATTTTGTTTTTGTTTTTAAGTTTTACGGATATCATAATACATATTCCAAACTTGCTTTCTACAAAAGATTTTATCCAATTTCGTTTTCACAAAGAAGAAAAATGGTTCCCAAAGTGGAGAGAGTTTGTACGAAAGGCTTTTGCAAAGTTTTCAAGGCGAATTTTCTTTTAAGATCCTGACCTTGAATTTGAATGTTATGCCTTTAAAAATATATTGGCACAAAAAAATCCAACTATAGCTTTCTGAAATTATGAAAAATGGCTGCCAATGAACGCAGGTCAAATTTACCAAGTTGAATATCCAACTTGAACTGCGGTGGATTTTGGAGCTCTCAACTTGAATCCCACACACTGCTAATTTTGGATTGGACTCGAGACAAATTGGACTTTGCGACGCTAGTGTGTGGCGACTTTAAAAATCCTCTTAGACTGTGGCACCACAAAAATCATAATCATGCTACCATGTCAAAACATTGATCCTAGTCACTCGGTCATCCACGAATTTATCCAATAATTGTTGTCTACGACATGCTGTTCCCGTGGCGTCTACAGCAATAGCAAAGTCGGTTTTTGAGTGACATTGACAATCAGTTTGAAGGGAAACCGTATGTTAGTCCATAGTGGAAATTCATTCGTTATTGCTATTTGAAATTTTCGTGTAGTCATCGCGACCACCACATCCTAGTCCGTAACGAAATATCCCTGTCAAGAAATATGTTCACCGATAGTGGTTCCAATCAATAGAATTCCACTTTGCCCCGCCTCGCATCGGTACCATCACTCGGCCCACCTCAAACCAACATCGATTGTCGCTACTTGGCCGATAGTGAGCCAATTGCAACAACAATTACCGAAATTGTCCTTCTGAATGGATGAAATCCAAATGATGGTTTTTGGAGAACAGATGCTACAACACAGAAATATATGTCGTGTCATATTTAAGGCTCGGATAGTTTTTCGTATTGATTTGATACATATACGGGTACAATGATGATTCGTTGTAAATTGTCGGCACGTACATATGGCTACAGACATATTTATGAATATTGCAATTAATTTCAGTATTTTATGTTGATTTTACGGTGGTTGCAGCCAATCCCAAACGACACAGCTGTACCATTTAAAGTGAGTTGTTAAATTTAAACGCGAGCATTTTATTCGATAGCATCCGGATTTTGTGGTTAATTAAAACACAATTTGCAGCTTGTTTTTTTCTACCAGTTGGTATTTAATTTCCGGCAAGCAATTACGTACGTAGATACGTAATGTATCGAACTTAAATAAACGGATGTTGTTTATTTTGCAACTCAATTAATCACAATAATTGCCCGAACTCTTATTTACTGGCATTTTTTCTAGAGATGAACATAAAACAAAGCAACGGTTACAAATAACGATTATCCAGTAACAACTGAAAGAAAAACGTTTTGAAAAAATTGACAAAACCGTTTTTTACTGATCTGATACTCCATATAACATAGTCAAAAGAGCTTAGTTTCAGTTTCAATTCATGCCTGTGAAAGTGCTGTTTTCCCATAGTACCATGTAGTTCGATTGGAAAAATGTGTAATGAACCGCCTGTAATGGACCACATTGGTAGGGCTGCTTTCACCGGCAGATCGAAGGCAGCACCTGATGAGGAATGATCTGTCGGTGGTACAAAACCAGAGGCCAAGGGTCCTATTACGCCCGGATCCCGATGCGAACGTGAGGGCATCTGCGCAGTTCGTCAGCTATTCCATCCTTATCGCTCCATTTTTTTCTTATTCACCATTTTTGCTTCCCATGTTTGTTTTGTCTTCCCCAGGCCTATGAATTTTTATTAATACGTAAAGGACAGGGGCAAAGAGCGGCGAAAACCCCGCCCACGTCTCCCAACAAGCATAGGCCGCTGCTTAGCTCGTTGAGGGGTCTTTTTCTTCCAGAGAGCACAACCTAACTTTCACGATCATTATGCTACCTAAGGTTCCGTCCCCACGGGCATTTTCGGATGCCCACCAAGCCGTCTATTATATATTTGGTGCCCAACGTAGGGTCCATTTCTGGTTCAAAACAGGACTAAGAAGAACCTCATCGGGTTCCTTTTTAATCCTTCCACCGATTTGTACAAGCACAATAAGGCTACTTGCTCTAAGTCTTAGGACTTAGCCATCTTTACTTCACATGTTTTCCCTTCAAGTAGCTGTGCTTTCTTCTGTAGTACCCCCATCCTTCCTGTAGAGTAGTTTTTCCTTTTATATTCAGTTTAACAAGGCAGTCCTGGCTTTGTGTTCCTCTTTTATGGCTTAGCCACGTATTTAAGGCCTCCACAAAGTCTTCGAATTGCCGGCATTGGGAGGAGCTCTGGATATCTTTTTGTTTGCCAGGATTGCACTTTTAAGTAACTTAAAAAAATCTTTACAGAGTATTGCATTTTTCTATTATTCATGTGCTCAGCAGCTTACATAGTTTATGAGTGAATTACGACAAGGGATGCTGTGTTGCGCCTCTGCTGGCCTCTGAATTCTCTGTAGCCTGTTGTTCATCTGAATAATGGGGAAATGTAGTATTTTTAACTGATTTTTGAAGAAAAAATCAGTATTCGACCCTCTCTCGCAAAATCTTGTGGACACGATTACAGTCGAACGGAAGTCGTAAGTGAAGTGAAACTTTTCCAGTTGATAGATGTCAGTAGGGAGCCGGCTGCTATTGAAATCCAGCAGTACCGATCAACCGGTTAAAAAGTTACAGCTATATAACGGCAAAATTATCTAAGCCTAATAACTCCATAACGGAAAAAGCTAGCTAAACCAAACTTGTCCAATACATAGATGACAATAAGCACTAGCCTATTATTGAAATTTAACAAACATCCATCAAGCGAGTAAAAAGTTAGAGCTAAATAACGGCATAATTTTATAAACAAAATAACTACGTAACAGAAAAAGCTAGCTCAGCGAAACTTATCCAGTTGATGGATGGTATGGAGAACTGGGCTTTTACTTAATTTCAGAGAAACGCATCGAACGGTTCAAAAGTTACAGCTATATAACGGCAAAATTTTCTAAGCAAAATAACTCTATAAAACAAGAAGCTAGCCAAGTGAAACGATCGTCAGGACTGGGCTCCTATTTAATTTCAGCATCATCAATGAGTCAGTGCCAGAGTTACAGCTATATAACCGTAAAATTTTGAAAACACAATTAATTTATAACAGAAAAAGCAAGTTGAACGAAACTTGTCCAGTTGGTGAAAGTTAGTGAGGAATAGCTTCCGGTGGAGTTTCAGGAAAATCCACGGTACAGTCGCAAGGTTACAATAACATAAAAGCAAAAAGTAATAAGCAAAAATTTACCTACATGAAAGGCATTTAGTTGATGAAGCTTAAAATGAAACCGGAGATAAATAAATTCATATATGTATCCGTATTATAGTAAAATCAATCGAACAGTTAAAAAGTTTCATCATCTGAAAATATCGCCCGCAAATCGAAATACATAATTCTGCAGCTGCACCTGGTACTAATAAGTGCAGTTAAGTATCCCACCCATGTCATAATTATACATAAACTCATAAATGATCCCGAATTAATCCAAATCAAAAATCAGTTCCTCTGGCTTCACTGCGCCAGGTGTCTTTTTTATTTCTGCAGATATCTTCACCAAATTTCATATTATTCCATCGCATTGACTACTAAATCAGGTTCCTAAATTTGGTTGAAATTGGCTCACTATTTCATATACCTCTCATAGGAACAGTGAAATCGGAACAAGTTTTGCTACTAATTTCAAAGTGGCAAATGCACCATAAGTCTCTCTCAATTGCCCTAACCCCTTGTGGGGCATAGCGCGTCAACTGTTCCATGTGGCCCAGTTGACGTTTCACGGCATAAACTGGTTTCGGAGAATGCAGTTGCCAGCATGCACCTCATGCACATCCATGGCCACGAACGTCGTCGTGGACGGGGTTCGAACCCGAAACGCCGGTAGTCAAACATGAGACTGATGCCTCAACACACTGCGCTACCGGTCGCCCCAAATGCACCATAAGTCATAACGAAGGTATGATACCCTCCACTTTTTCTCCTATGCAATGATTGCCGGCTGACTCCGGTGCTCAGTTCCGTTTTGTTTTCTTTTTAGTAGCACACTCTGTTCTCAGCTTCTTCTTCTTCTTGGCAGGCCTCGAAGTAGTGGGGGGGCCAAAAGACCTTTTCCATAGTCTTCCACGTGGGCCTTGGTAACGGCAGTGTTTCAAACCGCTGACGGCCAAGTCTTAGCGATAAGACAGTTTGGATAAAGGCAGATAGCTGTAGCCCGAATGGCTAACCAACACCTAAGCATCTCAGGTTTAGTAGGAGGAAATGACTTGTGTAGTTCGACCTGCAACATAATTGTGTGAACTCCAGCACGTTTATTAAACCATCTGAAGCAACTATCTTCCGAGGCCATCGCCTGAACGGAGTTAAGCGATGTGCTGACAACTCGTCCTTGAAAAAACCAATCCATGTCAAGAAACCTGGAACAAAAGCCTCGGATTGGACGGATCAACAACGACGACCACGCAAACGACAAAAGGATAATTTTTTTTGGATCCCGGAATGTACGCTCCCTGAACAAACCGGGGGCCGAGAAGGCCCTCCTTCAATAGGTCGAAAAGTACAAACTGAGCATTACTGCAGTTCAGAAGACAAATTGGCTTGGCAGCGAGATTAATGACAAGAAATCGCACACAATTTTTACAAGTTGCAAACCATCGGGCCGCAATGAGTTTGGAGTAGCATTTATAGTAAACAATCACCTCAAGCCGCACATTACTGACTTCAAACCGATAAATAAACGGCTATAGGCGATTCGTATTAAGACTCGATTCTTCATGAATGTACAGTCCCCCACTGAAGTTAAAGAAGACGCAGTAAAAGACGAGTTCTACGCCCGCCTTGAGACTCTCTTCGACTCACTTCCAATATCAACCATTAGCGTACGTTCATACTATGACGTTCGTATGCGACGTTCAGAAAACGTCGACGTCCGACGTTAAAAAAGCGTCTTTGGCTTGTGATTATATTACGACGTTTTTTAACGTCGGACGTCAAATTTTGTATCGTGCTAGTAGTAGATTTGTATGCTGATGTGTTTCTCATGTTCACAACTACATAATATTTCACATGGAGAAACAAATCAACAAATATATCCCCATCCTCACCCTTATCCGTATCCTCATCTTTTCATTATCAAATATCCTTATCCTCCTCCGCATTCTCGAGCTCGAAAAATTTTTTATCCACACCCTCATCTCCATCCGCAAAACAATATCCCTACTAAACCACCACAACAAAGAGTAGTTGCATGTACTCGTAATTATAAAAAAGATTTAAGACAAAACGCTGCCGTTAACGTCGAAATATAAACTCTGCCAATCATTACCCTTTTGAAAATGGTTAACTTCAATTCGCTCTACGGAAAACAATATGCATGTATGTTGTACTCGTAGTACTAGTACTCGTATGTAGTACAAGAGACCTGTTATGTGCATTTTGTATATGGATGACATCAAAATGGCCAAATCTAAATGAATGTACTACTATTAAATATTACGTGATTATTACGAAATTTGGAGCTATTATTGCACATGGTGTTGATTATCGTCGGCCATCAATATTTTCGACATCGGATGAGTTTGAGAAATGCAGGGATATGCTAACTGTAACTATAGAAATATACTATTATTAACCTATTTTGAGAAGATATCAAAATTCCATATTTTTTTTGTTTTCTGTGCTAGTTGGAAGCCACCTTCCTATATGTTTTCATATTTCTAAGTGTAACGGTCTCGAAATGGTAAGGGTGGTGGGACCAATTATGATCTCATATTTTCCCCTCTGCCTCTTTTCCCCTTTATTCAAATTTAATGAAGATGCTAAAAATGGAATGTACTCTGTAGTACCTTTCTCATGATACCCCACTTGCCCATATCAGATGAAAAAAATGTTGACCTTAATTTCCCCTCTATGGGGACCTCCCCTTAAAGCAGCAACCCACCTACCTCCCCCCTTAAACTTCTCTCCCCTACCACTCCTATACCACCAATCTCCACCCTTTCAGAAATGGTTAACTCCAACTCACTTTACGAAAAACAATAAACAATAGTTAAGTACGCAGTACTAGTTAGTATGTAGCCGGTTATGTGCATTTTTTGTATGGATGGTGTCAAAATGTCAAAATTAAAATGAATGTACTATGTATGTATGTATGTATTATTAAATATTATGTGATTGTAATGAAAGTTGGAGGTATTATTGCCTGTGATGTTGGTTATCATTGGCCATCAATATTTTTGACCTCGGGTGCGACTAAGGGGTGCAGGGATGTGCTAACTGCAACTATGGAAATGTACTATTATTTACCTTTTCAGATGAAATTTCAAAATTCCATTAATCTAGGTTTTCTACGCTAGTAAAATGGCGCTTTTCTGAAAATTTTCATATTTCTAAGTATAACCGTCTCGAAATGCAAGGGGGGAGGACAAACTCGGATGACATATTTTCCCCTTTCCCTCTTTTCACGTTTCTTCAAATTTGGAAAAAATTTCAAAAATGGATTGTACTCGACGGTACCTTTCTTATGGTACCCTACTTGCCAGTACCAAACGAAAAAAAAATTTCGACTTCCATTTCCCCTCTATGGGGACCTCCCCTTAATATTGACCTTTTACGACCATTCGCTTTCTCCAGCGAATTATAGTAATTCTACACATTCCTACAAAATTTCATGTACATATGTAACTTCAGCCGTTCGTGAGATATTCCATGGACAGACGGACAGACGGACAGACAGACATTTGACCGATTTCATAAGGGTTTTGTATTTACTACAAAACCCTAAAAATGCCTTCGCCTATCGGCCTGCTGGTCTGTGCAATTGCCTTTTTTGTGCTGTTAAAACGTGGAGGGATGAATCATCGCCTTAGTAGCCACCGCAACGAGATTCTTTTTGTCTATGTAACTGTTTTCGAGGAGCGAAACTTATTATTATTTTTTTGTGGTGTGGTCCCTTGCTCCCTTAAAGTCTGCAGCATTCAGCCAAGTGGACAACCCTTCGAGATTGGATGACCTACGGTTTTAGATGGCTTTTTGAATCTCTGGCGTTTCGTCGGAACTGATTTCGTTATACGTCCTTTCGTGTGCAAATTCCTCTAGTACTGGAAACGAAAGGGAATCATTCTCATCTGCAATCGCGAATCGAAAGAAAAACAACAACAGCATCTCCACCAGCAACCCTATGGAAGTATACGTAGTCCCTGCAAGTTAATGTTTTATTTTGTTTTTGTGTTTGGGCAATTTTTTTTACTATTATTATTACTAAACTTTGCATCCTGCTCAGCGATGGCCATCTAAGAGACTGGGTAAGTCTGAACTTTTCGTCCTTTCTTTCTCTTTTGAAGAATATTTTATAATAGTCAATGGCTCTTTTTTATACACAAATGTTCCATTAAAGGTAAATTTAATTTTTTTTTGCCCTTATCTATCGTAGTTCAGTCGTTTGGTCTTGTTTTAAAACAAACATGAAACCGGAAAATAGAGGGCTACGCCCGCAATCCGAGGGTTTTGTAGCAAGCGCTTATTTTGGTATATAAATATCACCTCCTTGCAAATTACGAACTAATATTTTCTCCTCCCCCACTGTTCGCCTTTCTACAAATTTCAAGAAAATGCAAAAAAATGGAATGTACTCAATATTACCTTTCTCACGGCACCTCACTTGCCTATACCAGTCGAAAAAAAATTAGACCTTAATTTCGCCTCTATGTGGACCCTCCCCCTTCCGCCCGTTTAAGTTGACCACTTACGACACAGCGCCTTCAAGCCAATCTTTACCCTTTCAAAAATTATTAATTAAATAACTGCAACTCGCACTACGAAAAACAACATGAAAGTAGTACTCACACATATACTCGTATGTTACGTATGTACGAGGCCAGTAGGTGTATTTTTTGTGTGGATAGTGTCAAAATGCCTAATTTTAAATGAATGTACTATTATTAAATATTATTTGATTGTCTAGTTGATGCCATACATCAATTACTCCTGCGAGTATGGGAGAACGAGGAGATCCCAGACGATTGGCGCAGAAGCATCATCTGTCCAATTCATAAAAAGGGAGATAAACTGCGGTGTGAGAATTACAGGGGCATCTCACTAGTTTGTACGTCCTATAAAATTTTGACGAAAATTCTGGAAAATAGAATAAAACCGTACGCAGAACGAGTCATTGGCGAATATCAAAACGGTTTCAGACCTGGTCGCTCCACAACCGATCAGCTCTTCTCAGTCAAACTGATACTCCAGAGGTGCTGGGAATACAACGTAAACGTATACCAAATCTTTGTCGACTTCAAGCAGGCATACGACAGTATCGATCGTGGAGTACTGTACAACATCATGCTGCAATTTGGTATACCAGCAAAATTAGTGCGACTGACAAAGATGACGATGACCAACTCCGTCTCACAAGTCAGGATCCAGAATAGACTTACTGATCTATTTGAAACACGCACTGGTTTGAAACAGGGCGATGGACTGGCACCGACGCTCTTCAACCTAGCACTGGAATACGTTATTCGGGCCATGAATATGGACAACAGCAAGACGCTACTCATCAAGTCGACACAATTAGCAGCGTACGCCGACGACATCAACATCATGTCCCGAAGATTGGCTGACGCAGAAGAACTTCTGCATACGCTCGATACCGCTGCAAAGGAAGTTGGATTACGTATTAACGAGGGTAAAACTAAAATAATGATGCAATCGGTGACAAGGACACCTGCACAACCGAGCATCAACGTGGGGGACCTCAACATCGAGTTCGTGAACAACTTCATCTACCTGGGTTGCAACCTGTCAAGGGACGCCAACGAAACTGACGAAATCAAGCGACGGATACAGTTAGCTAATAAGACTTTTTTATCGGTTCTCCCCATAATGAAATCGAAACATGTGCACAGAAACACGAAGCTCCGCGTGTACAAAACCATTATACGACCAGTGCTATGCTATGGCTGCGAAGCATGGACCCTAACTCAAGCATCCGAAAACATGCTAGACACTTTCGAACGTAAGCTTCTACGGCGAATTTTCGGGGCTGTTTGCGATCGAGATGGATGGCGCATCCGGTACAACCATGAGTTGTATGAAATGTACGATGAGCTGCAAGTCTCGAAAATCGTCAAACTACAACGACTTCAATGGGCAGGGCATGTACAAAGAATGGACGATGATCGCATGCCTAAGAGAGTAATGAATGCAGAACGAGTCGACGGAGCGAGACTGCGAGGACGACCGAGATCTCGTTGGGAGAGCTCAGTAGGTGTGGACGCCGCGCAGCTGCTGGGCTCCCAAAATTGGAGGACGCGGTCACGTGACCGAGATAATTGGAGGACAATGATCCAGGCGGCCAAGGCCCGACGTCGGGCTGTCGCGCCACGATGATGATGATGATGTTGGCGGACTGGCGTTTGGACGTCGAACGTCGACGTCCAAGTGGCACATTATAAACACGTGCAACTATGCTTGTGATTATATTACGACGTTTTTTAACGTCGGACGTCGACGTTTTCTGGACGTCGCGTCCGAACGTCATAGCATAAACGTACGAAGGCGTTATCGTACGTTTATACTATGACGTTTGGACGCGACGTCCAGAAAACGTCGGCGTCCGACGTTAAAAAACGTCGTAATATAATCACAAGCCAACGAGGTTTTTTTAATGTCAGAAGTCGACGTTTTCTGGACGTCGCGTCGCGTCCGAACGCCATAGTACAATATAAACGTATGCTTATTGTTGAGTGAATTTCCCCTTCGGTTTTCTTGTGCCGTGAGTGTCCCCGTCGCCAAATAAAACTAAAAATTAAAAATATATGTATGGAAAATGTTTGCCACGGGTCCCTGAAATGAATAAAAAATTAAACCGGAAAATAGAGGGCTACGCCCGCAATCCGAGGGTTTTGTAGTGTCCCATGCCAATAGGATATGAACTGTCCTTACTCTTGCAGATGCTTAACCATTCATGTTAAGACGATATTGCAAATTGCAAGCTTACATAAAAAATATTGAAAATAAATTGTTTGAATAATTACAGAAAGTAGAGTCGGCGACCCCCTGACCCCCCTACCCCCCTACCCCTTCCCTTCCTCCCTCCCCTCCTACCAATCATTACCCTTTTGAAAATGGTTAACTTCAATTCGCTCTACGGAAAACAATATGCAAGTATGTTGTACTCGTAGTACTAGTACTCGTATGTAGTACAAGAGACCTGTTATGTGCATTTTTTATATGGATGATATCAAAATGGCCAAATCTAAATGAATGTACTACTATTAAATATTACGTGATTATTACGAAATTTGGAGCTATTATTGCACATGGTGTTGATTATCGTCGGCCATCAATATTTTCGACCTCGGATGAGTTTGAGAAATGCAGGGGTGTGCTAACTGTAACTATAGAAATATACTATTAATAACCTAGTTTGAGAAGATATTAAAATTCCATAATTTTTTTGTTTTCTGTGCTAGTTGAAAGCCATCTTCTTGTATGTTTTCATATTTCTAAGTGTAACGGTCTCGAAATGGTAAGGGGGGTGGGACAAATTACAATATGATCTCATATTTTCCCCTCTGCCTCTTTTCCTTTTTCTTCGAATTTGATGAAGTCGCCAAAAATGGAATGTACTCTGTAGTACCTTTCTCATGATACCCCACTTGCCCATATCAGATGAAAAAAAATGTTGACCTTAATTTCCCCTCTATGGGAACCTCCCTTAAAGCAGCAACCCACCTACCTCCCCCCTTAAACTTCTCTCCCCTACCTCCTATACCACCAATCTCCACCCTTTCAGAAATGGTTAACTCCAATTCACTTTACGAAAAACGATAAACAATATTCAAGTATGCAGTACTAGTATGTAGCCGGTTATGTGCATTTTTTGTATGAATGGCATCAAAATCTCAAAATTTAAATGAATGTACTATTATTAAATATTACGTGATTGTTATGAAACTTGGAGGTATTAATGCATATGATATTGGTTATCATTGGCCATCAATATTTTTGACCTCGGGTGCGCGTAAGGGATGCAGGGGTGTGCTAACTACAACTATAGAAATGTACTATTATTAACCTTTTCTGATAAAATTTCAAAATTCTAGAAATCTAGGCTTTCTACGCTAGTAAAATGGCGCTTTTCAGCAAATTTTCATATTTCTAAGTATAACGGTCTCGAAATGCAAGGGGGGGGGGACAAACTCGGATGACATATTTTCCCCTCTCCCTCTTTTCCCGTTTCTTCAAATTTGAAAAAACATTTCAAAACTGGATTGTACTCGACGGTACCTTTCTTATGATTGGGGTATTGCCAGTACCAAACGAAAAAAAAATTTCGACTTCCATTTCCCCTCTATGGGGACCTCCCCTTAATATTGACCTTTTACGACCATTCGCTTTCTCCGGCGAATTATAGTAATTCTACACATTCCTACAAAATTGCATGTATGTGACTTCAGCCGTTCGTGAGATATTCCATGGACAGACGGACAGACAGACATTTGACTGATTTCATAAGGGTTTTGTATTTACTACAAAACCCTAAAAATGCCTTCGCCTATCGGCCCGCTGGTCTGTGCAATTGCTTTTTTTGTGCTGTTAAAACGTGGAGGGATGAATCATCGCCTTAGTAGCCACCGCAACGAGATTCTTTTTGTCTATGTAACTGTTTTCGAGGAGCGAAACTTATTATTATTTTTTTGTGGTGTGGTCCCTTGCTCCCTTAAAGTCTGCAGCATTCAGCCAAGTGGACAACCCGCCGAGATTGGATGACCTACGGTTTTAGATGGCTTTCTGCATCTCTGGCGTTTCGTCGGAACTGATTTCGTTATACATCCTTTCGTGTGCAAATTCCTCTAGTACTGGAAAAGAAAGGGAATCATTCTCATCTGCAATCGCGAATCGAAAGAAAAACAACAACAGCATCTCCACCAGCAACCCTATGGAAGTATACGTAGTCCCTGCAAGTTAATATTTTTTTTGTTTTGTTTTTGTGTTTCGGCAATTATTTTTTTACTATTATTATTACTAAATTTTGCTTCCTGCTCAGCGATGGCCATCTAAGAGTCTGGGTAAGTCTGAACTTTTCGTACTTTCTTTCTCTTTTGAAGAATATTTTATAATAGTCAATGGCTCTTTTTTATACACAAATGTTCCATTAAAGGTAAATTTCACTTTTTTTTTGCCCTTATCTATCGTAGTTCAGTCGTTTGGTCTTGTTGTAAAACAAAAATGAAACCGGAATATAGAGGGCTACGCCCGCAATCCGAGAGTTTTGTAGCAAGCGCTTATTTTGGTATATAAATATCGCCTCCTTGCAAATTACGAACTAATATTTTCTCCTCCCCCACTGTTCGCTTTTCTACAAATTTCAAGAAAATGCGACAAAATGGAATGTACTCAATATTACCTTTCTCACGACACCTCACTTGCCTATACCAGTCGAAATAAAATTAGACTTTAATTTCGCCTCTATGTGGACCCTCCCCCTTCCGCCCGTTTAAGTTGGCCACTTACGACACAGCGCCCCCAAGCCAATCTTTACCCTTTCAAAAATTATTAATTAAATAACTGCAACTCGCACTACGAAAAACAACATGAAAGTAGTACTCACACCTATGAGGCCAGTAGGTGTATTTTTTGTGTGGATAGTGTCAAAATGCCTAACTTTAAATGAATGTACTATTATTAAATATTATTTGATTGTAATGAAACTTAGAGATATTATTTCCAATGATGTTGGTTATCATTGGCCATCAATATTTTCGACCTCGGGCATGCTTAAGGGGTGCAGGGGTGTGCTAACTGCAACTATAGAAATGTACTATTATTAACCTTTTACGATGAGATATCAAAATTTTACGATTTATTGTTTTCTATGCTAGTAAAATGCCGCTTTCCTGCAAATTTTCACATTTCTAAGTATAACGGTCTCGACAAACTCGGAACATATATTTTCCCCTCTTTTCAAATTTGATGAAAATACAAAAAGTGGAATGTACTCGATGTTACCTTTCTCATGATACCCCACTTGCCTATACCAGATGAAGAAAAAATGTTGACCTTCATTTCCCCTCTATGGGGACCTCCCCTTAAAGTCAGCCTATTACAACGAATCGCTTTCTCCGGTGAATTGTAATAATTCTACATATTCTCACAAAATTTCATATATGTAGCTTCAGCCGTTCGTGAGATATTTCATAGACAGACGGACAGACGGACAGACGGACAAACGGACAGACAGACCGATTTCCTAAGAGTTTTGTTTTTACTACAAAACCCTAAAAAGTAATGTTGGAAATATTATAAAATCTACATTGTTTCCCTCGAGGAATGACCTAGTCCCTTTTCAGGTTGGCTTAAAAGATAAGGTGAAAGGCCTCATCTCTAGTTTCGCTAAGGGAATCCCTAAAATTTTTCTATTCTCGGCCATGGGGGCCCCAAGGACGGCTTATTTTTATGTCTTTATTTAGCGTGTGAAGAAGGCCGGGGTCCACCACCATCTGGGCCCGGGGCACAAGTTAATGGCATTTAAGGTGGTTGACGCCATTCGATTTTTATACCCTAGACTTTTAGTATAGGGTATATTGTTTTTGTCACGACGGAAATATGTAACACCTTAAAGGAGGCTCCGGAGGTATGGCAATGTATATATATAAATGATCAGGGTCACCTCCTGATTCGATTAAGCCATGTCTGTCTGTCTGTCTGTCTGCCTGCCTGCCTGCCTGTCTGTCTGTTTGTCTGTCTGTCTGTCTGTCTGTCTGTCCGTTAGCACGATAACTTCCGATAGAATGAAGCTAGAGCCTTGAAATTTTGGTCAAATATTGGAAGTATGATCTAGTTGTTTGGTATTGAAAATGGGCGTGATCAGGCTAGCTTGATCTTATTTGTTGGTGGCAATGATGAGCAAGATCCGACCCAAGTAACCCCTAACTCTCCTACAAGTGAAACTTCAAATAAGCAATAACTTTCGATAGAATGAAGCTAGCGACTTGAAAAATTCGACAAATATTTGTAGAATGGGTTAGTTCATTGATTTTGATAATGGTCAAGATCCTGCTGAATGATTGACAACCTCTTCTATAAACTGGTCATATAGGAAACTCACTTTTAATGCATGTGGTCGTTACCAATTGGTACTTTTTGTATCACCACTAGGTCTGTACAAATCTATGGTATATACGATTCGGACTCCGCTTCGGCCTGTTTTTTTTTTTTTAAATTTCACCCTGGCACGAGAATCCCTTAAATATTGAATGGACAGGGGCCGTGAGCGGCAAAAAAACGGCCTAAATCTCTGTACCTGAGCTACTGCATGCTCATGCCGTCGCTTAGCTCACTGAGGAGCCAATTGTGACGACTGCCACTACCGGACCTTCATGTTCACATGAGCTCCGTCCCCATTGACGCCTTCGGATGTCGTTTTCGTTGATTACAAAGTCTTTTTGACTAGGGTATTAGTGAAGACCCTTCAAAGTTTCATCAACTTCTCTTTTAACTTAAACATATACATTATAGCTGCAAATTTTATCAGTCGCCTTGCATCCGTTTTCCGACTTCCCTTTTCACTTAGTTCAATATGGCTTCCATTAAATTCCATTAAAATTTTCATTCACCGCGGTTTAACCACGTATCCTAGCTAATTGAGTATCATTTCCATTACTTCCTGTAAAATTTCAAAATATTTTTCCGCATTCAGACAATGAAAAAACACCGTGAAACAGGGAAAATAACTCCACGCCATTCTCTGATCCCTTTATCAACATCTATCTGTTCGTCACATGCAACTTATCGGCACATGCCTATCAATTATCCTGGAAAACAATGGTCATTGATGCTATCGAGTGAACTTATCCGAGCGACAACAATAAATCAAGGAGTAGAGATGCAGTGCAATTGACGCACAATGCATTTCGGGCAGTTCCGATGACGGCGACTCATTTATCATATACGCAAACATGCCACACTCACCCTCAGGTGAGGCTCAACATTTTTTTTTTTTGTAATGGCGAGTGTTTCCTGTTCCCCCGATCTGACTCACCTGGGCCCGTCAACAATAAATTGTCCGACATAAAAGAAAATCCTGGCGATTACTCACTCAAAGTGAAATGTTTTGAACATAACGTGGGCGCCCTGTCATAGGTTGAGTGCACACGGCTAACGCCCTCACCGATGAGTATCGTGATCCTATGCTCCGTAGGATAACGAAATATGACGAATAATGAGGAAGGCAAATGTTCACCCATTTGGAAATTGATAGGTTGAAAATTAATGCGTTTTATTTGTCTTCTTAAATAATTCTGCATTTTAACTGATTGTAGACACGGACAACAAATAAGAATTAATTTTGAGGTAAAAGATCAAACGACTGTAAAAGGATATTTAGGAGTCGCTTTGGCACAAAATAAATATGAGTCATGAATTTCGAAAGGCTATCTATCATCACTCTAGTCAAAGACTTTCTAGATAGAAATGTCGGTAACACAAAAATGGAGAATGGGGTTGTGTTTCGACTAGTTAGAACGTAAACATACTACGAACCTACGAGGTGTGGAAAAGGGAGAGGGAGACAAAAAGGTGCCATTTTTTGGTTTTGAGCATATAACTTATTGAACCAGAAAGCGATAACATCAGCTGAAGCTTATTGGCTTATAGAATCCGGGAGCAACACATCAGCCGAAATTTGAATCAGAGAGCGATCAGTCAGTCGAAGCGCATATCTTGTGGAATAAAGACCATTCGAACAAATCGACCTTGTTATTATTAACTGGCGCCCGAGCAGGGACCTGACGATTTACTGTCACCGAAAGTAGCACGCGCAATTATCTGAGACGAAAGGTATTCTAAAGAACACCAAAAGTAGCGAAGAAACGCGAAACGTGCATACGAAAGGCAAGACGAGATATTTCGTACAGTCCACAAGACCCATTTTAGCGATTCGTCGCGATTCGTGAAGAAAAGAGGCCCCCAAGTAGCCTGGACGTGCAGGAGGAAAGGGAGTCGACCAGATTCGGCAGCCGCTTCGCGTAATTAGAATTAGTGTTTATTTTTTCCTTATATTACTAAAATTATAAGCATTTAGTGTAGTGATAGTTTTAAGTGATGTTATCGCCCACAAGCTAGGTTAGCGGTATTTCTGTGAGCAGTTAGTTATATTCTCAAGCGAATCTTTTATTACACTTACACTTACATTGTTTAACAACTCGTCAGTGCCGTTGAGTTTTGAATTTGATGATTTGAGTCGATCTTCAATCCCAAATCAATTCATTCCTACATAACCTGTCAACTATCCGAAACATGTCTCGAGACGAAAATTTGATCCGTCCAGCAAGATTGGGAATTAATGAAGTCGGTGCTGCCGCCGCTCCACCTCCAGCACCCCCCGCTGCGGATGTGGGTAATCGAGCATTTCTCGAACAGATTGAACAATTAGTAACAAGCACTTTAGCGCGGGAATGCCCACGGATCATTCAAACGATACTGAATCCAACGGCAGACCCAAATCTTGACATGGACCAAAGAATACATGAGGATCAGTTAGGAAATCTTGCCGATATGGACAAGATACCCGACGTGGTGAAAAGCCTACGTGATTTTTCGGGACAGCCCGGAGAGTTTAGCTCTTGGCGGAAGAGTGTGGAGCGTATTCTACGGATTTATGATCACCTGAAGGGGACTCCTCGATACTATGGGATCCTTAATGTCATACGCAACAAAATCGTTGGTCAAGCTGACACGGCTCTAGAGTCGTACAATACCCCACTTAATTGGGAACGCATATCCAAGTGTTTAACAATGCACTATGCGGATAAGAGGGACATAGGGACGCTTGAGTACCAAATGACCTGTCTGGTGCAAGGCCAGAAGACTATACACGAATTTTATCAGAGTGTATATCACCACTTATCTCTTATTCTTAACAAAATATCATGTATGGAACTGAGTGGTGAAGCATTGGGCATTATGGTTCACACATACCGGGACAAAGCTCTTGACACTTTCGTGAGAGGGGTAAAAGGCGACTTACCTAAACTTTTATGCATGAGAGAACCTGCAGATCTCCCTGAGGCATTACATCTGTGTCTAAAACTGGAAAATGTCAATTACCGCACCCTGCACGCCAATCATAATAACAATACCGTGCCCGGTATACACGGCCAGGTGCCACCTCCAGTACCATCTAGACAAAGAAATCCACGTCCAATGCCCAGAACAGTATTTTATCCCGAACTTATGCATGCATCCCATATTTCAAGGCCTTCTAACGTACAGCACTTCCAAAATTTACAACAGCCTCGGCAGAATTTTGCTAATCATAATCAACACAATCAACTACAATATCGCCAACCGCAATACCAATACTCCCATCCTCACCAAATGCATGTCTCACATACCAACTACTCTCAACCTCCTAGACAGCCACCATCTAATCCACAACTGAGGGCAGAGCCGATGGATGTGGACTTCTCTCTTCGTTCACAAGCGGTGAACTATCAAAACAGACCACAACAGAGATTTGCACAGAAAAGACCGGAACCCCCTCTAGCATATCAACCTGACAAACAGCAACGGACTTATCATACGCAAACTCAGAACGCTCACTCAGTCCCAGAGTACTATTATGAAACGATGAATAGAGAAGACAATGTTAATGACCAAACTTTATTCGAATATATGGGAACGGGCGATGTCGGAGAGCATTCATTATCGACAATCCAAGATCCCGAACTTAACTTCACAGAAAACGAACAATCATGTGTCGATCTACATGACATTCATTTTTTAGATTAACAAGCTCTTCGTTGCCCTATTTCGAATACGTAACGAAGAGCGGGAATGTTCTTAAGTTTCTAATTGATACGGGATCGAACAGAAATTACATCCAACCGAACTGCGTGAGAAACCATTTCCTTAATAAAAAATCATTTTTTGCAAATTCCGTTGGGGGCAATATAAAAATTACCCACCACGCAATGATAAACGTTTTCGGTCACTCTGTACCTGCCCTAAAATTTTTCATTCTACCCAATTTGAAATCCTTCCACGGTATTGTCGGCAACGATAGCCTTAAAGAATTAAAAGCGATCATCCATACAGCAGAAAATTATGTTATTCTCAAAGGCGGTATCCGTATTACTGTGAAACAACACGAATCCCAATCGGTAAATAGCATTAACATTAGAACATCGCATCTTTCTAAGGAGCAAACCGACAAACTGTTCGAAGTTCTCCATAAACATTCCAACCTCTTTGCAGACCCTGACGAAAGACTCACTTTCACAACCATAGTTAAGGGAGAAATTCGCACGCTAGACAACAACCCCGTTTATGCAAAATCTTATCCTTATCCAATGGCACTGAAGCCCATAGTGGATAGGGAAATAGAAAAACTTTTGAGGGATGGCGTAATAAAACCATCAAGGTCGCCATATAATGCTCCCGTTTGGGTAGTACCCAAAAAGGTGGACGCGTCGGGCGAAACTAAGCATCGTCTCGTCATCGATTATCGGAAACTTAATTCCGTCACCATACCGGACCGATACCCTATACCCGAAATCAACGAGATCCTGGCAAACCTAGGGGAAAATAAATTCTTCACCATTATAGATCTGAAGAGCGGATTTCATCAGATACCCCTAAAGTCAAATGACACGGAAAAAACCGCTTTTTCCGTTAATAACGGAAAGTATGAGTTCAATAGACTCCCGTTCGGTCTAATGAACGCACCCGCTACTTTCCAAAGGGCCCTCGATGACATTCTAAGGGATCACATAGGGATAAGATGCCTAGTCTATATAGACGACATTGTGATCTTCGGGAAAAACGAACCCGAGCACTTAAGTAATATAGATGCCGTGTTTAAAACTCTAGGAGATGCTAATCTTAAGGTTCAGATAGACAAGTGCGAATTCCTTAGGAAATCAGTTGAATTCCTCGGGTTTGTTATCTCTGAAGAAGGTATCCGGACCAATCCACAAAAAATAGAAGCTATCACAGCTCTCCCTCCGCCCACAACACTGAAGGAGCTAAGATCCTTTTTGGGTATGGCGGGATATTACCGTCGCTTTATACTCGCATATGCGAAGCTGGCGAATCCCTTAACGACACTCTTAAGAGGGGAAGAAGGTCGGGTTTCAAAGAACCTATCCAGCAAAATTAAAATCCATTTGAATCAGGAAGCTTTAGATGCCTTTAACAAAATTAAGGAATCGCTCATATCACAGGACGTGCTCCTATCCTTCCCTAATTTCGAGCATGACTTCGAGCTCACGACAGATGCCTCGCAATACGCTCTGGGCGCTGTCCTATCGCAAAATGGCCGGCCGATTACCTTTCTCTCCCGTACACTAAACCAAACGGAAGAGAACTACGCGGCCAATGAGAAAGAGATGCTGGCGATAGTGTGGGCGCTAAAATCTCTTAGAAACTTCCTCTATGGTCCCAGGCGAGTGATAATTTATACCGATCACCAGCCACTGACCTACGCCCTCAGCAACAAGAACTCCAACATCAAAATGAAAAGGTGGAAGGCGGTGATTGAGGAATATAACCACGAGATCCGCTATAAGCCTGGGAAGGCCAACATTGTGGCCGACGCACTCTCTAGACTACCTCGAAAGTCCCACATTCACACAACATCTAATAGCGTTCACAGCGATGATAGTTCCGCGCAAAACCTCATACCATCGGTCGAAACACCCATAAATGCATTCCGCAACCAGCTTATCTTAAAGCTAGGCGAACAATCAGAATACAAGTTCGTGAAACCCTTCCCCAACTATTGGAGGCACGTATTTCTCGAGCCGCAATACAATAGGGAGAACTTAATAGGCATTTTCAAGAGATTCCTAAATCCGGGAGTAATTAATGGGATTATGACAGACGAAGCGGTAATGGGTAAAATTCAAGAAATTTACCCCCTATACTTCAAAGATTTTAAGGTTAGGTTTGCACGAAGGGAAATACAAGACGTCTGTAATGAATCAGAACAAGAACAGATAATACTGAGTGAGCACAAGAGGGCACATAGAAACGCTAGCGAAAATCGAACACAGATACTCGAGCGATATTATTTCCCGAAAATGACTGCGAAGGTGAAGCGAATTCTTAAACAGTGTAGCGTTTGTAAGGCGAACAAATATGATCGCCACCCTAACAAGCCAATACTAAAGTCAACTCCGATACCACAATACTCAGGCGACATTGTACACATCGATATATATGCCACCGAAGGGCATCTAGTGCTAACAGCACTGGACAAATTCTCCAAATTTGCCCAGGCCAGAGCTCTAAAATCCAGGTCCATCGAAGACGTAAGGGGCCCATTGAGGGAAATCGTGTTCTTCTTCGGCGTTCCAAAGAATATAGTAATGGATGGTGAGAAATCCCTTAATTCAGCCTCTATACTGTTTATGCTCCAGGACCAACTAAATATAAAAATCTATAATACACCCGCACATAAAAGTGAGGTTAACGGTCAGGTCGAGCGATTTCATTCGACACTCACCGAAATAATGAGGTGCCTAAAAACGAACAACACCCACAGGAACTTCCAAGAACTGCTCGAACGATCGGTTTACGAATATAACTCGAGCGTACATTCAGTCACTCAGAAAAAACCTATAGAAGTATTCTACGGCAGGATCGTAACAACGAATCCAGAGCAATTAGAGAAGTCTAGGAAAGACAACCTTGAGATACTGAAAAAGAAGCAAGAGAGGGATATCAATAGTCATAACAAAAGCAGGGAACCTATTAAAGAGTATCAGGTAGGGCAAGAAATTTATGTAAAAAACAACAAACGCGTTGGATCAAAACTTACAGCAAGGTATAGAAAAGAAATCGTTAAGGAGAATAGGGACACCGTAGTTATAACACAATCAGGAAGAACGATCCACAAAAGCGATGTACGCAATTAAATCCCTGTACATATCTTCGAGATACAAATGAAATACAAAAGTTTGCGTCCGAAATCCCATCACTCCTGAAATACGAGATATATTCCGCAAATTAACCAATTTCACTCACTACTAACCCACGAATTGTCACAAATTCAAAACTCTTTCAACGAAGTTAGTGTTGTAAGAACGAAAAACCATTGAATTTTATGAGATCAGCTATTAAAAAGATCGCGGGCAATCTCGATGGCCAATATTTTTTTTTTTCTCTTTTTTTAATGGTAAAATGAACGATTTGGCTGATAATTAAAATAAACAGTTCGTAATAAATAACGAATACAATTAAAAATTAAATAAGTTAACTAACATAGCTCACGGAATTCTGCACCTTATATTATAGGTAGAAAATAGACACAAAACACACTAGAATTAAATACGAAAAGAAAAAATAATAATATTTTTCACACCATTTGTGTTACGACTACTAGTAACAATAACTTTATTTGAAATACCCAAAAAAAAAAAAAAAAAAAAAAAAAAAAAAAAAAAAAAAAAAAAAAAAAAAAAAAAAAAAAAAAAAAAAAAAAAAAAAAAAAAAAAAAAAAAAAAACATTGTAATCCATAACTTAGAATTATTAATATGAATTTACATTAAAAGAAAAATTAAAAATATTTGGTATAAAGAATGAATGTAGGACACTCAATAATCTTCAACTTATAAATTGTCATAAAGTTACATCTGTTGAATAACGAATCTGTTAGAAAGTAAGATAGGTATAAGACAAACGGTCAACTCGGTAGAAAAGGTCGAATCTGGCGTCATCCTTTCGAATTACTTAGCGGCGTAATAAGCGTCAACGAAACATCGCAGCATCTTCAAGTTTGTGGCAACGGAAACAAGGTTCTCCTAGGTTCTACCACCGTTATTATAAGCGACACTTCAGAAAGACCAACTCAACGAAATGCTGTCCACATAAACAACAGTAAGCAGACCAATGCTAGCAAGAAAGCAGCCTGTAGCCAATAACAGAATAAACCAAAATTTACTCGGAATCATCCTTCTGTGCATGCTAATCAAATTTGATTATGGCAAAATTAGGACAGCATTGACAACATCGAATGAGGACATTCAATTTAAGAGGGGAAGACTTATTGAACCAGAAAGCGATAACATCAGCTGAAGCTTATTGGCTTATAGAATCCGGGAGCAACACATCAGCCGAAATTTGAATCAGAGAGCGATCAGTCAGTCGAAGCGCATATCTTGTGGAATAAAGACCATTCGAACAAATCGACCTTGTTATTATTAACTTATATCTCGAAAACCGTTCGCCGTAGCAGCAAAAGTTGTATGGCAAAATTAAAGAGCATTAAATCCCTACTAGAAGGTCCTACCAAAGAGGATTTATATTCTACAAGAGTGATCACTCCATAGAACTTCCCCGGTACTATCGGGGGTTGTATGGGTGGGCCTAGATCAACAATATCGTCGAGAGCTTCTTATATGGGGATGTTAGATGGTAGGTTCAGAAGCTCTTCAAAATAAGAGGCCCATCGTTTGTTAATACCATCGGTGTCGCTGATGATGTGTCCATCCTTGTCCTTACAGAGGCTTGTCCTGGGTTGATAGTCGTTCTTAATTGTATTTACTAGTTTGTACGCTTGTCTGGTGTTCCTATTAGCTAAGTTTTCGTTTATGTTCAGCAACTGCTCGTCAAAGTATTTACATTTCTTATGTCTAATTATTCTATTCGCTCAAAAGCTTATCCACCGCAAAGATTTGGGGAGGGCTGATTCTCGATTGGTGCACTGGGGAAATTCTACATCTGTAGGTCGTCTTCAGCAAAAGTTGATCTGAGTCGCAGTTTGCTCCTCGATAAGAGCGGACATCCATGATACTAGACGCCCATCTCCTGTAAATGAAGACGTGATCAATTTGGTTGACAGTATGTGCGTCTGGAGATTTCCAGGTCTACTTGTGAATGCGTCGATGCAGGAAACATGCAAAGCTTATGACCAGATTCCTGCTGAAGGTGAAGTCGATAAGTCGCCGGCTGTTGTCGTTACATTTTTCATGGAGACTGTGGCCTCCAGTGGTCCCCCGGTGCCAACTTTCATTTCCGACTTTCGCGTTAAAGTCTCCCAGCAGCAATTTGACGTCGTTTGTTGGAAGTTAGTCGAAGAGAGTCTCAAGGCGGGCGGATAACTCGTCTTTTACTGCGTCTTCTTTAACTTCAGTGGGGGGTGGGGGGGGGGGTGCACATTGATGAGCCAGAGATTGAAGAATCGAGTCTTAATGCGAATCGCACACAGCAGTTAATTAATGGGTTTGAAGTCAGTAATGTGTGGTTTGAGGTGATTGCTCACTATATAGGTAAATGCTACTACTCCAAACTGCTTGTAGCCCGATGGTGTGCAACTTGTAAATATTGTATGCGATTTCTTGTCATTGATCTCGCTGCCAAGCCAATTTGTTTCCTGGACTGCAGTAATGCTCGGTTTGTATTTTTCAACCAGTTGAAGGAGGCCTTCTCGGCCCCCGGTTTGTTCAGTGAGCGTACATTCCAGGATCCGAAAGAATAATCCTTTAGTCGTTTGCGTGGTCGTCGTTGTTGATCCGTTAAATCCGAAGCTTTTGTTCCAGGTCTCTTGACGTGGAGTGATTTTTCCAAGGACGAGTTGTCGGCAAATCCCTTAACCCCATTCAGGGGATAGCTTCAGAAGATAGCTGCTTCAGATGGTTTAACAAACATGCTGGAGTTCATACAACTATGTTGCAAGTCGAACTACACAAGTCATTCCATCCTACTAAACCCAAGACGTTTAGGTCTTGGTCAGCCATTTAGGCTACAGCTATCTGCCTTTTTCCAAACTGTCTTATCGCTAAGGCTTGGCCGTCAGCGGTTTGACACACTGCCGTTACCAGGGGGTGCCCACGTGGAGAACTATGGAAAAGGTCTTTTGCCCCCCCCCCCCCCCCCCCCTAGACCTAGTGCTGATATCAAAAGTACCAATGGGCAACGACCGTGTGCATTAAACGTGAGTTTCTTATATATATGGTCAGTTTGAATTGTGTGTGTTGATCCAATAATGAGACGTTTAATCGTTACTCCCTTCGGGTTTTGTGTATATTTATATAGGGGAGGTTGGCGTTCATTCAGTAGGATCTTGTCCATTCTCAAAATCAACCAACTAACCCACATCCCACACTATAAATATTTGTCGAATTTTTCAAGTCACAACAATCATTGCATTTAAAGTTATCGTTTCTTGGAAGTCTCATTTGTAGTGGAGGTAAGGGTTCCTTTCGTCGGATCTTTCGCATTTCAAGAGTAACTAACTATATCCAATTACAACAATTTCAAGCATTTGACCAAAATTTCAAGTCGCCAGCGTCATTCTGTCGAAAGTTATCGCTTGGTTGTTATAGGCGAGGTAGGGGTTGCTTGAATCGGATCTTACCCATTTTCAACACAGACAAACTAGATTCTACTACAAACATTTGATCAATTTCAAGACACTAGCTTTATTTCGATGAGTGCGTTCAGAAGGTGGCAAAAGAGCGGAAACCGCTCGCGAGCTGCTCCGCAACTGCTCGCGAGCAGCTCCGGAGCTGCTCGGTTTGGAGTCTGCACCTGCTGAACGCTACTTCACCAGCTGAAAAATCGACCAGCTGAGAGCTGACGATGACAATTTCAGACGTCGAGTGCCGAAAAGTGGAACATACATGAATCCCACGCTGTCCTTTACAAAAATCACGAACAACGAGAAAACAAAATCAAAAGCACCCGAAAACCAAAGAACTAGAAGCCGAAAGCGGCGAAAACACAACAACCAACTTGGTAACTGTCAAAATTCGAAAGTCGCAACTTGAGCGTGAGGTTGAAAAAGAAGAAGAAGAACCTGAGCACTGAGCACTGATCAGTGAGCAGAAATATTTCTTGCTCGGTGAAATTTGATCATGATCACCCGAGCGGAAGTTGCTCAGTCACTTCTGAACCCGCTCGTTCTGAACATGTTCGCTGAGCGGAAGTTGCTCAGTTCCTTCTGAACGCACACATTGCTATTGTTCGAACAGACCGACATGGCTTTCGGAAAAAGCTTCCTTTTCCCGTTTTATAAGAAAAAGGGCAATTAAGTTAACATCTCACACATTGAAGACTTACGAGCGAGTTGTCTGCAATCGATTGAAAGAGAAGACAATCAATGCGGCTTTGTGGAGGGTCTATCCACAGTCGATGCTATTAAGTGCTTGCGTGTTACGATGAAAAAATATCGTGATGCACGGGGGACTTGCACTTTATGTTCATCGATTTGGACAAAGCCTTCGACAGAGTTCCTCGTGATCTAAAATGGGTGGCCCTACGAGCAGTTAAGGTCCCCGAGGCATATGTTAAGATGATACAAGACATGTATAATGGAGCAACTACTAAAGTTAGATGCACAGCTGGTGAGTCTGAAGAGTTTCCGGTTAAAGTCGGAGTTCACCAAGGCAGTGTATTGAGTCCCTTGCTCTTCAACATCATCATGCTCTATTTATTAACACTCATCTATGACGGCCTGGAAATATCCCTTCTCTTCGCCGATGACATTGTCCCGGGTAGCAAAGACATCGTTGCATTGCAGGCTTCACTGACCAAGTGGTGTAAGATACTGGAGGGCCATGGACTGTGAATAAGCATACCAAAGACAGAGCATTCTGGCTGTCCTTTCTCAGATCCAGAGAGACCGATACCAGATATCTACATAAAAGGAGAGCAGTTGAAGTCCTGCACAAGGCTCAAATACCTGGGCTTGATAGTCAACAAGGAAGCTACCTGCGATGATGACATCAAACATCGCTCAGTGTAGGTTGGATGAAGTGGCGAGAAAACTCTGGAGTTTTCTGCGACAATCAGACAAGTATGCTACGAAATCGGCACCTCACGGGAGTTGACGTGCAGCAGAATCGGAGGGACGTTCGCGGAGTAGCTGTAAGCGAGTGGACAGTGAGGAGACGACTGAAGGAAGCGAATTTGACTCCAAGACGGCCCGCCACAGGCCCAAAATTGACCCCACATCACCGACAAGCGCGACTCACGTTTACCAGGAATCACTTAAATTGGACCCTCGAGCAATGGCGATCCGTATTGTTCACCGGCGAGGCCAGAGTGTGTCTACATGGTAGTGACAGAAGAGGTCGGGTATACTCGTACAGACGTCCAGGTGAGCGATTTGCGCAATGCTGAATCACAGAAACGGTAGCATACGAGGGCGGTTCGTGTATGGTGTGGGCCGTATTCGTGCCCTCTGGAGGCCGAGGAGGAGGACTGACATCCGAACGATATATTACCGGTATTCTACGTGTCCATATTGTTCCCTATGCAGCATCTGGCGACCAGAGAATGGAAATAATAATTTTTCAACTAAATATAATAAATATTTATTACGAAAATTACGGTGAATATTTATAATTATTATCATCTCATCAAACATCAAATAATAACAAAAATAATAATTACAAATGAATAATGCAGATAGCGGATTCTTCAATAATTATTATTTCTTCTGAAATAATAATTATTTCTTTCTAGACAAAGACGTAACGTGTGTTACCCAGATTACGTTCAGTGGAACGAACGCAAGGAATTTCATTTCATCGACATTACGAGTGGGCATGTGTTTTGGCTAGTCACTGTACTCGCTTTCTTACTCAAATACACATCGCAGACGCAGCCGCATACTCCTAAAAGTTGTAATGAACCACCTGCAATGGACCATATCCTGGTAGTGCTGCTCCCACCGGCAGATCGAAGCAGCACCTGATGAGTAATGATCTGTTGGTGGTACGAAACCAGAGGCCGAGGGTCCCATTACACCCGGACCCAGGTGCGACCCCGTGGGCGTCTGATTCGTCCGCTAACCATTCCATCCTTTTCGATTATTTTTTTTATTCCCAATTTTTACCTCCCCTGTTTGTGTTGTCTTCCCCAGGCCTATGAATTTTTGTTAATACGTAAAGGACAGGGGCAACGAGCGGCGAAAACCCCGCCCACATCTCCCGAACTGAGCCCACCAAACCGTCCGTTACAAAGTGGATTTTATTCATTAGTCGGTCCATGGTATAGTGGAGACAAGTGGGAATTTCCGGCTTCTTTAATAATTATTCTTTCTTCACTGTGTGTAGTCGCTCTTCTTGTACACCCCTTCATGTTTTTTCCGTAGTTGAACTGATTTAAACAAAAACCAGGCCGAAGCTTTGCTTCGGCCCGGAGTCCGAAGCGTATATACCCTAGACTTGTACAAACCTAGTGGTGATACCAAAAGTACCAATTGGTAACGACTATATGCATTAAAAGTGAGTTTCCTATATGGCCAGTTTATAGGGGAGGTTGGCAATCATTCAGGAGGATCTTGACCATTATCAAAATCAATGGACTAACCCATTCTAGAAGTATTTGTCGAATTTTTGAAGTCTCTAGCTTCATTCTATCGAAAGTTATTGCTTATTTAAAGTTTCACTTGTAGGGGAGGTGGGGGTTCCTTGGGTCGGATCTTGCTCATTACTGCCACCAACAAATAAGATCATGCTACAAACATTTAAACAAAATTTCAAGTCTCTAGCTTCACTCTATCGAAAGTTATCGCTTCTTTGAAGTTTAACTTGTAGGGGAGGTAGGGGTTTCTTGGATCGGATCTTGCTCATCATTGTCACCAACAAATAAGATCATGCTACAAACATTTAAAAAAAATTTCAAGTCTCTAGCTTCACTTTGTCGAAAGTTATCGCTTATTTAAAGTTTCATTTGTAGGGGAAGTAGGGGTTTCGCAGGTCGGATTTGACATATTTTCAATATTAGCCAACTGGATTCTATTACAAACATTTGACCAAAATGTTAAGCCGCTAGCATTATTTTGTCATAAGTTATCGCTTATTATAAGTTTCATTTCTAGGGGAGGTAGGGGTTCCTTAGGTCGGATCTAACCCATCTTCAATACCAACTAACTTAATCTCACTTTAAACATTTGACCAAAACTTCAAGTCGCTGGCTTGATTCTGTCAAAAGTTATCGCTTATTTGAAGTTGCATTTGTAGGGGAGGTAGAGGTTGCTTGGGTCAGATCTTGCCCATTTTCAATACAGACCAAGTAGATCTTACTAACAACATTCTATCAAATTTTCAATTTGCTAGTGTCATTCTATCGAAAGTTATCGTAATTAAATGAATATTTAATTTTTTGAAATTTTGTAGGGGAGGTAGGCGTTCCTTTGATCTGATTACTCCCAACTTACTAGAATTTAAGCAACTTCCCACCCCAGGGTTACATGCCAAAAATCAGGTGTCTACGTCAATTGGTTCAAGAGTTATAGACAAAAAACCCGAAAAGTAGGGTAGTACGGGGCTCTTTGTAAGAAAATTACCGTTAGTTTTCAACTGATCGATTTTATTTTTTCAGGAGAGTAAAAGATTATCCTCACGAGCAATCTGCCAAAGCCAGAGCTTTTCATGTTTATTTAATCGGGAGTTATAAATACATTTTACTATTGTACATATGTAGGGGAGGTAGGCGTTCTCTTGGCCTGATCATGCCCATTTTCAATACCAACCAACTAGATCATACTTCCAACATCTTACCAAAATTTCAAGGCTCTAGCTTCATTCTATCGAAAGTTATCGTGCGAACGGACAGACAGACGGACAGACGGACAGACGGACAGACGGACAGACGGACAGACGGACAGACGGACAGACGGACAGACGGACAGACGGACAGACGGACAGACAGACAGACAGACAGGCAGACAGACAGACATGGCTAAATCGAATCAGGAGGTGACGCTGATCATTTATATATATACATTGCTATACCTCCGGAGCCTCCTTTAAGGTGTTACATATTTCCGTCGTGACAAAAACAATATACCCTATACTAAAAGTCTAGGGTATAACCAGGCCGAAGCGAAGCTTCGGCCCGGAGTCCGAAGCGTACATACCTTAGACTTGTACAGACCTAGTGGTGATACCAAAAGTACCAATTGGCAACGACCATATGCATTAAAAGTGAGTTTCCTAAATGGCCAGTTTATAGGGGAGGTTGGCACACATTCATGGGGATCTTGGCCATTCTAAAAATCAATTAACTAACCAATTCTTCAAATATTTGTCGAATTTTTCAAGTTGCTAGCTTCATTCTATCGAAAGTTATTGCTTATTTGAAGTCTCACTTGTAGGGGTGGTAGAAGTTCCTTGGATCGGATCTTGCCCATCATAGCCATCAACCAATTTGATCACAATACAAACATTAAAAAAAAGATGTCAGTTGTCTAGCTTCACTCAATCGAAAGTTATCGCTTATTTGAAGTTTCATTTGAAGGGGAAGCAGGGGTTTCATTGGTCGGATTTTACGTAGTTTCAGTATTAGCCAACTGGATCCTACTACAAATATTTGACCAAAATTTCAAGTCGCTAGCTTTATTTTTATCGCTTATTAAAAATTTCATTTCTAGGGGAGGTAGGGGTTCCTTAGGTCTGATCTAACCTATCCTTCATGCCAACTAACAAAATCTCACTTCAATCATTCAACCAAAATTTCAAGTTGCTGGCTTCATTCTACAATATCAAAAGTTATCGCTTATTTGAAGTTTCATTTGTAGGGGAGGTAAGGGTTCCTTAGGTCTTATCTAAACCATCCTTAATGCTAACTAACTCAATCTCACTTCAAACATTCGACCAAAATTTCAAGTCGCTGGCTTCTCTCTATCAAAAGTTATCGCTTATTTGAAGTTTCATTTGTAGGGGAGGTAGGGGTTCCTTAGGTCGGATCTAACCCATCCTTAATGCCAATTAACTCAATCTCACTTCAAACATTCGACCAAAATTTCAAGTCGCTGGCTTCTCTCTATCAAAAGTTATCGCTTATTTGAAGTTTCATTTGTAGGGGAGGTAGGAGTTCCTTAGGTCGGATCTGGCCCGTTTTCAATGCCAACTAACAAGATGTTACTACTAACGTTTTGCCAAATTTTCAACTCGCTAGTGCTATTCTATCGAAAGTTATTGTAATTAAATTAATATTTAATTTTTTAAATTTTGTAGGGGAGGTAGGCGTTCCTTTGATCTGATTATGTCCAACTTACTAAAACCCAAGCAGCTTCTCACTTCAGGGTTACATACCAAAAATCAGATGTCTACGTCAATTTGTTCAAGAGTTATGGACAAAACACCTGAAAAGTAGGGTAGTACGGGGCTCTTTGTAAGAAAATTTCCGTTAGTTTTCAACTAATCGATTTTATTTTTCCAGGGTAGTATAAGATTACCCCCACGAGCAATCTACCAAAGCTAGAGCTTTTCATGTTTATTTAATCGGGAGTTATAAATACATTGAATTATTTTACATATGTAGGGGAGGTAGGCGTTCTCTTGGCCTGATCATGCCCATTTTCAATACCAACCAACTAGATCATACTTCCAACATCTGACCAAAATTTCAAGGCTCTAGCTTCATTCTATCAAAAGTTATCGTGCGAACGGACAGACAGACGGACAGACAGACAGACAGACAGACATGGCTAAATCGAATCAGGAGGTGACCCTGATCATTTATATATATGCATTGCTATACCTCCGGAGCCTCCTTTAAGGTGTTACATATTTCCGTCGTGACAAAAACAATATACCCTATACTAAAAGTCTAGGGTATAAAAATACACTACCGACCTACTTTTTCCAATTTTTTGGGCAGTATTACGTTAGTCCGAACTCTTTATAGGCAACTATTTGGCCTTTTTTCTTCCGGTGTCAAAACATTTCCTCGACTCGTTGTTTGCAAGATCCTTTAAAATGCACCACTAATGACAAAAATCAGTGCAGAGATTGCACTTTTTTGTCAAAATCGTAAATATATAACAATCGTATAATCGCAGGATGAATAGTCTTGACTTTGTGAAAAAAAAAGTAATTAAAAAAAATAAATATTTATTACAAATTTGAACACATAATTGCAGTTGTAATAATTATTTTTCTTCTGGGAAATGATTACGTCAAGCAATAATTATTATTTTAAAAATTGAAAAAGGAATTAAAATAATATAATAATTATTGATTTGAATAATTTTGTCCAACCTCTGCTGACGACAACTTTACCTTAATGCACGACAATGCACGATGTCACACATCGCGTCAAGCACAGCAGTTTCTGAACGAAGCTAATATTGCGACAATTGACAGGCCTGCACGCAGTCCAGACTTAAATCCCATTGAGCACTTGTGGGACGAGCTCAAAAGAAGAGTCCGACACAGAGATCCCGCGCCTTCGACTATCGACGAATTTAAGGAGGCCTTAATAGAGGAATGGAGCGAAATTCCTCAAGATACCATTAAAAAATTAATAATGTCAATTAAAAATCGATTACAAGCTGTGATTAGAGCAAGAGGTGGTAATACCAGATATTACGATAATAAATAAATAATTTTGTTATTTTTTCAAAATTTTTGGTTTTATTTAACAAAAACCTGACCACACTCCATTTTCTAACATCCCCATTTTTCCTACTTTTTTATTTCAAGCCCCACTATTTTAAAATCTATCTTCAAATATTGTTAAAAATGGTATTAATGTAAAGCTAAGATTTCAAGTTTTCAAATGATATACGATTTGTAGGGATACATAATGTACTTTTCAAAATATGCATACAAAAACACGTGCTTTCGGTTTGATTCAGTATTTTCGCTCGCAAGTGTATTGGGAAAAGTATGGACCCCAAAACTGTTCCCTGAGGAGCACCACAGTTAACTGTCTGTGTTGAGCTTATTGTATCGTCAATTTTAACAGCTTGAGTTCTGTTACATAAATAGGATCTAAAAAGTGCCAGCTCTTTATTTTTAACTCCCAGCCTTCCAGTTTCATCAACAACAAATCATAATTTACTGTATCGAATGCTTTCCTTAAATCTAGAAAGATACCTAAAGGCTTTTCATTTTTATTTAGTGCCGAAGTAACGAAGTCAGTGACATCATAGAGCGTATATTATATTTTATTATTTTCCCGAAGAAATCTTTCAAGCCGAGACTTAAGACACTTTTCAAACAATTTCGCAATAATTGACAGTAACGAAATTGGCCGATAGTTATTGGGTTCAGAAATATCACCACTTTTATGCAAGGGGATAACTATTGCACTCTTCAACTTACTTGGATAGATACCTTTGCCCAGAGCCAGATTATGTATGGGGCCAAAGGGGCCATGATCCCGGGGCCTCTACCACCCTCCACAAATGGGGGCACCCACCACTCATATTGCAAATTTTAAAATATGTACGCAGTTTTGAAAAATTATATAATTCAAGGTTTAACGTCATTTACTTTGTACATTTAAACCATTTGAAATTTTTCCAATTTCCCGCTTATGCACGTCCGCCAAAAGTAGCTCCATAAGAGAAGGTTTTGTCCAAGGAAGAAAAATTACCAGATGGGCTAACTAATTTTTCCTAGTACAATTCAACTATTTTCCTCAATACAAAGATCTACACCTAAATACTCTTTATTTTTTGACAGCGTTAATTACTTTACATTACGTTACGTTACTGTAATTATCATTTAATGACATACAAAATAGCGAAAAAAAAATTGAGCCACAGGTAGAATAATGATTATACCAAAGTAGATAAGTGCATCACGGTTAAGTACACAAACACGTGTAAGTGCACATAACAAAATCAAAATCAGCAAATGATTCCTGACGGTTAAATGCACATATTAGGTGCGTTTTTTTAACAGCCATGGAGAGCAGAGCAGGTTAAGACCACACAATTACACTAACAATTTGATCATCGAATATAAGTAGACTAATTTAATGAACTCGTTGATGGCGAATTAGCCGAAGACGAGATCATAAGAGAAGTTTGTTATTACAATATATTATTAAAATTAAAATGTTTTTCATTATTCCATTATTAAAATATAGAAATCTACTTTAAGGGCCCCCACCATCTCTGGCCCCTAGTTACAGAATTGCTTAATCCGGCACTGCCTTTGTCTTATACAACAGTTAAATAAGTAAACCAGGGGTATTGTAATATGATTCGCAATGGTTTTTAAAAACCGAACACTGTATCCATCAATGCCTAGGGATTCATTTACAATCTAAATCTTTTATGTGACAAAGTACGTATCTCATTTGCTGTTATAGGAAAAATGTTAAATGAAGTTGCACTGGATATAGTGCCAATATAGGTAGGGGATGGAATTATAACAGCCTGTTGGATCAGAGTTCCTGGATAGTTGTTCGCCATCAGTACTAAAATAATTATTCATTGCATCAGCTGTTCCTTTTTTATTACTAGTTAACGATGTGTTTTCCTTACAAACATTCATGAATTTACAATTGGGCTCATTTCTATTCCGGGAAGTTATTTATTTGATTTTCTCCCACAATTTTTTGTTATTTCCTGAAACTTTATTTATTTCATTTGAATAGTAAGCATTTTTGGCTGACCTGATGATGTCTGTTAATTTTTTCTGTAAGACTTGCATTTTGCTAATAATTCTTCGTTGTATGGATGCTTTTTGGTATCCTTGCGAGCTTGTCCCTTCGTCTTATAGAAACTACAATAGTTTGTGTTGCCCAATTTTTAAGTTGTCGTAATGTTGGACTAACGGTCTTTTTAGAAATAACAGAAGAAAATTTAACTAAGACTTCATTAAGAATATTGAAAAGGATCTTACAGCCGATTTCTCCATCATTAGAATTCATTAATGTAGCCCAATTTACAGAATTGCCACCCCTCGTGTCCTACCTACCCGCCCGATACTGTTTGTCTGTTTCCCCGCACGCGTTACGCCTAGTATGCACTGAGACTTGTAACGGACGGTTTGGTGGGCATCCGAAGATGCCCGTGGGGACGGAGCCTTAGGTAGAATATGACCGTGAAGGTCCGACCGTGCCATCTGGCGAAGAAAAAGGCCCCTCAACGAGCTAAGCAGCGGCCTATGCTTGCTGTAGCTCAGTTCGGGAGATGTGGGCGGGGTTTTCGCCGCTCGTTGCCCCTGTCCTTTACGTATTAACAAAAATTCATAGGCCTGGGGAAGACAACACAAACAAGGGAGGTAAAAATGGAGAATAAAAAAAAATGAGGCGATAAGGATTGAATGGTTGGCAGATGGCTCGCTTGCCCTCGCGCTCGTATTGGGGTCCAGGTGTAATAGGACCCTCGGTCTCTGGTTTCGTACCACCGACAGATCCTTACTCATCAGGTGCTGCCATAGATCTGCCGGTGGAAGCAGCACAACCAGACCAGAATATGGTTCATTACAGGACAGCTTCTACTTCGAGGCCTGCCAAGAAGTAGAAGCTGAGGACAGAGTGTGCTGCAAAAACGAAAAAAAAGAACTGGGTTCCTAAGCTAGCCGGTAACCATTGTAGAGGAGAAAAATAGCAAAGAGAAAAAAAATACTACATTTCTCCATTATTCAGATGATCAACAGAGTTCAGAGAATCACGAGGACAGCAGAGGCGCAACACTGCATTCCTTGCAATAATTCACTCGTTATCTCTGAAAACTGTTGAGCATCTCAATAATAGAAACAAATGCAATAATGTAATCAAAGGTATTAATGAAGTGTAAAGACAATCCTGGCAACAGAAAAGTACCCAGGGCTCCTCCGCGCTTCGTCCGGTCACCGAAGATGCTCCAAACGCCGGCAATTCAAAGCATTTATGGAGGCCTTAGGTACGTGGCTAAACCACAAAAGACAAACACAACACCAGGATTGCCTTGTTGAACTGACTCTAAAAGGATAATCTACTCTATAGGAAGGATCGGGGTGCTACAGAGGAAAGCACAGCTACTTGAAGGGAAAATACGTGAAGTAAAAATAGCTAAGTCCTAAGGCTTAGAGCAAGTAGCCTTAATGTGCTTGTGGGGATGCATAACGGTGGAAGGACCAAAAAGGAACCCAATGAGGTCCTTTTCAGTCCTGTTCTTGACCAGAAATCGGGCCCCACGTTGTAACGGACGGTTTGGTGGGCATCCGAAGATGCCCGTGGGGACGGAGCCTTAGGTAGAATATGACCGTGAAGGGCCGACCGTGCCATCTGGCGAAGAAAAAGGCCCCTCAACGAGCTAAGCAGCGGCCTATGCTTGCTGTAGCTCAGTTCGGGAGATGTGGGCGGGGTTTTCGCCGCTCGTTGCCCCTGTCCTTTACGTATTAACAAAAATTCATAGGCCTGGGGAAGACAACACAAACAAGGGAGGTAAAAATGGAGAATAAAAAAAATGAGGCGATAAGGATTGAATGGTTGGCAGATGGCTCGCTTGCCCTCGCGCTCGTATTGGGGTCCAGGTGTAATAGGACCCTCGGTCTCTGGTTTCGTACCACCGACAGATCCTTACTCATCAGGTGCTGCCATAGATCTGCCGGTGGAAGCAGCACAACCAGACCAGAATATGGTTCATTACAGACTCTTGTATAAATTGTTTTGCGTCACTCCAGAATCTCGTCTGCCTGGACTCATTGCAAGATGCAAAAAAAACACAAAATTCACGGCGTGGTGGTGTCGCCGTGAATTTTGTAAGTCACGTTAGACGTATTTTGAGCGACTGCGGGAGGGAAGTTCAAAGATTCAAAAGAGTTCCCTTCGATAACGTCAGCTACAAATCAGCTACATATATCAACACTGCACAGAGAAGAAGTGCTTTCTTCGATAGCGGACCTCAAACCAAACAGAGTACTTAATGCACAACCACCTACCGTATCTGCAGACGGAATTCGACCACCTAGAGCGACCAGGACTACCTTGGCTCAATTGCGCTCAGAGTGGTGCTCACGTCTGAACTCGTACCTGTCCCGCATCGATGACAACATTCAGAACTCCTGTCCAGCCTGTGGTCTCACTCCGCATGATGTTGAGCACTCCCACTCGCCTAACACCTCTCGCGCTATGGAAATACCCTATTGAGGCAGCTGCTTTTCTCCACCTGGACTGAGAGGAGAGCAACAACAATACCAAAAGTCAGAATCACGCATGTAGCAAAATTCTGAAATTGCTACTAAAACAACAACATCGGCACTTTAGGCCCGTCCCATGCAAATACATTTTAATTTTCAATCATTTGTTTTGAAGTTTTCTATCAATTATTGCGTCATACCTATGGTTGGCGCGTAGACGCGCTCTGTGGCCGTGGTCGATCCGCCACCGCTCTACGATACTAATCTAGAGCTCAGTGTTTAAAAACTGCCTGTGTGTACTAATAGAACTCTCATAGTGCTCCGAGACTGTCAGTATAAAGACCGCACGGATAGGATGCTAGCAACTGCACTTCCGAAAAAGTAGATATACTCTCGGAATGTCAACAAGGCATAGAAATGCTAGAGATGTTGACGCGCTCATGCCCCTGGAGGGGTCAAGGCAGGAGAGCACCTCAAGTACATATGCAAGAAGGCGGCTAATGCTACTGTGGCTTTGGCAAGGATGATGCCAAATGTAGGAGGACCACGACCGAGTAGGAGACTTTTATTATCTATAGTGATCACCTCTATACTTCTTTATGCGTCACCAGTTTGGATCGACGCGCTTCGTCACGTCTGTAACAGTCGAAGAATCAACTCTGTTTGTCGAAGGAACGCATTGAGAGTGTGCTGTGCATACCGAACAACATCAGATGAGGCTGCCTACGTTGTATCAGGTATGATCCCCATAGATATTCTAGTCGACGAAATGGACCGATTGCAGAAAGGCCGATGTTTGGAGCCACTGGACGTATCTTATGCGCGCAAAAAACGAGAAAGGTGCAAGTCTCTGAGAAAATGGCAACAACGGTGGGATGAAACTCCGAAGGCAAGCTGGACACATATACTTATCCCGCAAATCGAATTGTGGCTGAACCGCAAACATGGAGAGGTGAACCACTATCTAACCCAGCTTCTTACTGGACATGGCGGATATAGGAAGTACCTACACAGATTTAAGCTGAACGTTTCGCCCGACTGTCCGAGGTGCCCAGGAATAGCGGAAGACCCGGAACATGTATTCTTTCACTGTCCAAGGTTTACAGGGAAGCGTGAAGCACTGGAGGTCGAACTTGGCAGTGACTTCAATCCACATAACATAATAGAGCACATGATGAGATCTAAATCCAATTGGGAGGCCATAGCTCGCACAATATGCGACATACATAGGGAACTGAGGAAAGAGGAGCAAATACGAAAAAAGACGCAACGCATTAACGGCTAACTAGCGACCGGTAGCGCAGTGTGTTGAGGCATCAGTCTCATGTTTGACTACCGGCGTTTCGGGTTCGAATCCCGTCCACGACAACGTTCGTGGTCATGGATGTGCTGGAGGTGCATGCTGGCAACTGATTTCTCCTAAACCAGTTTATGCCACCGAAACGTCAACTGGGTCACATGGAACAGTTGACGCGCTATGCCCCACAAGGGGTTAGGGCAATTTAGTAACTAGCCAAAACCAGCCCTGTGAAGTAATACCGAGAGGTAGTTCCGTAAGGAGAATAGTGGAGAAAGAGGGTTGAAGGTTTTACTGGGTAAGTAGTCGCACACTGACGTTGAAAGTTCCATGTCGCTCCCGTACAATTGACATTAGTTGACGGCAGTGTCCCCAGACAAATGAGATTTTCCCCCTCCTTACAAAAAAAAAGGGGTCAAGGCAGTTAACATGGTCAAAAAGGTTGAAAAGGACAATGGGCAAAAATGCATGAAGCTTGGTCCAAAATTCCACCACAAATGGGACCTATGTTACTGAATAGTCCACTAAATACACAGTAACTTTTACTATGGCAACAAAAAACAAATAAAATAACTAAAAAGTTAGAGCTACAAATTTTTTTTATAGTTTTTCTTTATTTTTTTTTTTTTATTAGCATAACCACTATTATATTTGTGCTTAAAGATGAGTAGGCCACGCTCTCCGTTTTAATGCCTCCAGTCCCTACCCGTAATTTAGGTAATGTCACGTGCATAACTTTCAATTGCGAAAAACACTGCTTCCGGGTGTTTTTCGGAATGGGAAGGCTGTACTCAATTAGCACTAAATACAACAAGGTGATTTTGACTGAAAACAAGGAAACATTTTCGGTTGTCTGCCAGCTTAAGACTTAAGCTAACACTTTTGAAAAGAATGTAACTAATTTTGTTCGGCTGTACGAAATTAGCACAAGCAGTTTTTGACTAAATTTTTGCTTCGTTTTTCAGTTGTCTGCCAGCTTAAGTCTTAAGCTGGCAGACACTATCGTAACTTTTAAAAGTAAAATGTAATCATTTTTTTCGATTGTATGAAATTAGCAAATAGGGCCGAATTTAGTACACTTCTTTCAATTACGAGGGTTAGTGTCACCACCCACTGTTGATCTCGATCTCGAACACGAGGGTGGTACAAATGTCCTCTGACACACACACACACTTCACAAAAAGGTGAAGAAAAGCGGTCCACTTGTACCAGGTTTGTGTTCGAGATCGACAGTGGGTGGTGACACTAAGGTGAAAAGTTCTCAGACTGGCAATGAAAGACTGCGATTTTTAGTTAAACATTGATTTTATTTGTCTACATAATCTCCCCTGATTTCAACACACTTGATCCAGCGTTTCTGCAACATCAGTACTCCTTCCCGGAAGTGAGAGTCTTGAAGGCTGTGAAAATATTCATCTACGGCCCTCTTAACTTCTTCTTGGATGCGAAGCGCTTCCCAGAAACAAATTTCTTCAAGTTTGGGAACAGATGGAGGTCTGAGGGTGCCAAATCAGGAGAATAGGGGGATGGTCGAGCAAATCGTACACCAAGTTCCGCAGTTTTCCCATCGTCAACGCACACTTGTGTACAGGTGCGTTGTCCTGGTGAAAGATGATTTTTTCATCTTCAAGCCAGGCCTCTTCTCGCGAATTTTGGCATCCAGCTGGTCAAGAAGTTTGGAGTAATATTCGCTTGTTATTGTTCTACCTTTTTCAAGGTAATCAATTAACAGGATCCCTTTCGCATCGCAAAACACGCTGGCCATGACCTTTCTGGCAGATACGATCGACTTCGCTTTCTTTGGCGCTGAACCTCCGGCTTCCACCCACTGCTTCGACTGCTGTTTCATTTCTGGCGTGTAGTGGTAGACCCAAGTCTTATCCATGGTGACAAATCGCCGCACAAAATCGGTCGGATCCCGATTGAATCGGTGCAAAGATTGCTGCGAAAATCGTTTCCGCATTCAGCAAATGCGGCACCCATCTTGCGCTGAGCTTTCGCATCTCTAATTATTTGTGCAAGATGTTTCGCACCCTTTCTTCCGATATCCCCACAGACTCAGCAATATCACTCACTTTCATTCGCCTATCGTCCAACACGATATCATGGTTGCGGTTTTTGGCCGTCCTTCACGTGGGTCGTCCATTTTTTAACGGTTGACATCAAAGCCGCAGAGTCCCCATAAACTTTTGTTAACTTCGGATGAATTTGATCTATCCAAAACGTAAAATTTTATAACCGCACGATATTCAAGTTTCTCCATTTTAACGAAAAACATGTCTACTGCAAAAATTCGTGCAAACAAACTACTCGAGAGAACAAGTTGAAACTTGTTGTTGTTGTTGTTGTGGTAGCGATGCTTCAAATATTGCAGTTCGTCTTGCTTCGAGAGGGTTTGGCAGCTCTTGGCCGTTGAAAAACGGGTCGTTCCGATACGAAGAACCGGCTACCGCAGGAACGAGTTGAAACTTGTCATACGAACTAATGAGACGTGCACCTAGCCAGAAAACATAAATTTTTGCTTATTGTAACGGTATTTCTGTGTCAGGCCGAGAACTTTTCACCTTACCCTCTGCTCTGCCAGTTTAAATGAGCTCAAATTTCCTGGACTTCCTTTGGTCGCAAACCAAAATTTTTCGATTTACTAATTTTCCCCTAGTGGAGGAACTACCTCCGTGTTCGGTTTTGGGCAATTGGGCCCATTCTTTTCCATGACTTATCCAACAAAGCACACTCGTCGGCCTAAGTGCACAATACACTGTCGAAGTCGAACTCGATCTCGAACATGGTACAAGTGTGTCTTGAGCTATTCAGAGGACATTTGTACCAGGTTCGTGTTCGAGTGCGACAGTGTATGGTGACATTAATCTAATCGGCGCCGATTTATCTGATTTTCACGAGATAAATTTCAAACATCCGAGTTTTGCCTGTGATTGAGTATTTATTGAAATGTTCTTCCCTGTATAATTTTCAATTTAATACGTGCTGTTTAGGAATGTAAGATTGGCGAATCAAAAACTACCTGAAAGAAGAAGATAAAATCAATTAAAAAAAAAATCATCATGTACGATATTGACTCCAATTTATTGTCATCATAAAATATACAATTAACGTTTTTTGTTTGTAAATAAATTATGCTTTAAACACGTCGTAATCATGTAAAAAATATCAATTTCAATACAATGTTTTCTTCACTAATAACAATAATAGAAATATGTTATTTCATTTACTATGAACTTACATTTCATTTTACTGTTAACTTACAATAGATTCTATCACTCAACACATTCAGAACATCGGAAGAATCATTGGGCAGTTTTGGGGGATTAATTTCTATCTAATATTAGTGGATCTACATGCATAAGTCCGTAGCGAGACGAGTGGCACTAGGCGAGGCTCCATGAGAGAAAGGTTCTGATAAATCGAGAGACAGTGTATTTTAATGAACTTTCAGATGCTTGCTGAAGATTCACAAAATTAAGTGATTGGTGATCGTGTGGGACATTCGAAAAGGCGAAGGAACATCGTCGCAATTAATTAATTAGTACTCTATTCACAACTTGTGACAACATTTGCTTTTAATATTGCATTTCACTCAATTATCGCTACCACCGTATGCATAGACTCAAACTGATTTTGGACTTCATTCGAATTCATATAAAAATCATGTCAAAAAGACACTTTATCACCAATGATTCTTACACATTTCTAAATTCGATCAATTCGATTTACAATTCTGTGCGCTAAAACTGTTCAATTATCGAAACCGACAAAAATACCCTTTTTTTCAATATTTACAAATACAATAATTTATATAGAAGACGGACTTATCTACAAACTAATTGAATTTATCAAATTATCTATAGCGATGTTTTCTAGTTGCACAAAACTTAAAAGCTATTATAAGTAAGTTTTCGTTGGAATATATATATGACAATAATTTATGATACTTAAGAAGAGGAGAGCAGTGCATAAATGAAAAAAAAAGTTACGGAACGGTCTTTACAATTAAGCGAAAATAAAATTGCGCGGCGGAAAAAGCACATTTGATCGAATTTATTTAATTAAAATCACTTCTTTTCTTTTTTGCGTTTTAGATTTGGGAAAGTGAGAACTAAGTTAATTTATGACGAGCATTGAATTTTAGTGCTCAAATCCGCAGCTATTATACTGTTTATGGAAGTCAATATTGTGACAACCGCATTTTTAAAATCAAACAAACAAAAGGAATCCTATTTTTCACCATTGTGATGATCACAGATAAAAGGTTGAAACAACGAATAATAGTCAATAATACAAGAAAAACCACCTTTAATATTTTACACAAACTCCTAACAAAGCGCATGGATGCAGAAACCAGGTTTAATGTGTAAATAACAAAAGTCATCCCTTATGGTTATATAATTCTTACAAAAGCAGCTAAAAAATGAATTATCTCTATTCGCTACAACAGAGGCACATTCACATTGCATAGACAATTGCACCATGTGCAACGATTTCGTTTACTTGGTCCTCTTCTGTGCACAATTAACAGCACAATAGTTTTCATTCTCATAGCATTAAATAGATTTGACTACACGACAAAAAAAAATGAATTAAACTAATTCCGCTTAACGAACAAAATTATTCTAAACAAACACATGATAAACAAGATTATCAAAATGATCACGAAAACATAACACACAATGCGTCACGTCTCCGCACCCAGTCTTCTTCAACCCGTTCCGTGTTTGCCGTTTTCGAACAAACCTTTTTGGAAAAAGTTGGACAATTTTGCGAGACTCGATTTCGTAATACCGGGACCATCGGGTCCACAATAAATGGACGATTGTGGAATTTTCGAACAAACGGCCAACAATCGACGTAGATACATTTCTAAGAGACGACGACGTTGCTTTGCCACCGATTCGTTGTTGGACGAGAATAGTTCGCGACGTGGAAATGGAAGTAAGGCGACCTGAAATTAAATTCATTTTTTTTTATTCTGGTTAGCACAGTAAGATCCTAGGAGTGTTTACCTTGGAGCCGTAGCAGCTTTTCATGTCCAAATGAAGTTGCCGAAAACGACTGTAGCGACGCAAAAGTGTTAATTTTTCCGTTTCCAAACAAATTTTCACTTCGTACTCGTAGTGAGTTTGTTTGCCGGCTCCGCGAATCACAAAACCCGGAATGGTAAGGAAATGCTCATCAACTGAAAATAGAAATTTGGTAATATTAATTTAATAGTAATTTGAGCATGGATCTCTGAAATTTAAACACTGGACATGAATTGGAAACTAAAATGCTAAAGTGGGAGTGGTTTATGGAATTCTCCAACTGTGACCGGCTCCGCCTCAGACAATACTATTTGCCCTAAACGTGGGACATAGCGCGTCATCTACTCCCATGTGACTTAGTTGACGTTTCGTTATTATAAATTGATTTCGGACGTTGAACGTTGCTAGCATGCACCTTCTGCCCATTTAGCCACATACCTGTGACAAGTCGGGAAAGATTTTGGCTTATTGTTGCACCCCACACCACAGGCGAAAGGACAACACAAACATCCATGGCCACGACGGGATTCAAACCCATGGCTAAGCGGTAGCGTGAGACATCAGACTGACACCTCAACGCAATGAGCTACCGGCCTTCCCAATGTTCTCAGGTAGTGATGGGCGTAATGACTCTTTTCACTGTGCCAGCACATAAGCTCTGACTCTTTCCAATGAGTCGTTCAAAAAGAGTCATGCAAAGAGTCTGAAACTTGGTTAATAACATATTCAATAAAAGTCGTAGATGGGCAACTCCAATTTTTTTTTCTCTTTTTTGACCCCATATTCGGAATTGGCGACCCCCCAATGCCCTTTAGTTCGAGCCAGTCCGATCGGACCACTATTTCCCATGAAAGGGGGCTGCCAGTCTGGGATGGGCAACCCCAAATTTTTTTTCTCTTTTTTGACCCCATATTCGGAGTTGACGACCCCCCAACGCCCTTTAGTTCGAGCCAGCCCGGTCGGACCACTATTTTCCATGAAAAGGGGGCTGCCAGTCTACGATGGGCGACCCCAATTTTTTTTTCTCTTTTTGACCCCAGATTCGGACTTAGCGACGCCCGAATACCCTTTAGTTCGAGCCAACCCGATCGGACCACTATTTCCCATGAAAAGGGAGCTGCCAGCCTGGGATGGGCGACCCCAATTTTGTTTCTCTTTTTTTGACCCCAGATTCGGACTTAGCGACCCCCAAATCCCCTTTAGTTCGAGCCAGCCCGATCGGACCACTATTTCCCATGAAAAGGGGGCTGCCAGCCTAGGATGGGCGACCCCAATTTTTTTTTTCTCTTTTTTGACCCCAGATTCGGACTTAGCGACCCCCAAATCCCCTTCAGTTCGAGCCAGCCCGATCGGACCACTATTTCCCATGAAAAGGGGGCTGCCAGCCTACGATGGGCGACCCCAATTTTTTTTCTCTTTTTTGATCCCAGATTTGGACTTAGCGACCCCCCCAATACCCTTTAGTTCGAGCCAGCCCGATCGGACCACTATTTCCCATGAAAAGGGGGGCGGCCAGCCTAGAATGGGCGACCCCAATTTCTTTTCTTTTTTTGACCCCAGATTCGGACTTAACGACCCCCCAATACCCTTTAGTTCGAGCAAGCCCGATAGGACCACTATTTCCCATGAAAAGGAGGCAGCCAATCTGGGGCGGGCATACAAAATCAACTCGCACAAAAAGATTCGTTCAAAAAGAGCGGTACAAATTCGAACCGCACAAAAAGATTCGTTCAAAAAGAGTCAATTGACTCTTTTGACTCTTTTTGAACGTGTTGCTCTTTTTGAATGTGTCGCTCTTTTTGAACGAATCTTATTGTGCGGTACGATTTTGTATCGCTCTTTTTGAACGAATTTTACATAGAGAAGGGAGAGGGATAGGGAGGGAGAGGGCTGAGGAGCATCCAAATAGTGGGGATGGATGCTCCTCAGCCCGGATGGGGGTCTAAAGGGGGGTCAAAATGGTTTCAAAAATGCGAAATTCCTTATATTTTAGAAGTTATGGCCACAAAACAGTTTATTTAAAACTAGGGTATAGTAGTGGTGTAATTGCTTGAAACAGAATGATTTATGGGATAAACTAAATAGTGGTCGTGTGAACGGTCCATAACCCAAGGCAAAAGCAGTTCACTTTCCAGTCCACGCTCGATACAAGCATGAGATCGAAAGCGTGCCACGATGTCATGTATTGGCCCCGTCAGAACGCTGCTTTACACTGTAGCTGTAGTGCAAGTGGAAGCTATGGGTTTTTGTTTGGTTTCATCTAAAGTTGAGCTTGAGATGATGATACGTAAGACGAATACTTTTGTTTTAGAATGTTGGGATTGTTTTCTGTATTTGGAGAAACTTGGCTGTGCGGTGGGACGCGACGTAAGTAAATGATTTTTGATATGTTTGCAGTCAGCATGGGTTGTTGCATATATATTTAGAAGTATACACAATGCGTGCATTGCATACTGCATAGAGATGAATATGAATGGATTTAGATGGGATTGCTTTGGTAGATAAATGATGGTGATTTTGCTTTTAGATAGATAATGGGATGGGATGTGAGTGAATGAATGTATTGTAGTACATTATATATATTGAGAAATGAGCGTGGATTGGTTATGCGTTGGATAATATTTATGCGATGGGCTAGTTTGGGAATTAATTTTACAGTGAGGCATTCTTAAATTGAACGACTCGAAGGCTATGTCGTTGTGCGGAATATTTCGCTCATCCTGATGAGTCGTTCAAAAAGAGCGACTCGTTACTGTGTTACACATCACTATTCTCAGGTAATGTTCGATAATAAGTAATCTAAACTTTTATCAAGAGAATTCTCCCTATTCGATTAGAGAGAATTCACACAAAACTCAAGAAATTTCCGCTTTAGGACCTACAAATCCCCCCGAGTGGGTTCTAAATTCATACCACCTAACGCGGAAATAGACTACCTAAAGTTTTGAAGGAAATTCACTTAGTTGGTGATAATAGCTTAAGCAAAGGAAAAAAAATACGAAGAAAGGAAAGATAAGGAAAGTGTAGTTTGAAAAATATTTATATTTTGGTTTTGGCGCGAAAATGAAACTATTTGCGAAATAGGTTAAAGACCGGATGTTCCTCAGCGTACTGTGCAGTGGTACTCGAAAAAGCTTCGGAAAATGGATAGAACCGAACCTGGCTTTAGAAATGACCTAGTTCTAGCAACGAGTTGCGAATCTCATCAAGTTTGGTGAAAAAAAAACTTGTAAACGCTTGCTTACGTTGTTGTGGTCGTAGCAATGGTGAGAAGTTCGTTGTGTGAGTGTGTTACATGTTGTGTTGTTCTTCGTCTTCCTCGGTGTTGAGTGATAGGAAGGGGTTCTCCCACAGCGATCTGGGGGTCAGGTGTGTGGGTGCAGCTGGGCATCTGAAAATGAGGTCTACATCATGAGGTGTGCCATTGCAGGCGGGGCATGTGTTCGTAACATCCCGATCGATGCGAGACAGGTAAGAGTTTAGACGTGAACACCAACCCGACCTAAGTTGGGCAAGTGTCGTCCGCGTTGCTGTCGGAAGCGTTCTCTCGTCTGGAGAGATGGCTGGTGGTTGTGTCGAGAGGACTTTGTTTGGACCTAGTCTCGCAATTGATGCCTGTACTTCCTCGTGGTGTATTGCTGCGATGGCTGTTCTGTATGCACTGTTGTCGAAGGGGTCCCTTTTGTACCTCTGGACGTCTCTTTCGAGGTCCCTCAAATCACGCCTGACATGTCTTGGTGGCGGCGTCTTGTCCATGAGGTCAGAATTGGGATGCTCCTCACGATAACAACCCACCAGGTACTGTTTTGCAAGAAGTTTGTTGTGATCCCTTAGAGGCATCGTCCTCGTTTCCTGATGTAGATGGTCCTGGGAAGACATCAGGAGACAGCCAGTTACAGTACGGAGGGCGGCATTTTGGCAGGCCTGGATGTTATTCCATTGTGTGTCACAGAGACTCTGTGACCACACTGAAGCCGCATAGTTGGCTACAGACCTTCCGACTGCATTGTATGTGACCAGTAGGGTCTCTTTATCCTTACCCCAGGTTCTACCGGCCAAGGCTTTGAGGATCTTGTTCCTTCCGCGCATCCTGTTACACACTGTTGAAGCATGGGGGGATGACGTGGCCATACTGTCCAGGGTTACTCCTAGGATTTTAGGATGGTTCACGGTCGGAATAAGTTGGTTGCCAATCGAGATCTCAAGTTGCATCTTGACTTCCTTCGTCCAGGTGGTGAATAATGTTGCCGAGGATTTGGGCGCGGATACGATTAAATTCTTGCCGGTGAAGAAGGAGTTAAGCTGTTCCAGGTAAGCATTTATTCGCTCGCACATTTCCGTGATGTCGCTCCCTGTTGCCAGGATGGAGCAGTCGTCTGCATAGGAGATAATTTCGATTCCTTGAGGTGGGGTTGGATAGGTAAAGGTTGAACAAGGAGGGAGACAAGACTCCTCCTTGTGGCACACCTTGTTTGATCTTCCTTAGCTTCGATTTTTTGCTCCTGAATTCGGTATAGGACTGCCTGCCCGCGAGGTAGTTGGCAATCCATTTTGTGATATGCGTTGGAAGAGATGCATTGTAAAGGTCGGACAGAAGTGCTGAGTGGCTGACTGTGTCGAAAGCTTTCGACAGGTCAAGTGCCACCGGAATTGTTCTGTGACATGGACGAGGTTGGTTGAGACCATTGTGGATCCGAGTTGTAATGGCATCCAGGGCCGTCGTCGTACTATGCATCCTTCTGAAGCCGTGCTGGTGGTTTGCAAGCCTGATGCGGGCCGCAAGAACAGGGTGAATCAATGCTTCGAGCGTTTTGGCAACTGGTGATAGAAGTGTGATGGGCCGATAGGACTCGCCGAATGTCGCTTTTTTCCCAGGTTTCAAGATTGGGATTATTCTCCCTTTCTTCCAGAGTTCCGGAACGATCAGTGATGTGATGGATAGATTCAATGTAGCCATGAGGTATTCGATAGCTGGTGTGTCGAGGTGTTTAAGCATTGTCATTGAGACTCCATCAGGTCCCAAGGCTTTGGAGTTGTTCGCTTTCCTGATTGCTGCAGCCACTTTGTCCGTGGTGAAGACAGGTATGTTGTCGGTAGTTCGGTTGTGAATCCTCCTTCGGATTATGCGCTTTTGTCTGTCTGGTGGAGGATGTTCAATAAACTGCCTATTGAAGCGACTTGCACAATGGGCAGGGTCGGAGATTGAGTTTTCTCCGAACTGTATGGCGACATTTCCCATCTGTTTCGGTGGATTAGAGAGGGCACGGACTGTCGACCATAGTTTGTTAATACCTGTTGTTAGGTTGCATTCATTCAGATGCGAACTCCATTTTGACCTCTTATGTTCAGCCACTTGTCTTTTGATTTCACAGTTCAGTTCATGAATTCTGGGATCGTCTGGGTTAGTGCTCCTGATGTTATCTCTCTCGTCTGCCAATCTGGCGGCTGTAGTAGGAAAGTTTGGCCTAATTTTAGGAATGCGTCCTGCAGGAATAAATTTCGCAGCCGCTTTATTGAGGACTTTCCTGATATTGGACTCGGCCTTACGTACGTCGGTGGGAGTTGGCAGGGCGAGGAATTTAGCACTTGCATAATCAGTAAACCCATTCCAGTCAGCTTTGTTGTGGTTGACAAAGGCGCGGTGTTCGACAGATATAACATCTCTCGGTTTGTCAAGCCTTATCACGATCGGTAGGTGTTCCGATGATAGTGTAAGGACCGGCTCCCATTGTGTATTGTTTATGAGGCTGGCACTGACAATCGTGATGTTTGGTGAACTAGAACAGGTACCGGCAATACGGGTGGGCGTATCATCATTCAGTGTACAGAAGTGTGAGGTATCAAGTTGTTCAGCAATGGCTATACCTCTGGCGTCGTTGTTAAGATGTGAGTGCCAGAGTTCATGGTGAGCGTTAAAATCACTAAGCAGGAGACGGTGTTGACCAATGAGGAAAGTGTTGATATTTACATGGTAGCCAGGAGGACAACTGGATACCGGTGGAATGTAAATGTTGTAAATTTCAATCTCAACATTGCCTGATTTTAAGGCGATGGCTTGCGCTTCCGTGATGGTGTCGTTTGTTCTTCGTTTTATTCGGTGTTAAGGGACAGGAAGATAGCTGCCTCTACGGGGTTCTCCCACAGCAACCTGGGGGTCAGGTGTGTGGGTGCAGCTGGGCAATTGAAAATGTGGTCCACATCGTGAAGTGTACCATTGCAGGCGGGGCATGCGAGATAGGTAGGAGTTAAGACGCGAACACCAGCCCGATCGAAATTGGGCAAGTGTCGTCCTCACTGCTCTCGGAAGTATTCTCTCATCTGGAGAAATGGCTGGTGGTTGTGTCGAAAGGACTTTATTTGGACTTAATCCCGCGATTGATGCTTGCACCTCCTCGTGGAGTATTACTGCGATGGCTAATCTGTCTGCGTTATTGTCAAAGGGAACCCTTTTATTACCTCTGGACGTCTCTTTCGAGGTCCCTCAAATCACGCCTGACATGTCTTGGTGGCGGCGTCTTGTCCATGAGGTCGGAGTTGAGATGCTCCCTCCGGTAACAACCCACCAGGTATTGTTTCACAAGAATATACCAAAAGTACCAATTGGCAAGCAACTAGATCCTAGTACAAATATTTGACCAAAATTTCAATTCACTAGCTTCATTTTATCGAAAGTTTCATTGGGGCGACCGGAAGCGCAGTGTGTTGAGGCATCAGTCTCATGTTTGACTACCAGCGTTTCGGGTTCGAATCACGTCCACGATGACGTTCGTGACCATGGATATGCAGGAGGTACATGCTGGCAACTCCATTCTCCGAAACCAGTTTATGCCAATGAAACGTCAACTGGACCACATGAAACAGTTGATGCGCAATGCCCCACAAGGGGTTAGGGCAATTTAAAATAGTATCTTGTCCATCATTGCCACCAACCAATTAGATCATGCTACAAACATTTAAACACAATTTCAAGTCTCTAGCTTCATTCTATCGAAAATTATCGCTTATTTTAAGTTTCATTTGTAGGGGAAGTAAGGGTTACTTGGGTCGGTTCTGGCCCATCTTTAATACCAACTAACTCAATCCTACTTCAAACATTTGACCAAAATTTCAAGTCACTGGCTTCATGACACTATTATACAGGCAATGTATTGAGAAAGACGAAACAGTCTCTCAAGTAATATTTGAGTGCCCACCACTTTGAAGATATGTAACTTGGGGAGAATTACGCCCTGAATGGGGAAAACGGACAGTTTGGTACTGGTAATAAGGTCTCTGTGAGAAAACTTGACTGTTGACATAAACTAATTGGAAGGGTCATATAACAAGCCTTTGGGCTTGAGTGGAACATCATATCCAAATCATAAACAAAGGTTCTCTAGCATTCATCCAATCCTCTTCACTACGTAAAATCACACGGAAACTTTTCCTTCAGTTGGAAAAATATTGGATCAAGTATAATGTCTCTTTGGTTGGTCCTTTCTTGATCAAAATCAGATCGACCACTTTGCACTAGCAAAAGATTCAAAATTTTGCCTTCTGGACGTGCGAAATAAGAGGGGCGCCGATAATGCAATGAGAAGAGATAATTACCTTATGATCGCTAATATTCGATTGCGAATAGCAGCCGTGCGCCGTCGAAGTGACGAAAGATCCAGTCGCCACAAATTCAACACCGACCGACTCCAAAAACCCAGCTGTCGTACAACTGTATAACGAACAACTTACGCAGAAAGCAGCTGAGATAAATAGTAACGATTTAGGTAGTGATTTAAACGAACACTAGGATGCTATAAAAAAAACGTAATTTGACAGCGCAGATACCATCCTTGGCACTAAGGCTGTTCCTAATACCGGGATCCCGGTTTGTACCGTTTTTTCTTCAGTACCGGTACCAAAAACCAAGAGTACCGGTATCCCGGTTTTATTAGTACCAATACTGAGTACCGGGATCCCGGGATTTGATTACCGGTACTCAGTACCGGGATCCCAGGATTTGTATATCTTGTCTTTTCAGTACCGGGATCCCGGGATATGAGTACCTGTTCTTTTCAGTACCTGAAATTCAAATACCCGGGATTCCATAAAAAAGACTCGTTCTTTTTTTTTATTTTAACACCAAAGCTTAGGGGATACCCTTTAATCCAATAGCATAGCCTTAGTAGGTGAGGAAATTAAGGTAAGAGAGGAGGGATGGATTGAGCTGGATTAGACGAAATTAAATGACGGTTGACATTTTGTTTAAATTTCTGCAGGTCGTAACTGCAGGGGAAAACAGATGATGGTAAAGCGTTCCACATTCGAGTTGTTCTGCATACGAAAGAGTCATAAAATTTTGCGGTTCCACTGACACTAGTTTCGATGGCAAGATGGTGGGCACGACTTGACTGCCTGGTGTTGCGTACAGGAAATGTAATGAAACTACTTATTTCAGCAGAGCAGCGGCGGTTGAAGTATCGATAAAAAAGTGATAGACAACCAACGTCACGTCTGTGCTGAAGTGGCTCTATTGGTTTTACGTGACTTTTGTATATAAGCGCTAAATCACATGGCGTGAAATATTTTTTGCATCTATTTAGGAAGCCCAGACATTTCATTGCGTTTTTCGCAATGGAACAAATATGGTCAGTCCAGTTAAGTTTTTTCGAGATGGTAATACCTAATATGTTAAGCGCTGGTGAGTCAGAAATACTCCCACCGTCGACGAGGATGTACTGTGAGGTGTGTGGAGCAGATACTTCTTTGGTAATAAGAGAGCTTTGGGTTGTGGAAGCATTGAACACTACACGATTTGCTTCGCCCCAAGCGATGAAACATGAAGAGCAGACCGGTTTTCGATCTAGATTCTCCTGTGTCGATCATATTAATACCTTGCGAATCATCACCGATCAATGCGCTGAGTTCGATTCTCAGCTTCACTTGCTTTCCATTGATTTCGAGAAAGCTTTCGACAGTGTGAATCGGAATTATGTATGGGCAGCTTTGTGCAGTAGAGGTATCCCTTAGAAGAATGTGGCTATTATTAAGGCAACCTACGATGGCGCGAAATGTTGCGTTTTGCATAAAGGTCCTTTATTCTTGAATTATAAGCTGACGTTTGAATGCTAACTAAACCAAGACACACTTCCAGCAAATCCATGCTCCGTTTTCGTCTTCGCTACTCCGGTCTGCCCTATAGCGTTATAGCACTTATCCTTCTCAGAATAGGATCATATTACTGTGAGTGTGCCTTGGTTTAGTCTAACATTTAAGCGTTAACTCAAACTTCAAGAGGAAACTTAAATCCTTACAGATACAATCGGACAAATTTCCTTTAGGCAGCAGAATCATTTTGTATGTTTACTATTCCATATAATTACACAAAACGAACATTTTATTGACAAGAAATTAATTTTATGTGCTTCCCAAACTGTAAATTGCTCGAAAACTTTAGACACCTGCGCCGCATGCATTTGAAATCGTGGAGATACTAACGGAGCAGCTCAGATCAAATTGTTAGTGTAATTGCCTGGTGCTAACCTGCTCTGCATGGCTGTTAAAAAAAAACGTGCCTAATAAATATTTCGGATTTATGTCCACGAAATGAAATTTGTAAGTGACGCTTGAGTTGTGTTTGTCTGTGGTTACGCGTTAGGTTACCTTACGTAACATTTTAATAGACCCCCCGCCAAAAGACATATACACGTTAAAAAGGTTAACGGAGGACACTTCCACTAAATTGATAGCCAACAAGTTGAAGAAAAAATTAAATATGTAAATCTAAAACACAATAAATACTTACGGAAACCATCGACAGACGGACAGGACGAACGTGACGTGTTCGTTATAAACGATTCTGTCATTGGACTCAACGTATTATACGGCGCCGATTTTGATCCACTGCTATTCGAACCACACTCGCTATCATCTTTGGAATTATCACCGATAAATCCCCGATTATAGTACGATTCGTTATTTTGCAATTCCTTCTCCAATTGCATGCGTTGTCTCTTCAATTCCTGCAATTTCGCTATGTGATCGTCCAATTCATTTTTATTCGCCTCCATTTCCAATTTTCGCATAATTATTGCCTTCTCCGTGGCAATTTCCTGATCCAATTTATGAATCTCGGAAAATTGAGGCGGTAACAAGGCATCATTGTGTGTGGTGAGTTCACCGGACGAGCATGACGTACACTCGTCGTCTGCATGGGTTCCGGGCGATTTGTAACCGGTCGTATCTGTAGTGCACATTTGATTCGGACTCAATGGTGATTTGGTTGAGTCCAAACACACTCCACTATCGCTCATTATATTATCCTTAGAATAAGAACTATTAGCAGGTACAACATTATCACAAGAATTAGTAGCCCCGACTGTTGATGTTCGTGGCAATGATGATGGTGGTGGTGGTGACAGCACTGATGTCGATCGAAAGGAACAATCCGATGCGGTCTGAAATGTGTTTGGTTCGTCGCTTGTTTTCGAGTCGGTGGATTCGTTTTGTGCATTACGTTCGAGATTTAGTTTAAGTCTGTTTGAATGGGAGAGTGGAATTCTGTAATTGCGGAAAAATAGGTTTTATGTATTAAGCTTACGTCTTCTTCCTTTTTCGTAGTTCGTCCAATCCAGAGTTGGTGACTTCGTCTAATTGTTGGGATAGTGTGGATAAATTATCATCCAACTGGGCAATTCGTTCGGTGCTGACGCTCAGTACCACTTCCTTTTCCGAAATTTTCTCTTCCAGCTTCTTAATCTCTTCCCTCTGTGTATCAGGAAAAATTCATGGATTACGTGAGGAGGATAATCGAAGTTTTAATAACTTACATTGCGCTTGACTGTGTCCCGTATTACTTGTGCTGAGCGAGTGTCCAATGAGTCGGACACTTGCAACAGGATATCATCCGACAACGGTGTACTTTCAGTGATTTTGATTTGTAACTAAATTTTAGAATAGAATTGTAGGATTATCTCTATAAATACACTTAATGAGACAGTATGAGGTACTGATGTAGTTTTAGATAAATTGAAGGCAAGTAAATTGCTAGTTTTCACAAATCAGGGATTGGCTGAACTTCTTAAAGGTAGCGCTTCAAGTAGAATTGAATTGTGACATTAAACATTTTCGTAGCGGCTGTAAAGATTCTGCAACAATCTGCACAATCAGCATCAAAATAAAAAGCGTTAAACACGCATTCCCCTCATATCGTCCTGAGAGCCAGAGTGTAGTGGACGCAATCTCAGTACCGCATACTGCCTTGCATTCAGCCATCTATATATGTATAAGCACATTGACAAATGAAATAAAAAAGAAAAAATCAAAATCAAACTACCTCGTCCAATTTGCCGAAATCATCCAAAAGTTGTAGCTCTTTCGCTACATATTCAGTGAAATCTTGCCTCTTTGAGTCAAGCTGTGTTTGTAAAGCCGAAATTTGTCTACATAAAATATCAATCTAAACAACGAAATGAAAAGAAATTATATAATGGAACGGAAAAGTATGAAAATAACAAAAGAAGCAATGAACCTTTTCATATGATGTGTCACCCTCATCCCACACACTCACCTGTATTTGCTCGTTGGTCTTCTCCCACTGCAACATATCACGTTTCGCCAACAATTTCTGTTCGCGACAATTCAACATCTCCTCGATGTCGTGCTCCTCCTTTTCCAAACGCTCCAGCTCGTCTGTTAATTTTTGCACTTTAATCTTGTACTGTTCGTGCATTTGCACGCGTTCCGTATTCAATTGTTTCAAGGCATTTTCGATTGTCTCCAGGATCTTACGATTCTCGTCTTGAATTTCGGGATCATCGCGACACACCAGCGGTGACGGTTGATATTGTTTCTCGCGACGGAACGATGTCGTGAAAATGTCGTCGTCGCCGTAAAAGCTCGAGTTTAGGTTCTCGCGTGACGCCGTGATCAGTGATAGTCGTGAGAGATCGAGACGTGATCGAGATTGGTCCTTTTTAAGTTTTGCCGCTTCGGCTGGGTTGTTAAAGCGAAATATATTGGTACGACCCAACAGTATAATGTCGCCTTGACTTATGCCCGTTGGTTCGTCAATAAGTTTCGCATTAAGCCAACATTGAGCTTGGGGCTGCGGAAAGATTGTGGCGTTGCCATTCTCTATAATAATACTGCAATGTTCCGGTTGAATGCCGATGCCACTGAGGACAATGTCTTGCGGTGAATCGGCGTCTTCGGTGCCGATTAAAGTTTCACCTTCCTGAGAAATAAATAGATATGGATGGCGATAATTTGACGCTATAACGAATACATGAAATTTACTAATCAAATCAGATTCAATCAACCAACAATCAGCTTCGTCATTTTTTCGCTAGGGACAACCGTTTTCAAAATAGTTTCAAAATATTTACAAAATACATATAATCAAAATAAAGTGTTTTTCCCGAGATTCTCTCGGAAGCTCATTTCTTATTCAAGAGAACTTTTAGATATTATACTAAATCCTAAACATCACTTGAAATGAAAAAAAATTCCAGGTAACTATTGACCCTTATGCTTCGTTTACGAGTGACCATTCTCCCTGAACGATAACGTAAGTACAATAACATGATGTTCGCGGTTCGGATCGAGCAATGTTCGCATTCATTCATTTCCCGAAAATTTGTCCACAAAAATGTTTCCGCGCGTCTTATGGAAAAGAATTGTCGCGGTCGGTGGCCGTAATCGTTCGGTCACCACTCTACGATAGTAATCTAGAGCTCGGAGATCAAATCTCGGCGCGATCAAAAACTGCCTGTGAATACTAATAGAACTCTCACAGTGCTCCGAGCTTGTCAGTATAAAGACGGCGCGGGTAGGAGGTGCATGCTAGCAACTGCACTTCCGGAAAGTAAATATGATATCGAAACGTCAACAAGGCATAGAAATGCTAGAGATGTTGACGCGCCATGCCCCTGGAGGGGTTAAGCTTTAAGGTAATTAGAGAGAGAGTCTAATGGAAAAAGCATTAAGAAGAAAAAGATACATTCAGATTCTTGCTCAGCCAAGATGTTCGGCGCCGCTCAAAGTCGTTCCCGCGCATAATTGCATTGCTACACATGTCATAAAATGGAACTCCATTGTAGCCCATTGTAATGGACCGGTCTGGTGGGCATCCGAAAATGCCCGTGGGGACAAAGCCTAAGGTAGCATAATTGCCGTGAAGGTCAGGCCGTGTCATCAGGTGAAGAAAAAGGCCCCTCAACAAGCTAGGAGCGACTTATGCTTGCTGCAGCTCAGTTCGGAAGACGTGGGTGGGGTTTTCGCCGCTCGTTGCCCCTGTCCTTTACGTATTAACAAAAATGCATAGTCCTGGGGAAGACAATACAAACAGGGGAGGTAAAAATGTGGAATAAAAAAATGAGGCAATAAGGGTGGAATGGTTGGCGGGCGGCTCACTTGCCCTCGCGCTCGCATCAGGGTCCAGGTGTAATGGGACCTTTGGGCTCTGGTTTCATACCACTGACAGATCCTTACTCATCAGGTGCTGTCATCGGTCTGCCGGTGGAAGCAGCGCTACCAGACCAGAATATTGTTCATTACAGGTGGTTTACACCATTTCAAGTAAAGGCCGACCAAGAGGGAGTCCTAAAATCGTATGTCGTCGATGTGTGGCAAGAGAGTGTAAGGTGCTGGGTAAGTCGTTTGAAGAGTTGCACCCCCTTTGCCCAAGAGCGAGTACAACGGCGCGCAGGAGTGACTGATGCGATATGCCTCACTAGAAGTTAAGGCAAAGTAGTAGTAAGTACCAAATCCGCTCCCACGATGACTGGGAGCAGACGCGAATGCTCGCCGCACAAGCTGGAAATGTACCTTTCTATATGGATGTATCTTTATCGCGCTAGGTGGCCGTGATCGTTCGGTCACCGCTCGACGATACTAATCTAGAGCTCGGAGATCAAATCTCGGCGCGATCAAAAACTGCCTGTGAGTACTAATAGAACTGTCACAGTGCTCCGGGCTTGTCAGTATAAAGGCGGCGCGGATAGGAGGTGCATGCTAGCAACTGCACTTCTGAAAAGTAGTGATGTTGACGCCCCATGCCCCTGGAGGGGTCAAGGCAATTAGAGAGAGAGATCTTTTTAAATAATAATAATAATTTTCAACTTTTCTATTTACGGGTCCATGAGCAAATATGTATCTTTTCATCTTTCTTCATACCTTCCGTTTGAACTGGTCAGGAACGAAATTTGCATGGTTGGTATATTGGTACACAAGTCCAGATGCTCAGGAACACAGCAGAATGCTCCATGATTTGCTCAATGTTAACGTGTAAACGAAGCATTAGGATGCTCGACCTATCTCAAATCGTTTCTGCGGCAGCCGGTTCTACGTACCGGAGCGACCCGTGTTTCACGGCCAAGAGCTGCCACAACTCCCTTCGACGCAAGAAGGAAGAGATATGTGTGTGTCACACACTCTGACTACTCATCTTTTTTCCTGGGAACTGGGAGCAACACAAGTTAGCGCAACTGCTTTCAATTCTTCTCCAACGCGCCGGAATTAAGCTCAACCCAGGTCCTAAAATAGAACCTGCTGGATCGGCTGCGTCTACAATGAACCGCTGCACCCTAATGCCACAACAGTAAAATGTATATGCTGCGACGAATGGTGCCATCTGAGAAACTGCTTTGGACTGAATCACGACAGGCAATAGAATTCCTCCTTTATTGCAAGTCTATGCAGAAACAGAGGGCAGCAATCAGAAACATCAGCACAAATGTCTAGCTTACTACCATCAACTAGTACACAAACGAGTTCCCAGCTGTTCCCCATGACTCCAGTGAACAGCATCTCCAACAGGATTTCATTGGAACACAACTTCACACCAGCACCTCCCGTCGCCAGTTTCAACACCATTTAGTTTGTACAACTAAATGCAATGGGTTGCAGCGAAAAATTGCAGAACTATCAGCATTCATGGACAGACATCGCGTCATGAGTGGAGCCATTCAGGAGACGAAACTCAACATCAACTCTGCCGCAACTTCTATGGCAATTACAATACAACATCATCAGGAAGGAAAGAGTGTCCAATGCTGTCGGTGGAATTGCTTTGCTAATCCACCACTCAGTACTGTATCGAGAAATTGACGTCACAATGGCCGACAACATCATGTAGATACAGGCCATAACCATTCAGTCGGGCAATACTGATGTTGAAATCTACAACATATAGAGGTACATACCTCCTGTACCCAGTTGTCCCTCGGGATACAATGTCAATATCAACCCACTGCTCAATGGCCAATATCGTCTCCTAATTGGTGATTTCAATGTTCATCACGAATTGTGGCACTCTAACCTCGGCAACGATACCAGAGTGGTTACTATAACTGAATAACTTGCTGCATCAGACTTCCGTCCACTCAATGACGATACGCCCATTCGTATTCTAATTGCCTTGACCCCTCCAGGGGCATGGGCGCGTCAACATCTCTAGCATTTCTATGCCTTGTTGACGTTTCAATAGCATATCTACTTTTCGGAAGTGCAGTTGCTAGCATGCACCTCCTATCCGCGCCGTCTTTATACAAGCTCGGAGCACTCTGAGAGTTCTATTAGTACTCACAGGCAGTTTTTGATCGCGCCGAGATTTGATCTCCGAGCTCTAGATTAGTATCGTAGAGCGGTGACCGAACGATCACAGCCACCGAGCGCGACAAAAATTTTTAACAATGCCCAATGGGAACCGGGAAGGCGCTCTCCTCGGACTATCTGTCTATCCTCATAAAACTGAATAAAGCATCCAACATTCAGTTTGCTGATCACCGCACGTTCGTCAATCATAACAAAGCCGACTGGGATGGCTACAAAATCTTCACCAATGCGGCTTTTGCTGCCTTACCAACTCCTGCTGTCGTGCGCGTGGCTGAACAGAACGTAAGACGCATACTCTAGAAAGCGGTTACAATGATTATTTCAGCTGGCCGCATATCCAACGTTCCTACTTCAGCGTCCAGATTAGCAGACGAACAAAACCGCATACGCAGCACCAACCCTGATGATCCTTGTATCAAGGAATTAAATCTTGATATTTATAACCAATAGTAGTCCGGATGGCGCAACGGTTAGCACGTTCGCCTTCAACGCACTGGGCCCCGGTTCGATTCCGGGGATTTACGTGTCGGACTATGAGCCCACTCAGCTGTTAAATGATTACCCATTATGGGGTAAATAACTCGGTTGAGCGTATTGCTGATCACATACCTCTGCACAAAAACCGTCACGATCTAGAAAATGAGATGATGCTAACTCATCTCGAGGCCGTGGTTCAAATTGGACTGTTGCGCCAGTTATTTATTTATTTATAACCAATTGCCAGTTTACAGGAGAAGGAAATGGAACTCTCACCTTGAAAATTGCAATTTAACAACAGGCGTTAATAAGCTCTGATCGACGATTAGAGCGCTTACAAACCCAACTAAACACAAAGGGCATGTTGCAATCCAGTTTGGCAACATCACCGTTAGTGATCCTAAGAAATGCATAAACAGCTTCAATAAACAAATTGAATTTATTGTCCATATTTCTCACAGTTTATCAAATGAATAAAAGAATAGAATTTGTTCCTTATACTGCGAGTGTAATTAGAACTAGCACTGAAGAAGGCAGTACGTGGCTGCCGAAACAATTGTTTGCTATAGTAAAAAAATACACTCGCATCTCGCAGCATAAGGAACAAATTCTAATCTTTTATTCATTCAATAAACAGTTTATCGAACATCCGCCACCTGGTAGACTTAAGCGCATCATCACCAGGAGCTTTATTAACCGTTCAGTTGACCAGGCACTCCAATTTTCATCCGAAGCAGTTACCACAGCTATTAAAAAGGCAAAGAGTTCCAAAGCCCTTGGACCAGATGGTATCTCGATGGTCATGCTTAAACACCTTGACACGCCAGCAATTGACTTTTTAACGACCACGATCATCTCATCGTCTATCATCCCCGAGTTTAGGAAGAAGGGAAGGGTGATCCCTATTCTAAACCCAGGGAAAAAGCCAACGCAAAGCGAATCATACCGTCCCATTACATTATTGTCTCCTGTGGCCAAGACTCTTGAAGCGCTACTCCACCCTATAATTGCGACCCACATTCAATTAGCCGATCATCAACATGGCTTTAAAAGAATGCACAGCACAACTACGGCTTTGGATGCCATCACATCAAGAATACACAATGGCCTCAACCAAGCACGTCCATGTCAACGAACCATTCTAGTGGCTTTAGACCTGTCAAAGGCATTCGACACTGTCAGCCACTCGTTTTTCCTGTCTGACATCTGTAGTACATTTCTTCCGTCGGGAATAATCAAGTGGATCGCAAATTACCTTGCCGGAAGAGAGTCCTACACGGAGTTTAGAAATGGGAAATGTAAGCTACGGAAAACTAAACAGGATGTCCCCCAAGGAACTCCTCCTTGGGGGACACCCAGTTTAGTTATCTCCCACTCTGTTTAATCTATATATGTCTGGACTTCCAACGCCACCTGACGGACTTGAAATCGTCATTTACGCTGATGACTGTTCGATTTTGGCAACCGGCAATGACATCCCCCAAATGAGTGAGCAGATAAATGATTATCTTGAAGAGCTCAACAATTTCTTAATCGGCAAGAATCTTTCTCTGCCAGCGCCGAAGTTTTCTGCTACTCTGTTTACCACCCGGACCAATGAAGTGAAGCTACATCTATATATTGCGGTAGATGGTGAAACTATTCCCACAATTAACCACCCAAAAATTATCGGTGTCACCCTTGACAGCATGGCCGCCTACTCGGCTCATGCATCAACAATATGTGACAGGATGAGAAGCAGGAACAAAGTCCTCAAAGCTTTAGCTGGAAAGATAAGGAGACCCTACTCGCGACATACAATCCATCGGGAGATCTGTGGCCAATTATGCGGCTCCCATATGATCAGACTATTTATGCGACACTCAATGGAAAAACATACAGACCAGTCAGAACACTGCTCTTCGAACTGTCACAGGCTGCCTCCTGATGTCGTCAACAGGACCATCTGCATCAAGAGACTAAAATGATGCCCTTAAAAAGTCACAACACTCTTCTCACTAAGCTTGACTGTTATCGGAATGACCATCCTAACTCAAACCTAATGGACAAAGCCCCCACCGCCGCGTTACAATAGACGCTACATGAGGGACCGCGAAAGGGAAGCCCAAAGGTTTAAAATAATTCCCTTCGATGACGCCAGCTATAAGCCAGCCATCACAACGCTGCACAGTGAAGAAGTGCTTTCTGCGATCGCGAAACTAAAACCGAACAAGGTGTTGAATGCGTAACCACCTGCCATATCTCCAGACGAAACCCGGCTCCCAAGAGCAACCAAAACTATTGTACGTTAGCTCAACTCCGTTCTGGTTGGTGCTCGCGTCTGAATTCATACCTATCCCGCATTGACAGTGAAATCCAAAACTCCTGCCCAGCATGTGGCCTCGCTCCACACGACGTTGAGCACGGCAACCCCCACGCGCTTAACTCCTATTGCGTTATGGGAGAACTGCCTCGAGGCAGTTGCTTTTCTCCACCTGGACATATGTAGATGATACCAACATGGATAGTCAGAATTTTTGACACACACATTTTTATCTGAACTCAATATCAACATCATCCAACGTCAAGAGCATCACCATAATCACCTCGTTGTTTTCCAGGGAGAAGAAGCTTTTATCTATGCTCCATCAATTATCTGACCGGATCGATAGACTTACGACAGGCAGCTTGCAATGAACCCCCTGTGATGAACCATTTCATAGTCTGGTAGTGCTGCTCCCACCGGCAGATCAAAGCAGCACCTGATGAGTAGTGATCTGTTGGTGGTACGAAACCAGAGGCCGAGAGTCCCATTACACCTGGACCCAGGTACGATCCCGTGGGCATCTGATCCGTCCGCCAACCATTCCATCCTTATCGACTATTTTTTTTATTCCCCATTTATACCTCCCCTGTTTGTGTTGTGTTCCCCAGGCCTATGAATTTTTGTTAATACGTAAAGGACAGAAGCAACGAGCGGCGAAAACCCCGCCCACATCTCCCGAACTGAGCTACAGCAAGCATAGGCCGCTGCTCAGCTCGTTGAGGAGCCTTTTTCTTCGCCAGATGGCACGGCCCGACCTTCACGGTCGTTATGCTACCTAAGGCTCCGTCCCCACGGGAATCTTCGGATGCCCACCAAACCGTCCGTTACAAGCTCACGTTCTCGCTCCCGATCCCGCGGAAGCCGATCATCAGGAAAAAGTAATAATCATTAGGGGCCACCGGTAGCTCAGTGTGTAGAGGCGTCAGTGTCATGTCTGACTACGTTGCGTTGCGGTTGCGGATTTAAGTTCCATCCACGGCGTTCGTGGCCATGGATGCTTGTGTTGTCTTCTTCCTGTGGTGCGGGGCGTAATAATAAATCACAACATATCCTGACTTGTCGCAGGTAGGCGGCTAAATGGGAGCAGGAGGTGCATGCTGGCAACGTGCATTGTCCGAAATTGGTTTATGGCAACGAAACGTCAACTAAACCGGCTGGAGTAGTTGACGCGCTATGCCCCACTAGGGGTTAGTGCAAATGAGTATATATGCCGGTATCATAAGCGGTTTGACAACTTATTGCCGTTCCCCTTGCAAGTTCACAAAAAACCGGAAGACTCGTCTGTAGTTGGAGCGACTACTGACGGAAGGGAAATAGCTCAGTTCTCAATGTATGACTGCAACCTGAAACTAAAGCTTTTATGGGCACTGGCGCAGCCGTCTCCGTTGTCCCACCATCCCCAGGGACGCCCATTTCATAATACGGCACTCGCCGCCGAATCGTTGGTATTGGTCTATGTTGCTCTTTCCCATGGATGTTCATCGTGGCCGACGTCGAGCAAACTTCAGTGGAATCCGACTTCCTGATATACTACGGACGCTGGACTTACGTTGACGTGCGCAACCACAGACTAATAGATACTCTTACATCCTTGAGGGTGCGGTGTGCGACACATATTACGAACGACGATAGAATGCTGATTTGCAGCGTAGGCCCGAAGCATCCGTACCTAAATTGTATGCAAGAATTTGGCGACCTGATGTTATTCTCGGTTGAAGAGCCTCGCCCGTGCGCTACAGTCCACCAGATTATCTATCACCAGCGGCCGTGCGGTAAATGCACGTCCGCGTCGCCTTTTTTTTCCGAGAAGCATAAGTTCGCGAAGGAGGAGTTTAGATATCGGGTCTCTTAACGAATATGTCACCCATCAAATTCACCATAGACCAGTTCACTCCATAAGGGAATGGCTACGGTCTATGTGATGACAATCGCTCTTTAAATGGCATTATCGAACCTGATAAGTATCCATGGAAAACGATTATACGCCACTGTATAATTTTCACCTTATACCTATAACATTCGGTTTCAAGCAACAGCCGGAAAAGGCAACATCACGCCACATTCATCATCTCAAATTTATCGGGCAGTTCACCACCGACATCAGGTACATTCCCGGTTCAGACAATATGGCCGGCGACGTCTTAAGTCGTATTATTGGCATAACAAGTTTGGATTCCGAATTCATCGTCCGTGCTCAAAAGGAAAACAAGGAACGGGGCTTATGATCACTCCAGGTTAACGCGAATGGAAGCGATTGAAGGTTCGTGGACAGGTAAGTGTATCTCCACACTTCATAAAAAAAACAACCATCTAACCATAATCATTTAAAAGATACGACTATTGAACCGATCTTATGCAAATACCAGGATAAGATTTATAGAATCAAGTAAAATTATAGCTTGAAAGATACTACTTGGATACACACCTTTAAACTGTACAACGTCACACCCGTACTAATATCATCATGAATACCGATCAAATGTGGCATTTCCGAATCGAGCACAACACCAACACCTGCTTTGCGAAGTCCCAGTGACTTTTGTTCTTGCAAAATGAGTTGAGCCTCTTTCCACTTTTCTGTCCATTTTTCGGTCAACTCCTTCTCCTGTTCCTCCTTTTTAAGTAGATCTTGCAACATCTTCGACGAAGGAGCAGCCAAGTTCTGAAAATAGAGTACATTACAAAATTGTCCTTTTCGGTTTCAAATAACCAATCAAGCTACACTTACAATCTCACTGGACAGCATAGACTTCAATTTATTGATCTCGTCACGTAGTTCACGAATTAATTTCACATTTGGATCTTCGTTGATTGTCGGCTTATTGATAATGTTCTTGGCACGATTAGCATAGCGCAGTGTACTCAACGTTTCCCCGTAATTACAATCGGCCGGCGAAAGTGCTGCGATCATAATTGTTTTACTATTGCCACCCAAACTATCTTTCAGGAGCCATGTCAGAACAGAATCACGATACGGTATATAGAGAACTCTTTTATTTGTCAATTCCGTACGATTGGATTGATCCGCGAGCGCCGAAATTACACTGCCCAACGTAACAAGTGACTTGTTAATGTGAGCACCTTCTTTGAGTCGTTGCCCCGTCGCACCAGTTGCATTGGCCCGTTCGCTGTTATTAAAAGCCAAAGAAACCAAAGAGTTGGCAAAGAAAAATGCAATACACGTTTAATGAATAATTGAGAAAGAAAAATGCAAATTTGGAATGGTACGCTAATTAGAGACTAAGCGCAGCGCCGCGCCGACTCACCTTCCTGCTAAATCAACCAAATGTATCTTGGAAACGGTCTCGCTTGGCATATCATTCATGTAGCCGGCCTGTACAAAAGTGATAGTAAATATCGCGTGACTTCGACTGCTGGTATCGTTCATATTAGTGCTAGCGGTGGTTCGTTGAATGTTCCCACGATTTATGCATTCCTGGGTGAAAGGGATAATTATACAATACAAATAGAAGATGCTAGCTGATGAATTTCTTAAACAATTATTACTGTTTGTATTAATAAGGTACTATCGGCATGGACGGCGTTTAGTTGTTCGTAGAAGAAGTCTTTCGCCACGACATTGTCTGGTTCAGCTGGAGCATAGCATTGTATTATTGTGATGTTTCTCATTTTGATCCTGAACCGCGGTCAAGATACTGTCGGCGACCGGATTCCAGACCGCCAGGTTCCGGATCAAAATGAGAAACATCACAATAATACAATGCTATGCTCCAGCTGAACCAGACAATGTCGGGGCGGAAGACTCCTTCTACGAACAACTTAACGCCGCCCAGAGCAGAACACCCAAACGTGACATTGTAATGGTTATGGGAAATTTTAATGCAAATAACTCAGGCATGTGATGGGGAGACACCGTCTTGGTGATCGTAACGATACCGGTGAAGATTTTGTAGAGTTCTGCAACTTTCACAGTCTCTTCATCGGTGGTACCATATTTGACCATAAGCACCTCCACAAAGTAACTTGGTCCTCTGTTGATGTGTCGGTGAGTGATAGTACCATTGCCATCGGAGCATCAGTGTAGTAAGTGATATCTCCATCGGATTATCCGTGTAGTAAGTGACATCGTCATCGGGAGGTATTGTTATCATAGTGTGATACTGCCATAGACATCGGCATATCTTTGCAACATAACAGGTAATGAGCATCCGGAAGGCTGCACCCAAGGGCAGCAATCCTATTTCAGGGACCTTGGCGAAACCAGGTCCTTCGGGCATTAGAGGCCAAAGATCGAGTCTGTTTAAAACTGACTCCATTGGTCCTTAAGATGTTATGAAAAACGACTCGGCGTTGCGCCAGTCACTAAAAGCTATGGATCTGGAGAAACCTGGTCCTAGCAGCGTGAACACTCTACAACAGGGAGAAGTGAAAGTAGGCAGCATGGACGGTCAACGTAAGGGCGCGCCTCAACCAAAGATCTGTATTAAGGAGCGACGTACAGCTTTTAGGCTCCGTAAATTTACGGAGAAATTACCGAAGGTAGACTTAACAGAGAAGCAAAAGGCGTCGCTCCAATGGACTATCGGCATTACTGAGGGTCTAGCGGAATCATCGTATATCTCTAAGGGAAATAAGTCCGAATCGCCAAAGATTGCCAAAAAACAACGGACTACCGCCACCAGCGGAACTACCACCACCTACGCGGATACACTGAAGGGATGGATGGAGCTGGCCATTCTCGATAAAAGTGATCCGGATGGTGGAATCACTATCGATAACTGGAAGGAGGTTGAATGCTGTCTCGCCTCCAACTTCTTAAACATTTTAGAGAAACATGCGGGACCTGTCCCTGAATGTTTAGATGGGGGCTGGCATCAAGGCCGCATTAAGATCATGAAATTTGCGAATAAACGCTCGATTTTCAGGTCGCAATCCAAGAGGTGGACGAACCGTGGCCAGGTGCAAAGCACTTGGCTACCTGCCCGACCCGAGGAAGCGAATGGCATCCTGAAACTAATCAGGACTTGTAATCCTAACCTTCCAACGCACGATTGGCAGATTGGTAAGCTAGAGGAGCCTAGGAATAAATCTCGTTGCGCGGTTATGGTTGTAAACAGGGAATTTCTGCAGCTCTGGCTGCAGCAAAGGGAGTCATAAAATTCGGGTTCACAACATAACGCTTAACGTTTATAAAAAAGATGAACGTGAGGGCCTCAAAATAGATGGCACGTGGGCGTGGGTGATGTACAAGAAGAGGGATCTCATACCGACGAGGTTGGCGATCCCGCCGTGCAGGGTGATGATGAAGATACAGGATCTCTCTCATCCGTTTGTACAGCTCTGGAGCGTTGTTCTGCCATCATGGATGAGACGTATGATTCCGACCTAGAACGGGAGATTGACGTCACTCTGGTGGAAAATACGAACTTATCTTCGGATTGTTAAGTTTCGTTCAAGTAAATCTCCATCATTCTAAGGCAACTTCTGCTGCTCTTCTACTCCGCTTGGCACGTAGTCCGAGCATTTGGCTTTGATTCAGGAGCCTTGGCTAGTAAACGACATAGTACGTGGCCCTAGGTCTCCGGACTACATTGTTTTCTACGTAAAGGATCAGAGGAAACCCCGCTCCTGCATACTTGCGAAGAACTCACTACGTGTCTTTTTGGTTATGGCCTATAGCGATAAGAATATTCTCGTTGTCAGCCTGGAAACTAGGGAAAGACGGTACTGGATAATTTCTGCGTACTTTGCGGACGATCATGTAGGAGTCCTCCCTCTCACCAACCTGAGAGAGGCAATCTCGATATCTAATACGGGAAAAAAAAATCATCCGGATGTGAAGCGGATTGGTACACCTACAGAAAGTACCTTCGAAGTTTTAAAAAGGAAGTGAGGAGGGCTAAGAAGTATCCGTGGAAACTTATGTGTGAACGTATTGAAACGTCGAGCGAATCCTCAAGGCTACATAAAGTTTTAGCTACTAATCCATCGATGCTTCATTTGATAGGTAGATCTAATAAAGCCAGATGGATCGTGGACCTCCACACGTAAGGAGAAATTGATATCCTGCTGGGCACGCACTTTCCGGACAGTTCATCTGAAACTGCGTTCGTATATGCACAGGAGCACGGTACATATCCATGCGGATCTGTTTCTATTATATATTATCAAAGGAGATAATTATTATCTGACGGTATAATTCTGACAAACTTATAGCACCTGTCCGATGTTGTCTACTCCTGGATTGAAACAATTTTTAGGGCATGTTTAGACTTAGCCTACATCCCTCGAGCCTGGGTCAAAGTGGTGTTTATTCCAAAAACAGGCAGAAGATCCCACCCACGGCCGAACGATCATAGGCCGATTAGTTTATCATCGACCCTACTTAAAGTACTGGAGAGGCTTATAGATACTTACGAAGTGGGATCCCCGCAAATCTTTTATCAAATTCACAGCATGCATACTGGAAAGGTAAATCCGTTGATGCAGCGTTGCATTCTATCGTGGGCTATATCGAGAAGTCTTTAAGTTGTAAATTTACCATGCTGGTGTTTCTGGATATTGAGGGAGCCTTCAACAACGTTAGACCAGCTGCAATCATTGATGCACTGTCGTCTCTAGGAGTGGACGACTCTCTCAACCTAATGCTAACATCTAGGATTATTTGCACTGAGTTGGGCGTGTCGTCCGCTCGTAGATACGTAAATAGGAGCACCCCGCAGGGTGGTGTTCTCTCCCCCCTCTTATGGAACGTTGTGGCTAATGAACTTTTCCTGGATCTAGAGGCGCTGGGACGCAAGGTGACTGCCTACGCGAACGACGTTGGTATCGCCATCTCGGATAAGTTCCCCACCACTCTTAGTGAGGTATTACAGAATGTACTCTCTATTTTAACAAATTGGGCCGTTAAAGTTAATCCGTTAGAGACGGAATGGAAGAATGCATAGGACACCAACACCAGAACCTCCGATATTGGGGGGAGAGGAACTGATCTTCCTGGGGCTGATACTTGACAGGAAACTAAGTTGGAAGCCTAATATTCAGGGGCGTGTAATAAGGCTAATATCGCACTCTACTGTTGTAAGAACGCCACCGGAAAAAGGTGGGGCCTGCAACCGAAGGATGTGCATTGGCTCTATGTGGCGGTTATTCGCCCCCTACTTTTGCACGGCATTCTTGTGTGGTGGAACGCACTTAAGACTGCAGTAAATCGTAGACTAGTGGAAAAAGTGCAAAGATCAGCTAGTTTGGCAATCAGCGGGGTTCTCAGAACTACCCCTTCTGATCCCATGAATATAATTATCAACCTGCTCCCGCTAGATATTTTCGGCGAATAGGTGCTGCGCGCACGGTCGTCCGTCTTCGCGATGCCGGACAATGGTTGACTCTAAACTGCGGGCACTCGACGATTTTAAATAATCGAGATATCCCTGCAACGACGGACCATGTCTCATCAAAACTTATATTCACGAAGTCCTTCTAAAGTCTCACCCCATTACATACACAATGGAATGAAAACTTTCTTCCAACAACAGATACGATACATATCTACGCAGATGGGTCTAAGACTGAAAATGGCGTGGGAGCTGGCATTTACCCGGACTGTCTGAATCTGAGCCTATCGGTTCGACTACTGTAGCGTTCTGCAAGCGGAATTGATAGCTATTTGAGAAGTCCTGGTCTGGCTGAGACGCCATCGTCATGACGTATCTGTGAGGAAAACCATTATTTTAACAGACAGTCAAGCTGCGATTAGAGCCCTCGAATCTGTACGTATCACCTCAAAGATGATGTTGGAGTGCCACGAATATCTCACAGATATAAGTGGTATCTTTGATATTGTCTTGTGCTGCATTCCGAATCACAGTGGTTTCGTTGGCAACTGCCGAGCTGACGAACTTACTAGAAAAGGGACCTCAGAAGAATCCGAACGTACTCTCTGCAAAGTTGAAGTGCCTTTTGATGTATGTAAGCATAGCACAATGCAGGCCGCGATAAGTAGGCCTGTTCCTAATACCGGGATCCCGGTTTGGTACCGGTTTTTTTTTCAGTACCGGTACCAAAAACTAAGAGTACCGGTATCCTGGTTTTTTTAGTACCGGTATTGAGTACCGGGATCCCGGGATTTGAGTACCGAGTCTTTTCAGTACCGAGTCTTTTCAACCTTGAGCCGGTTTTATTCGGGATCCCGGGATCCCGAGTCTTTTCAGTACCGAGTCTTTTCAGTACCGAGTCTTTTCAGCAACGAGTCTTTTCAGTACCGAGTCTTTTCAGTAGTACCGAGTCTTTTCAGTACCGAGTCTTTTCAGTACCGAGTCTTTTCAGTACCGAGTCTTTTGAGTACCGGGATCCCGGTACTCAGTACCTGTTCTTTTCAGTACCGAGTCTTTTCAGTACCTGTTCTTTTCAGTACCGGGATCTGAGTACCTGTTCTTTTCAGAACCTGATATTCAAATACCCGAGATTTCATAAAAGAAGACTCGTTCATTGCCGAACCGAGTCTTCAGGTTTTAACATTGAAAATGTTCATAGAGTCGTGCATTGTAAGATTTTTCAGATACACATCGTAGTAGTTAGTACGTACATTGTGCATACATAATTGATTTATATGAATGAATAGGTTTTGTTAGGATTGAGACTGAGCTCAGAGTATTTATTGTATTGGGAGTAGGATGATTGGGTATAATGTGAATATGATATGCATATGAATATTGTTAGGATTGAGACTAACTAATCTTTCAATGCACGAGCACGACACGACTCTATGAACATTTCCAATAACAATTTCCAAAAACCTGAAGAATTGGTTCAGCAATGAACGAGTCTTTTTTATGGAAAAGAACAGGTACTCGAATCCCGGGATCCCGGTACTGAAAAGAACAGGTATTGAAAAGACTCGGTACTGAAAAGAACAGGTACTTGAATCCCGGGATCCCGGTACTGAAAAGAACAGGTACTGAAAAGACTCGGTACTGAAAAGAACAGGTAGTGAAAAGACTCGGTACTGAAAAGACTCGGTACTGAAAAGACTCGGTACTGAAAAGACTCGGTACTGAAAAGAACAGGTACTGAAAAGACTCGGTACTGAAAAGACTCGGTACTGAAAAGAACAGGTACTGAAAAGACTCGGTACTGAAAAGAACAGGTACTCAGTACCGGTACTGATAAAAACCGGCTCATGGTTTAAAATACCGGTACTGAAAAAAACCGGTACTAGTACCGGTACTGAACGAATACCTGTGAGTACCGGGATACCGCTTGTGGTACCGGTACTTGAAAATATCAAGTACCGGTACTGAAATCTCAGTACCGAACAGGCCTAGCGATAAGTATCACTAACACGAGATGGCTAAGTGGTAGCACTTGTTATAAGACAAAGCTGATATGGCCCAGGTTGGACATAAATCTTTCCGCCAAGCTATTGTCGCTGAAAAGGCATCAGATTGGTACGATCGAGGGCGGCATCACTGGGCACTGTCCAATTGGCGAGCACGCCTGGAGATTTCGGCTTCCGTATAACGACTTATGTAGAAGCTATGAAGATGAGGAGGTAGAGGAGAGTACTTTCTACCTTCTCTGTGAATGCCCGGGCCTGGAAAGTATTAGGAGGGATACTCTTGGGGCCTACTACTTTGCCGATCTAGGTGACTTGCAGGACGTCTATGTTAGCCAGCTCCAACGTTTTGTTGTGGGCTCGGGCTGGTTCGAGGTTTAGAGTGGGTCGGGACAACATATCCCGTTGGGTATCATAACGGAGCCAGATGCGGTCTATGTGTGCTGTGGATAATCATAGCAACCCTTTAACCTAATCTAACCTAACCTTACCTGTTGATCAACACAGAAGACGAAATCAGATCGATAAATTTACCATTAGTAAAAGATTCAAAAGTTGCCTTCTGGACGTGCCAAATAAGAGGGATGCCGATACTGGGATGGGAAGATTATCTTATGAAAGCTACTGTTCGACTGCGCATAGAAGCCGTGCGCTATCCAAGTGACGAAAGATCCAGCCGCCGTAAAATCAACATCGCCCCACTCAAAAATCCAGATATCTTACAACCATACACCGACCATCGTGCGCACAAAGCTGCTGAGACAACTAGTCACTCAGATAGTGATGTAAACGAATACTGGGATGCCGTCAAAACGAACATTGACAGCGCAGATACAATCCTTGGCACAAACCCGGATTGCCGGCATATAGGCCAGTCAAATTAAGCCAATTTTGGGGCTTTTTAATAATAATGAGGGAAATATCTGGAAATAATTTTAATCCCTTTTATAGATACTGAATACATGAAAACTGAGTTTGCACGGTCGTAGAAGGTGAGCTTAACTTTTGGAGGTCGAAAATCCGAGAAATTCGAGCCCTTTTTTTAATATTATCGTTATAAATCCTAAACGGTGCCTCGGATCGAAAAACCTCGCAGGACTAAATTAAAGACCGTCGAATTTTGCGTTCAATGCACTGCTTAAAGTTGAAATTCGGTTCAGTAGCGTAGTCAAAATCGATAGTCAAGAAATGACAATTTTCGAGGCTCCCGAGAAAAATCACACTTTTTCACTTTTCAAGCTCACAGATCTTTGCAACGGATCCTCCAAATAGAAAAGCTTGTCCGTAAAAGTTGGGGACAATTTGATTGTGAGCCTAAAGTGGCCAATAGTTTTCAATTCGGGCCATTTTTAGAGTAGCTATGAGCAAAAATTCAAAAATGAATGCTCATCGATTTATGCCTTAAAAGTTCTATCTCGGTAAGTATAACAGCTAGAAGTTTTATTTTAGTCTCAAATTGTAGACGAATTACTCCAGTTAAATAAAGTTTTACAAGATTTCTTGTGAGACCAATTTAGGAGATACTAAAAAGGAACAGGACATGCCAAATAATTACGCACATTTCAACATGGTGGCGGGGTCCGTGGTGTTAGGGGGGAAATAGAAAACTCGAATTTTTAAGCAATGTACCAACTCAAACAATATATCAAAAATCGAAACTACCCTAATTAAAGGAACCAGTGTTATAACGATTTGACTGACCAAAGTAATTTAACATTTGCAAAATCATCGACTTTTTTTTTTAAATAAAAACGATATTACTCAAAAACTATACCCGCTAGCATATTCTATCTTAGTAAAGAGTGAATCGCAGGTAATATCTTACCCTAAAAACAGAAAATAGCCTGTAGAAATCAGATAAACTGTTAATTAGATATGACCTTGGAACATAAAATGAAAAAAAGTGTGAACGAATTATTTTTTTTAAGTTAAGGGCTGTAAATGACTCAAAATTTAAAAATTAGTATTATATAATGTTAAAACAAATTGTTTACAACAAAACAGGAAGTTTTTATTTTTGATAAAATTAGTATAATGTAAAGGTGAAAACTCGAGAAATATAAGATAAAACAGCAAAATGTTGATAGTGGGCTACATATCCTTCTTACTTTTTCGAGCTATATCTAATAAACAGTTTATTTGGAATTGTTTGTGACACTTGGTTTCATTCTACACACCAACTTAGTATGCGTCTGTAGCTTAGCTCGGTAACGCACCGGGCATTTTTTTTGCTACTCGAAACACGGTCTCTGCGGTTCGCGCCCCGCAACGGGACCAACTATTTTTTATTCTCAAATTCCCTCTGAATTAATTTCTCCGAGCTTAGTGGTTTCGTATGGATAGTAGCACTCATCAGGTCTTGCATCTTGCGCGAACCGCAGAGACCGTGTTTCGAGTAGCAAAAAAAAAATGCCCGGTGCGTTACCGAGCTAAGCTACAGACGCATACTAAGTTGGTGTGCAGAATGAAACCAAGTGTCACAAACAATTTCAATTTAAATTGAAAATGATTCGCACTTGTACATTTGCAAGAACATTAATACATAAAGTTTATTTGATTTCTACAGGCTAGGGAGAGGAATTGGTTTTTAGGGTAAGATATTACCTGCGATTCACTCTTTACTAAGATAGAATATGCTAGCGGGTATAGTTTTTGAGTAATTGCGTTTTTTATTTAAAAAAAAGTCGGTAATTCTTCAAAGGTTAAAATACTTTGGTCAGTCAAAATGTTATAACACTAGCTGCTTTAATTAGGGTAGTTTCGATTATTGATATATTGTTTGAGTTGGTACATTGTTTAAAAATTCGAGTTTTCTATTTCCCTCCTAACACCACGGACCCCGCCACCATGTTGAAAATGTGCCTAATTGTTTGGCTTGTCCTGCTTCTTTTCAGTATCTCCTCAACTGGTCCCGCAAGAAATCTTGTAAAACTTTATTTAACTGGAGTAATTTACCTACAATTTGAGACTAAAATAAAACTTCTAGCTATTATACTTACCGAGATAGTGCTTTTAAGGCATAAATCGATCAGCATTCATTTTTGAATTTTTGCTCATAGCTACTCTAAAAATGGCCCGAATTGAAAACTATTGGAGACTTTAGGCTCACAATCAAATTGTCCCCAACCTTTACGGACAAGCTTTTCCATTTGGAGGATCCGTTGCAAAGATCTGTGAGCTTGAAAAGTGAAAAAGTGTGATTTTTCTCGGGAGCCTCGAAAATTGTCATTTTTTGACTATCGATTTTGACTACGCTACTCAACCGAATTTCAACTTTAAGCAGTGCATTGAACGCAGAATTCAACGGTCTTTAATTTAGTCCTGCGAGGTTTTTCGACGCGAGGCACCGTTTAGGATTTATAACGATAATATTAAAAAAAAAAGGGCTCGAATTTCTCGGATTTTCGCCCTCCAAAAGTTAAGCTCACCTTCTACGACCGTGCAAACTCAGTTTTTATATACTCAGTATCTATAAAAGGGATTAAAATTATTTCCGGATCTTTCCCTAATTATTATTAATAATATTTAATTTGACTGGCCTAATAAGCCTGGGATGTCCGACGAATCATAACAGCGGATTTTTTAAAGAAAAGAGCTGAAGGCACGTTTAGCTGCAGAATCAGACGACAATTGAAGCAGCATCGAGCTCCTTTACCGTCAGAAAGGTTGAGAAGTTCAGCGTAGTGTGCGACGCCTTACGTTCCCATTTCTGCGGCAGCCAGGTCTATGTACCGGAACGGGCCTGTTTTTAAAACGTCCAAGAGCTGCCAAACCCCTTCAATGCAGAAGGAAAGTATATGTGTGTCATATTTTCAACGTGTCCGTTTTTTACGGAATTTCGGAGCTTCGCGTCTTGGCGCAGCTTTTCATTATTTGAGCTCATGGATGAACTGATCCATGGATTTGCTGCGTCTGCAACAGAACGCCGCACCCAAATGCAACCTCAGTAAGATGTAAAATAACTACTGCGACGAGTGATGCCATTTGAAGGGTTCCGTTTTAAGTCACCATAAACAGTGAAATTCAACATTTACAGCTGGTCTCTGCAGAAATAGAGGACAAGAAAAATCGAACTACTTCAACAGCCTATCGATTGTCCATCTAATAGTCCAAGATCCCAGGGCCGCCAGACGTTACTTATTTTCTGAGTAACAAAATGTGTGGGATTGAGTAGTGTTAGTATGTACTTGGAACATATGCATACTTGATAACTTGGGCCGACGGCCAATTTACAGCTACAAGGTGCCAAAAGTAAGTAAAAAAAATATTAACTTTTCTTAAATTCTGAGTGCTGATTTTTACGTATGTTTTACAGAATATTGTCAAAAGTTAATAATCAACACTGCCAGACACTTCCCACCGGCGGTTATTGCCGCCAGACGCTTTAAGACTCGCAAAAAAAAAAATTTAATTTTATTAATAGTCTGATTCTTTATTTTTATATATGATACTTAGGGAACTATTTCAAGACTTTTTGTAAGCAGCCAGACCAATCCAAGGGGCCAAAAATCGCCAGACACAATTAAAATGTCACTGTCAGTATGAGCGCGGTGCATTGCTAGCAAGAGATTTGTCTCAGATACCCAGTGCAATCGAAAAGTTTTCGATCCTATAGCGGTTCCATTCATCGGATTGCCTCCGAAGCTGGAAAAATTTAAATGTTTTCGATTATATAGCGACCTTTGTCATCGGTTTGTCTCTGATGTGGAGGAAATCTGACAGCCACATTTTAATTGTGTCTGGGCGATTTTTGGCCCCTTGGATTGGTCTGGCTGCTTACAAAAAGTCTTGAAATAGTTCCCTAAGTTCATCGCGTTCATGGATAGGCATCGCTTCCTAATTGGTGCTATGCAGGAGACTCTCCTGCAAGGAGACCAAACTAAATCAGAACTCAACTCCTATGGCAACTTTAACATCATACGGAAGGACAGGCTAACCAATGCTGGAGGTGGGCTTGCCATCCTTGTTTATCGATCTATTCCATATCGTGAGCTTATCGTTCCAGCAGTTGACAACACATTGGAAATACAAGCCATCACAATAAAATTAGGCAATGTAGACATAGAGATATTTAACTTCTGGTATATCCACCAGTATCAAGTTGTCGCTCAGGATTCAACGTAAACCTAAGTCCCTTCCTGTCTGACCAATACCGCCTTCTGCTGGGAGACTTTAACGCTCCTCAGGAGTTATGGCACTTCAAACTTAAAAACGACGCCAAAGGAGTTGACATAGCGGAACAAGTAGATGCATCAGATTTCTGTTCTCTGAACGACGATATTCCTATTCACTTGACAGGAACTTGTTCCAGTTCCCCCAATATATCGATTGCAAGTGCGGGCCTCATCAACATCGCCCAATGGGAACTAACTCCCACGCTTTCATCTGACCATCTACCAATTATAATCACGCTCGACAAACCATCCGATGTGCTTCATGTTGACCACCGTACCTTCATAAATCACAATAAAACCAACTGGGATGGCTACAAAGATTACACGAACACGTGTTCAAGTAGCTGAAGCCAACCTAAGGCGTGTCATCGTGAAAGCAGCTGCTCGATTTATTCCAGCTGGATGTATTCCAACTGTACGGCCTAATTTTCCCACCTCAGCAGTAGGATAGAATTCGCAGTACTAACCCTGACGACCCCAGCATCAAAGATCTATACCTTGAAATTCAACACCTTGTAGCGGAACATAGGAGACAAACATTGAATGCACACCTAAGCAATTTCAATCTAACAACTGGCGTTGGCAAGCTATGGTCCACTGTAACAGCCCTTACAAACCCAACAAGGCAGAGAGGGTTGGTTGCCATTCAATTTGGTGGTACGACAACTAATAACTCTGTACAATGCGCTAGCCTATTTATTGAACATCCGCCACCTTACAAACTAAAGCGTAAAATACGCAAAACCATTCGCAACCATACCAACGACCATACGCTTCAAATCTCTTCGAACGAAGTTGCTTCAGCCATAAAAAATGCTAAGAACTCCAAAGCTTCAGGACCAGATGGCAAATCGATGGTCATGCTGAAGCACCTTGACATTCCTGCAATTGAATACATTACGGCAGCCTTCAACCTCTCCGTTTCATCGTCCATCGTTGGAAGAGAGGTAGGGTGATTCCAATTTTAAAACCCAGGAAAAAGCTATGCAAGGCGACCCCTACCGTCCCATCATCCTATTGTCCCCAAAAACACTTGAAGCTGTTTTACTTCCTACATTTGTGACTAATATTCATTTTCCGGAAACCATGTTGGTGGTCACCAACACGCAACACGACAACCGCCTTGGATGTCATAACATCTAGCATCTACAACGGTCTTAACGAAGCCCGTCCATGTCGTAGAACTATTATGGTAGCACTTGACCTATTGAAGACATTCGATACGGCCAACCACTCCCTACTTCTGTTTGACATCAACAACACGTCGCTCTTGGTACCAATTGTGAAATGGATCGCTAATTACATTGTGGTCGGCAATCTTACACCGATTTCAGAGGAAGCAAGTCAAAGCTCAGAAGGGTTAAACAGGTTGTCTCTCAAGGAGGAGTCTTGTCACCAACCTTGTTTAATCTTTACCTCGCTGGAATTACCACACCTCCAACAGAAATCCTGATTGTGAGCTATGCCGACGACTGTACTATCCTAACAACAGCGAAAAACATCACCCACATGTATGCGAGGATAAACAGCTATCTTTACGACCTTAACACCTGTTTCGTCAGCAAAAACTTGAAATTATAAATTCCAAAGTCCACCGCAACACTATTCAGATCCTGGACTAAAGAAGTAAAGATGCAGCTAACCATCTCAGTAGATGATTTTTTAATACCCACCACTAACCACCCAAAAATACTCGGCGTTACTCTTGACAGCATGGCAACATCATCAGCCCACGCGTCAATAGTAAATAACAAGACCAGAAGCAGGAACAAGGTCATCACGACCTTAGCTGGAAGTTCCTGGGGTAAAGACAAAAAGATGGTTAGTAGGCTAACCACCTACAAGGCGATCAGTAGATATGTGGCTAACTATGCGGCACCAGTGTGGACGCTAAATCTAAATAATACAAACTGGAAACATATTCAGACCTGTCAAAATGCAGCCCTAAGCAGCATCATAGGCTGTCTGCTGTAGTCTCATCAAGACCACCGCCACCAAGAGACCAAAACACTGGCCATAAGAAACCACAATATGCTGCTGTGAAAGCAGGATCTAGTTGGATGCTATCGAAGCGATCACCCGAGCTTTGATGGAATGGACAGAACTCCACCGACGCGATACATCACCTCGAAAGTTAAGTCCAACGATTTAAGACGGTCCCCTTCGATAACACCAGTTATAAATCTGTCACCGGAGGAGGTACATACATGTACTTGGCACTCAGCCACCAGACATTTCACCGGCAGAACGAAACCTGCCTAGAGCGACCAGGACCAAGCTCGCACAGCTCCGTTCAAGCTGGTGTCCGCGCCGCAACTCGTACTTGTCCCGAATCGACCACAACATCCAAAACACTTGTCCGGCATGCAACAGTCCCCCCACGACGTTGAGCACATCTTCGATTGCCCTGCAGCACCGATGCACCTTATGCCAGCACCACATTATGCGTGACTCGCCGAGTCACGAGCCAAGTGGGTAACACATTGTGCACACCCAAGCACCGTCTGTCTCTCCCGTCCAGCGATTCATCGGGTGAACAAAATGCTCCACGAGTGCTTGCCCGGAATTCGTTGCATTGGATGAAATTCGTTCACTCGTAGGTGCTTGGATGTGCACAACATGTTATCTACTTGGCTCGTGATTCCGGTCCTGCATTATGTGGTACGGGCATAACACATATAGCGCTCTGGCATAACCCCATTGAAGAGGCTGAGCTCCTGCAACTTCCTATGGAGAATGATTCGGACGCGCTAATTCTATGACACACACACTAACACTTAACTTCTGCATGAAGTTCTGTTGACGGAAACGACTGTTTGAGGTGGTTTCATCAGTCGTTTCCATCAAACGACTGGAAACGACTGTCCTATGCCTCAACTGTGTGTGATAGGATGCGTAGTAGGAATAAGATCCTCAAAGCCCTGGCCGGTAGTACCTGGGGCAAGGACAAAGAAACTCTACTGGTCACGTATAAAGCAGTCGGAAGATCAGTGGCCAACTATGCGGCTCCTGTGTGGTCGCAGAATCTCTGTGACACACAGTGGAAGAAGATTCAAACGTGCCAAAACGCCGCTCTCCGTACTGTTACTGGCTGTCTCCTGATGTCACCCCAGGACCATCTACATCAGGAAACCAGGATGATACCTTTAAGGGACCACAACCAGCTTCTTGCCAAGCAATACCTGGTGGGCTGCTATCGAAGTGATCACCCAAACTTCAACTTCATGGACAAGACGCCGCCGCCCAGATATGTCAGGCGCGACCTGAGGGACCTAGAAAGAGATGTCCACAGATACAAAAGGGTGCCCTTTGATAGTGGCGAACATAGGTTAACCATCGCAGTAATACATCGGGAGGAGGTTAATCAGTCAATAGCAGGCTTAGGTTCGAATCCAATTCTCTCGTCCATACCACCAATGATATCTCCGGAAGAGGAAAGACTTCCGAGAGCTACAAGAACAACACTCGCCCAACTTCGGTCAGGCTGGTGTTCACGACTAAACTCCTACCTATCTCGCATAGACCAGGACGTCCTGCTTGCAACGGAACTCCTCACGACGTAAACCATATCTTTCAATGCCCAGCCGCACCCACGCACCTGACTCCTAGATCGCTGTGGGAGAACCCAATAGAGGCAGCTAACTTCCTATCCCTCAACACCGGGGATGAAGACGAAACTGCAGGCATGTAACCAACAAACACACCGAATTCTGACCATTGCTACAACAACAACAACTGTTTGAGGTGAGAAAGCATCATAGAGTTTGGAATTATTTGGTTTCCGCATCATTCCTTGCTCATCGAATGCTTCGGCCGCCAACTGACTGTTATTTTTCATAACTGCTGCAATCCTTTGAAACATAAGCGTGGTGGTTACAGCAATTTTCGCGTCGCACTAGATTTTATACTAGCCATACGTTTTAGCTTGACGTATAGTATGCATCAGTAACTCCGATAATTAGCTGCGTTTTATTGGCAAATGTTCTGGATCAAGTGCACGCGTTACAGTAACAACAAATGTTCTGTATTGTGCTGGATGAACAGATGGTACAAGATTGTTGTTCTAATAGTGTTTTCATGATTTTAAATTACGTTGTTTTTTTGCAAACACTTCCACTTATCGTCCTACCTCAATTTACGAATAGCGATTAAACTTTTAATGCCTTTATGTTTAACAGCCCTTGTTTGCCTACCATTATCCAATCTTTCAGCACAATAAATAAAGCAATATAGTGGATGTGACATACTTAGTACAATTATGAGATAAGAGTTTAAAGTTTAATAATAATCGAATAACACTAATTTAAACACAACACAACGATAACGAGTATAAAAGAACGAAACCGTTAACGAAAATATTAGCCGAGAAATCAGATGAATAATTAGAGTATAACACTACGTTTGCGAATATTTATTATAATTAATAACAATAATTGCAATGGACTGGTGTCGCTATTATTCTAAAATTTGCATAGCAACGGATAAATAGAAATAAATTGAAGTGTGAAACATATTTCTATCAACTGTGCCAACATTTGATTTTCTGTCCAAATGTTATGCTTAATGAACGGTGCCAGTAAGCGAAATTTCAGAAATTTGAATGATTTAAAATATTTACTGCAATCCATTTTGGCTTGCGTCTCTGCTTTTTGGTTTAATCTACCACTGCTTTCCGCCGTTGCTTTGTGTTTCGCGTTATACACCACAAAACTTCAGTGAGTAGGTTTGGACCACCAATAAATTAAAATTTATTCCGGATCATCGATTATCGAAAAAATAGCCAAAAATTTCTTAAAATCTTTATTTTATATTGACCATACATTTTCTTATGCCGATTTATGTTCTATTTGATAATTCCCCCCATACAAATTGGTACCATATCTTTTACTTTGGATTTAGGAACATGAGAAATATCACAAGTTGAAGTCGGTGAGGACCATTACTTCGAGAGCTTTTCGTTTATTATAGCCTACGCGGTCAGAGTTGACCTTAAACAAATAAATATGTTAACAACAAAACCATTAGCAATCATTTGTCATATGTCTCATCGATTTCAAAAAAAAATTCCGAGTAGCATTGCATTCAATGTCTAAATTGACTACTCTATACTAGTGATGTGTAACACCGCAACGAGTCGTTCTTTTTGAACGTCTCAACTCAACAGAATGAGCGAAAGATTCGGCACAACGACATAGCCTCCGAGTCGTTCAATTTAAGAATGACACACTGTAAATTGAATACCCAAACTAGACCCCGCATAAATTCTACGCAACGAATAGAAAATCCACGCTCATTCAAAATTTCTGATTACATATACCTATACATATGTATTACATTCATATTCATTCACATCCTATCCTAATATCTATCTGAAACTAAAACCACCATTATCTATCTACCAAACCAATCCCATCTAAATCCGTTCATACTCATCTCTATGCAGTATGCAATGCACGCATTGTGTATACTCCTATATACATACATATATACACAACAACCCATGCTGATGCTGACTGCCAGCAAATAAAAAAACATTTGCTTACGTCGCAGCGCACATCCAAGTTTCCCCAAATACATAAAACAAGCTCAACATTCTAAAATAAAAGTTATCGTATTGTATCATCATCTCAAACTCAACTTTAGATGCAAACGACACCAAATCAGCATCCAGACAATTTCCTCTGTATACTGTGGCACGAAATGAGTAATTCGCAATGTGAGTTGTGAGTTTTTAACACAAACACCACACTTCTATATTTCACTCTGTGCTGTGAGGCATACTGGGCTGTGGGGATGAGTAACAGAAACATTGATTATTTGTGTAATTCAGTATAGACTCCAGATTCAGATGTTTCACTCATCCAGCGCACACTCCAATTACTCACATTCTCTTTATGTATTAAAGTTCTTGCAAATGTACAAGTGCGAATCATTTTCAATTTAAATTGGAATTGTTTGTGACACTTGGTTTCATTCTGCACACCAACTTAGTATGCGTCTGTAGCTTAGCTCGGTAACGCACCGGGCAGAGACCGTGTTTCGAGTAGCAAAAAAAAATGCCCGGTGCGTTACCGAGCTAAGCTACAGACGCATACTAATTTGGTGTGCAGAATGAAACCAAGTGTCACAAACAATTCCAATTTAAATTGAAAATGATTCGCACTTGTACATTTGCAAGAACTTTAATACATAAAGTAAAATTGCCAGGGAACAAATATCTCCACTTCTCACCCTCTCTCCACCCCTCTAGTGAGTTAATATAAGTGCTTCACACCATCTAGACCTCCACGGTCGAGTTTTCAAGTAAAATCACGCCTTCACGGCTTATACAAACAGAATTCTTACACTTTCGTGGCCGTCTTGCACATGGATAGCTGCAAAGATGCAAGACCTGATGAGTGCTACTATCCATACAAAACCACTAAGCTCGGAGAAATTAATTCAGAAGGAATTTGAGAATAAAAAATAGTTGGTCCCGTTGCGGGGCGCGAACCGCAGAGACCGTGTTTCGAGTAGCAAAAAAAAATGCCCGGTGCGTTACCGAGCTAAGCTACAGACGCATACTGAGTTGGTGTGCAGAATGAAACCACGTGTCACAAACAATTCACATTCTCTGCCAAATGAGGAATTCATGGCATGGAACCTTTAGAGCAAAGTGGAATGATTTGAGTCTTTTTCAGTGCTTTGCTTCGTATCTTGCATATCCACAGGCTATATGAAAATGAAAACCCAGAGATGAGAGAGACATCTCTCTCTCTCTCTGGATCCTGTCAACCCCTTGTGGGGCATAGGGCATTAACCACGCCGACTTTCCACCTCGTCCTGTTTGCCGCCATCGCCTTCAACTCTCCCCACGATTTGCCTAATGACTTACCCTCGTCCTCAACTGATCTTCTCCAGGTGTTTCTAGGTCGTCCAACGCGGCGACTTGCATCGGTTCCCTGTGGGTTCCAATCGAGGGCCTGTTTTGCAATGTTTTCCGGCCCCTTTCGAAGTGTGTGACCTATCCATTGCCACTTTCGCCTTTTTATAGAGGTGCCTATCCTGTCCTGGCCAGTAATGTACAGGAGATCGTCGTTAGAAATGACCTCCGGCCAGCGTATGTGCAGGATGCGCCGTAGACACTGGTTCACGAAAGTTTGCTATCTAGTTGTTATCGCCCTGGTCACCTTCCAAGTTGAACAGCCATAAAGAAGTACAGATTTTATATTGGTTTCGAAGATCTTGAGTTTGGTACGTCTGGAGATGTTGTTGTTTTGCCAGAAAGGAGTTAAATTGAAAAAAGCTGCCCGAGCCTTATTGATGCGAGACTGTACATCAGCATCCGCTCCACCATCTGCTGTAACTACGCTTCCGAGGTAGCAAAAATTGTCCACTTTTTTCACCGTCTGCCCCGAAACACAAATTTCGCTCTGTCTTCCTGGATCCAAGCTCAAGTTTTTAGTTTTGGCAGCATTGATTTTGAGCCCCGCATTGCCACTTTCGCGGTGCAGGGCATCCGTCATTTGAACTAGATGATCCGATATATTTGAGAGAAGACAAATATCGTCAGGTAAGAACTGGGGCCTGCAGCCTAAAGCTGTATATTGGTTATACACAGCTGTAGTACGTCCTATACTACTGTACGGAATAAGTGTATGGTGGACGGCACTTCGAGTAACGGCCTATTGCAACCTACTAAGTAAGGTACAAAGGCTAGCGGCGCTGGCTATAACAGGGGCTTTCAGAACAACTCCGTCAGCCGGGCTAGACATGGTGCTCGGCTTGCTCCCCCTGGACATTTGTGGCGAACAGTTGGCGGCTAACGCGGCTCTACGCCTTCGCGAAACTGGCCAATGGCGCACGTTGAGTGGCGGGCACTCGACTGTACTGGGCAACTTTGATCTCCCTGTGGAAACGGACTATACCTGCGCGAAATACATTTTCGGTCGGAACCACACCAGCTTGATTCCGTCAAGGGATCTATGGTGTGCTAACACGCTTATGACCACCGACTCCATTGTCATCTACACGGATGGCTCTAGGACCGACGGCGGAGTCGGGGCTGGCATCTATTCGGAAGGATTGGGAATTTACTTGTCTCTCCGTCTTCCTGACTTCTGCAGTGTCCTACAGGCGGAGGTTTCTGCAATCCTGGAAGCTCTGAACTGGCTGGGAAATCATGTTGTGACCACGAGGGACGTCACTATTTACACGGACAGTCAGGCTGCAATTGATCACTTGAATCCGTCCTGACTACATCGAAGACCATCGCGAACTGTCGTTTAACCCTCAGAGTGATGGGTGGTTATTTCAACATAACGCTCTGTTGGATACCGAGCCATTGTGGCCTCGCAGGTAACTGCGTGGCGGATGAGCTGGCTCGGGTGGGGACAACCGGAGTTATTGACGGGGACCGCGCTAACATCAAAATGCCAGCCTTATCGTGCAAACTTGCTATCAAAGCCACTGCGGTTGACAGGGCGAACATGAGATGGTTAAACGGCGTTACGTGCCAAACAACGAGGTCGATTTGGCCGAAACTTGACCCTACCCGCTCCGCCACACTGCTTTCATTGAACAGGAAACACATCGGCAGAGTTGTGGGGGTTATTACGGGGCACTGTCCTATTGGAGAGCTCGCCTGGAGGCTTCGTATTCCTCACAATGACTACTGCAGGAGCTGTGATGACGTGGATGAGGAGGAGAGCGTTCTCCATTTCCTATGTCACTGTCCGGCCCTGGCTGAGAGGCGGAGGAGGTTTCTGGGTTCCCGATTTTTCTGGGAACTGGAGGACCTTAAGGAAGCTAGTGTAATACAGCTCAATCGCTATATTGCCAGCACAGGCTGGTTTTAATGCCTAGGTTTTATTAAGGTGGATTTAGTGGTATCACAACGGACCCAGCGGTGGTCTATGTGTGCTGTGCGTTAGCATGGCAGCCCCTTTACCTAACCTAACCTAACCTAATATCGTCAGCGTAGTCCAGGTGTTGAAGGTATTCAAACAGGTTCCATCTGATACCTTTGCTCTGGTGTTCACGAAGCGCACTGCAGAGTACGTCGTTAATGGCAATCAAAAACAATATAGGTGACAAAATGCAGCCTTGTCTCACTCCGCTATGTACCTCGAAGGGATCTGAAAGCTTACCCTTGTGTAAGACGTGACATTGGGCTCCGCTATAGGACTCCTTGATGATGGATATGATTTTATCTGGTATACCTCTCCTATGTAACGCCTTCCAGATGTATTCCCGGTCAACGCTGTCAAACGCGTTCTCGAAATCGATAAACATGAGATGTAATGGGGATCTCCACTCTGCGGATTGTTCAATAATAATTCGGAGGGTGTTGATGTAGTCGCTACATGAAAAGCCCTCGCGAAAACCAGCCTGTTCATCGTTCAGTGTGCGGTCAACTGTTTGCTTGATCCGGTTTAAGACTATTTTTGCCATCAGTTTGGAGACTGCGGGGAGGAGGCAAATTCAACGCCAATTATTACAATCCTTCACGTTACCTTTTTTCGGGATCTTAATAATGACGCCCTTCTTCTATTCTTTAGGGAGAGTTTCGGTTTCCCAACACTCTTGGATAAGGGGTAGAAGAATATCCGTAGTAGCGTTGATATCCGCCTTAAAGAGCTCCACCGGAATTCCATATATCCCCGGGGCTTTACCCGCTTCCATCGATTTAATACGTAGCCACAGTTAATTCCTGTTTAGATGGTGGATTGGTATCAACTCTGGCTATTTGCGGAATATTTTCTACTTCTAGTGAAGATGAGTTCGAATGTCCAAAGGTGTTGTTGAGGACCTCAATGAAGTGCTCTCTCCACCGTCGCAGTTGGTCTTCATCAGTGACCAGTAGAGACCCATCTTGATTTTTCACATGATGTTCAGTTGCAAAAGATTTGCCAGTTAATGGCATGATAAGTTTGTAAAGGGTTCCACTATCACCACGGTAAGCCGCTTCCTCTGCCTTCTCCGCTAATGCATTGATGTTGTTTCGTTTGTCCCATCTCACGCTTCTTTGCACGCCTTTCTGAAGAGATCGGTATTCAGCTCTAAGTTGGTCTTTGACTGCGTCGTCAGTGGCTGAGTTGATTTGTTCTTTAATTCTCTTGCGTGCCGTAATTAGAGACCATGTAGAGTCACTAATGAATGGCCTTCTACCGCGCTCCAATCTGCCCGCAAAAGTTTCACCGCACGAAATAAATGAGTCCTTAGCGACGTTCCATCTATCATCAATTGTAGGAGTCTCATAAGATGGTGGTGCACTAGCTCTTTCGTGCAAGGCGGTGGAATAAGCACGTCTTATAGATGGATCTTTAAGCTTTTGCACATTAAAACGTGGCAAGATTCTTGCATTTTGAGGGCAATGAATCGCTGCCGTTCGTAAGCCTACTTTTGCGACAACAAGTTGGTGATCGCTGCCAATATCAGCACCCCGCTTCGACCTGACGTCTAAGAGACAGTTCCTCCATGTCTTGGAAATGGCTGTATGGTCAATCTGGTTCTCTGTTCTGCCATTCGGAGAAACCCAGGTTGTTAAATGGCATCGTTTGTGCTTGAACAAAGTACCGCCGATGACGAGCTGACGAGAGTTGCAAAACTCCACGAACATCTCGCCATTATGGTTCCTGTTGCCTAGGCCATGTTTGCCCATTAGGTGTTCCAAACCAAGATTGTCAGACCCGACTCATTGAGATCCCCCATAATAATCTTTATGTCACCTTTGGGAGCCTTGTCGAAGGTGTCGCCGAGTCGGTGACAGAATGCGTCTTTAGCTGATTGATCCGCGGGTTCAGTCGGAGCGTAGCACTGAATTATTGTGAGGTTTCTTACCCTGGATTTAAATCTGGCTGTAATGATACGGTCGGAGATTGGCTTCCAGTCAATTAGAGATTGGCGTGCCACCCTAGTCAACAGGATTCCGACGCCTGCCATTCGAGGTGACGTATTGTCTTCATTTCCAGAGTAGAGTAGTTCTGTTTGGGAGCTTGGTGATAAAGTCGATCCCGATCCAGGCCATCTTGTTTCGCTGAGTCCTAGTATATCGATGTTATATGCGGTCATTTCCCGTTCGACTTCAGTGAACCTCGCACTATTGCACTCGCCCCACATCGTTTGAACGTTCCAAAAACCGATCGTGGTCCGTTGTTTGTAGCCAAAAGTCGTTGCCGGTGAATCAGTCCGTGGTATCCGAGGCTCGTTTAATGTTTCGAGTGTAAATGTATTTCAGGTACGCAGGTTACAAGCCCACATACCCAATCTTAGGGGAAGGGTTGCTTCCTTAGGTGTGCTAAGAGTCGCCGGGAGCTATTTTTTATTGTATATAGCGCAAAGGTAGCTCTCCAATGGTGTTTTTAATTGCGCGTTCTTTTGATGATCTTTCAGCTGGGTGTGACGTGTTGGTGTTCTCACAACAATGTTGCAACTCCACCGTTCGCCTATTTCCTGAGACGCACTGATGTTATTGGCCAATCAGGATGATCATCGTTATTGTGCCTCTACCAAATGTTTTGCAGTGCAAAACTCGGTTGGCTTGATTAGCCGTTCCAGGGGGCGCCCACGCGGAGGACTATGGAAGAGGTCTATGCCCCCCATGAGAGAGACATAAGGAAATGAAATTACCCGAGAGAAACGAAGCAACCTTTCGGCAGCATTGTTTTGGCCTTCTTGTGATTTTGTGATTATCCTTCTCTGGGTTGACAGGGTTTAATAGTGAGGCGTTGGCAGCTGGTCGCTATATAGTCCAATGAACAAAAAGTTTTGACCTTACAAAGGTGCGGTAGTTCTAAATTTGAGAATGCTTCAAATAGCATACTTTGAGGTGGAACTGTGTACGCTCAGAGAAGAGGGAAAAAAGGAAAAAAAAGGAAATGAAATTAATTACCGAGAGAAACGTCCCTAAAACGCCATTCTTTCACTACATACAATTTTCTCGCTTTTCTGACTGCGCATTATTTGACATTCTATGAATGATAGTTAGTGCAAAAGCCAAACTGATCCTTTATTCCCTGGGAAAAAAAAATTAGACGAGAGAAACGAAGCAATTTTTCGGCAGCACTGTTTTGCCCGGGTTCTCCTACTATATGGACCGGGCGGGTGTTCCGGGGAAATCAGATGGAATTGGGAAATGTGAGTTTGACAGGTTGGTTCGTGACTATATGGAACGCGCGGGTGTTCCGGGGTAGAGGACGCGTGTCGCTCTGTTTACTTTTCAACAGACGGAATGAGGTAAAATTGCTTCTGGGAATCTAGTGTACATAGATTGTGATTATCCTTCCTTATCTCTCTCTTCTCTGTGAAAACCATATGAAAAATTCTGACAAAGCAACAGTCTAGTTTAGAAATGCTAGCCCAGCAGCTGAAGATGTTAATGTTGTTGATGATTGAGGAAGTAAGTAAATGTTAGTAGCTGCGCAGGCGCGTACTTTTTCGAACGGTTTAAAACTCAATTTCAAACATTCAGTTCAGTTGATAGTTTTTTAAAGTAAAAGTTTCGTGCTTTAACTGTGAGAACAGTGAAGAGAGGGACCAATCCGACGAAACCGAATTCAGTTAAGTGTTTTGAGTAAAAACAAAAGTAAGTCGCTTTAAGGACCAGTTAGGAAGACAAATAGTACGATAAAAATATCCAATAAGAAGATTGTGCTAGGAAAAAAAATATTCTAAGATCATGTTTAAGTCTAGCGGTCGTAGGTCGAAGAGTCGAAAGCTGATTTTGTTACAAAAAATATTGATTAGTCAGAAGGTTCCGAAAAGGACGAAAAGGGGGGAGGGCAAATTTTCTTTTTTCAACTATAGGCTTCTAGGGAGTCATATCAAAGAGGAAAGTGAATACTTCCCTTTCCATTTCTGGCATTTTTCCCCAATTTGCTGTAACTAGGACGGAGCGAGAAGCGAAATAGGCGAAAAGTGCTAGAAATTGCATTTCACTACAATGCATTTAATATCGTTATATATTAAACGATTGACATGAAACTTGGTATAACTACTGGCTACAATATCGTTTATTATGAGTATGCAAACAAGCAAGCTAGTTAATAATCGTATGTAGATTGCATTTCACATAATTACGACTTTTATTGAATATGTTCCCCGAGTCTTTGGATTTGTTCGACTCGTTTTGAACGACCCTCGTTGAGTGGCCCAGTGAAAAGAGTTCGAGCGTATGTGCTGGCACCGTAGAAAGAGTCAATATGCCCATCACTACTCCATACATCGTGATGGTACCTTTGCAAGTTCCTACTGTAGATAATGTTGTTTTATTTTTCAAGGTAAATTTCCAATTCGACAAAACGACCGATTTCTGTCCACACGCTTCGATAAGATAACAACAATGACAACGATGTCGTTGCTACAAAACGATGGATAAGTCGTTACGTATGGATCGCGCTACGGGGGGAGAAAAAATTCCTCTTCCATTGTCCTCCGCGTGGGCGCCCCCTGGAACGGCAGTGGTCACTGACCATTGCTAACCAATGTCAAGCCGCCAGTGATGGCGATGCGATGATTTGGTTAAGGTAACCCTTTCCCTGTGGTGTGGAGTGTAAAAATTATACCACGGCATTTCCCTTTGAGGGCCTGTCGTTAAAACCGACAAACAAAGGACAGGATGTGTATGCCAGCAACTTGCACTATCCGAAGTCTTTCTATGCTGACGCAACGTTACCTATGCCTCGGATAAGGACTGACTCAACGGTTACGACTTTTGGCTTTCGTACAATGACAAAGATTGGATTCTGGAATGTGCGTACTCTCCTGGACAATGGATCAGAAGGTCCCCAGAACGCACGTTTTCTTCAATTAGAGAGTGAATTTCTGAGGTACAAATTAAATATCTTAGGAGTTAGTGAGATAAGATGCTGGAACAGCGGAGAATTTATCTCTCCAACGGGTAGCACTGTAATGTTGTACAACGGTAGAGCCTTTTACCCAGAGCCGCACGTAACTCTCTTATCCTGGGATCCGGTCTGTTATCCTGGGATCCGCTCTCCGACCGAATCATGACCGCCAGGTTCCGGACGAAAATGAGAAACATCTCAATAATACAATGCTATGCTCCAACTGAACCCGATAGTGACTTGGCGAAAAACTTCTTCTACGAAGAACTAAACGCCGTTCAGAGCAGAACACCTAAAGGTGACAGTATAATGGTTATGGGAGTTTTGAATGCGAAAGTTGGCGCTGATAACTATGGGCTCAGATATGTGATGGGGAGACACGGTCTTGGTGATCGTAATGACAACGGTGAAAGATTTGTAGAGTTCTGCAACTTTCAGTCTCTTCATCGATGGTACTATGTTTGAGCATAAGGACCATCGCAAAATCAGTTGCGCTTCTGTTGATCGGCGCAGAACACAAAATCAGATCGATCACTTTGTCATTAGTAAAAGATTCAAGAGTTGCCTTCTGGACGTGCGAAACAAGAAGGGTGACGATATTCGGATGGGAAGAGACCATTATCTTATGATAGCTAATGTTCGATTGCGTATTGCAGCCGTGCGCCGTCCTAGCGACGAAAGATCCAGGCGCCGCAAATTCAACACCGCTCGATTAAAAAATCCAGCTGTCTTACAACAATATAATGACCATCTTGCGTAAAAAGCAGCTGAGATAACAAGTCACCCAAATAATGACATAAATGAGAACTGGGATGCCATAAAAAATGCGTACATTGATAGCGCAGATACCATCCTTGGAACAAGCACGGATTGCCGGAATAAGCCCTGGACGTCCGACGCTTCATGTCAGCGGATTGCTGAAAGAAATTAGCTGAAGGTTCGTTTGGCTGCAGCAGCAGACGACAATCGAAGCAGCATCGAACTCCTTCAGAAAGCTCGAGAAGTTCAGCATAGTGTGCGACGCGATAAAAGAGTTTATACCAATTCTCTTTTAGCCTCAGCAGAAGAAGCCGCTAGAAGTAACAACTTAAACGTCGTATACGGTGTCATCAAGGAGTTTACAGGTGGTCGTAACTCCTGCCAACATCCGGTGAAGGATAGTGATGGAAAGCTACTTATATTGGAAGAAGGTCAAATGAGGCGGTGGAAAGAACACTTCGCCGCGGTCTTGAACCGTGTAACCTCTGGTGAAGTTCCCCCTCATATAGATAAGTTAGCTAACCATCAAAATGAGTGTATACGGTCCACTGCCTCGATTAAAGAGGAATTAGTCACTGCAATTATTGCACTAAAACGAGGAAAGGCCGCCGGACTCGACGGTATCCCTGCCGAACTTTATCAAGCAGCGCCAAGCGCAACCGCCGAGTTGTTGCACCCACTTGTTGATAAAGCGTGGAATACAAAGACCTTTCCCACTAAGTGGAAGGAAGGTTTGATCATAAAACTTCCGAAGAAGGGTAGCATCACAGACTGTAATAATTGGAAAGACATTTGTGTGCTCCCTGCCGTTGCCAAGATAATAGCTAAAATCGTCCTGGAAGAACTAAAGGCCCCTTTGGCCCACAATTGATGAAGAGCAGGCTGGTTTTCGATCCGGATTCTCCTGTGCCGATCACATTAACACCTTGCGAATCATCATCGAGCAATGCGCCGAATACGATTCTCCGCTTCAACCGGCATTCTATATGGGCGGCCTTGCGCAGGAGAGGCATCCATGAGAAGCTTGTGGCTATTATTAAGGCAACCTATGACGGCGCGAAATGTCGCGTTCTGCATAAAGGTAAGGTATCGGAGGACTTTGAGATTCGCAGTGGAGTTCGACAGGGTTGCATCCTCTCACCGATCCTATTCCTCATAGTGATCGGCGATGTGTTGCATGCAGCCCTATCCGGACTCGACAGAGGAATTCAATGGACTTTGACATCTTATCTACAACATTTTGACTACGTTGACGACATATGCCTACTCTCCCACAAAATCATGGATCTGTACGCAATGGTGTTAGATCTCGAGAGGTAGGCTAGCAAGGTTGGGCTAAAGATTAATACCAACAAGACCAAGGTACTTAGCCCTCCATTGCGAAAAAGAAATCCGACATCTATTGCCATCAATATTAATGGGCACCGTGTGGAGAAGGTGGACAATTTCTTCTACCTGGGTAGCATTGATGCCGAAAATGGTGGTACGGAGCAGGACATCGCTCGTCGTATCAACCAAGCTAAATGGGCCTACGTCATGCTGTCCAAAATCTGGCAAAGCAGTTATCTCAGCATCAAGACCAAGCTGAGCCTGTTTCGCTCCTTGGTACTGTCTGTGCTTTTGTATGGGAGTAGTACATGGAAAGTTTCCGTAAGAGTTATCAGAAAGCTGCAAATTTTCGTCAACTCATGTCTTCGTCGAGTTCTAAGAATCTGGCCCGAAACAATATCAAATGTAGAGCTGAGTCGGCATACGGGGCAGATGCCAATCAACGAATTGATATGCAGGCGAAAATGGCAGTGGATAGGTCAAACATTGCGGAAGAGTGATAACTGCTTTGCATGCCATGAAATGGGACCCCATTTCCAGCCAAGGCCGAGCAAGAGGGGTTCCTAGAATCACATGGCGTCGATCTGTGGCAAAGGAATGTCAGGCAGTGGGTAAGTCTTTTGGGGAGTTGCGCCCCATTGCGCAGAACAGAGTACGATGGCGCGCAGGAGTAGTTGACGCGCTATGCCCCACTAGGGGTTAAGGCAAAGTAGTAGTATGGATCGCGCTTAGGGCCTCAGTTTCGAGTGCTTTTATTTAAGCAGCATTTAACATTAAAACAGTTATTAACATTAATAAAGTAAACCATAATGTGAAAGGTCAAACAATTTGCCATTTTTCTCGATGAAAACATACGTCTGTCGTAACCACCAAGACATGTTCCTCGCGGACGCAAAGTTTTCCATATTCTATTCGGAACCTAATATTCTAAGCCAAAAGATTAGTAAGAAATGTCACGATTAGAAAGAAAAGGTTGCACATTTGCATAACAATTTTCAAGCACACATACGTTACATGATGGTTTAGTGTCACTGCAAAAATAAGACGACACGCACATCACTTTCTTTAAGCTCGTTTCGTAATTATAGTACTATATAACCATCTCTTCAACTTGTACAAACTAACAAGCACACCTGTGTAACATCGAAAAGCGTTGGTTGTAAATTTTCCATGTACATACTCTACATTTTATAAAACCAAATACGAGTACTTACACCAAAGACTAATTCCTCAACTGGTTAACAAAATTTCTCTTACCAAAATCTCATCGTAGTCGTTAACAGCATGTTGCGATAAATTCTCCACATACGGTCCCAAACTGCGATGTTCACGTACTCGTAAACCATGTCCGACAGCCGCCGGTCCCAATAGATCCTTTACACGCTCGTTATAAATTTCTAAGTAGCTGGCATGGGTTTTGTAGCCGGTACCCGATTCCAGACCGACTTTCATTCGAGTGAAAAGCTGATGACAAATCCGTGGAATCAATCCCGGATTATCAGATGAACCCATCATGGTATACGTCTTGCCACTTCCCGTCTGACCATAAGCGAAAACGCATGCATTGTATCCTGTCAATTGGAAATGCGACATGATTTAGGATTATTTATAAATACAAATAGGACACAATTAATTTCAGATTTAAAATTATGTAAATGGAAAGAAAATGGTTGGTTTGTGAAAGTGAAAACAGCGAGAATTATGCAAAACAATGCAAGCCAAGTGGAGTTATTAAAAAAATGTAAACAAGAAGCGATTGAAGCAATCAATAGAAAGATAATTGAATTTGTCGACTACACTGCAACAAAAAAGAACCCCCCGAACGCAGCAAAATTGTGTAAAGTCAGCCGGCAATTGCAATTGTTGCAAAAAGACGCATACAAGCTTCTTACTTAATGGAAATAATTGCCATTTTTTCTGATACTTGTATGAGGGGGTTACGTAAATGACTTTTACTACCTCGGAAGTTTATTTTACAATGTTTGATAATAATTCGAGTTCGAGTTTATGAATGAAAACCACCCACGGCGAGGGGTTGCAAGGGATTTTTCAGATTTCAGTCCAATCTGAACCAGATACATATTTGATAATATGATAGATAGGAAGAAAATAATCACAAGATAACCAAAACAAAATTTAATGAATATGTTCTTTTAATATTACGAAAGTGTTTCTGCTAATACCCCAGGTTACGAGTAAAAATCGAGGGAAAAAATTCAAGGACTTTTAAAACTTGGCGCGATTTGTTGGTTGGTACTCTAAAAGTATATCATACTAAATTAGAATTTTTGTTCTCTAAGATTAATAGTTGGGGGGCAAAGACCTCTTCCATAGTCCTCCGCGTGGGCGCCCCCTGGAACGGCTAACCAAGCCAACCGAGTTTTGCACTGCAAAACATTTGGTAGAGGCACATAACGATGATCATCCTGAATGGCCAATAAAACCAGTGCGTCTCAGGAAATAGGCGAACGGTGGAGTTGCAATATAGTTGTGAGAACACCAACACGTCACACCCAGCTGAAAGATCATCAAAAGAACGCGCAATTAAAAACACCATTGGAGAGCTTTTTTTGCGCTATATAAAAAATAGTTTCCGGCGACTCTTAGGACACCTAAGGAAGCAACCCTTCCCCTAAGATTGGGTATGTGGGCTTGTAACCTCTCTCTCTATTGCTCTAACCCCTTGTGGGGCATAGCGCGTCAACTGTTCCATGTGGCCCAGTTGACGTTTCTTGGCATAAACTGGTTTCGGAGAATGCAGTTGCCAGCATGCACCTCCTGCACATCCATGGCCACGAACTTCGTCGTGGACGGGACTCGAACCCGAAACGCCGGTAGTCAAACATGAGACTGATGTCTCAACACACAGCGCTACCGCGGCTTGTAACCTGCGTACCTGAAATAAATTTACACTCGAAACATTAAACGAGCCTCGGATACCACGGACTGATTCACCGGTAACGACTTTTGGCTACAAACAACGGACCACGATCGGTTTTTGGAACGTTCAAACGATGTGGAGCGAGTTCAATAGTGCGAGACTCACTGAAGTCGAATGGGAAATTACCGCATATAACATCGATATACTAGGACTAAGCGAAACAAGATGGCCTGGATCGGGATCGACTTTATCACCAAGCTCTCAAACAGCACTGCTCTACTCGGAAATGAAGACGATACGTCACCTCGAATGGCAGGCGTCGGAATCCTGTTGACTAGGGAGGCACGCCTATCTCTAATTGACTGGAAGCCAATCTCCGACCGTGTCATTACAGCCAGATTTAAATCCAGGGTAAGAAACTTCACAATAATTCAGTGCAACGCCCCGACTGAACCAGCGGATCAATCAGCTAAAGACGCATTCTATCACCGACTCGGCGACACCTTCGACAAGGCTCCCAAAGGTGACATAAAGATTGTTATGGGGGATCTCAATGCCAAAGTCGGGTCTGACAACCTTGGTTTGGAACACCTAGTGGGCAATCATGATCTAGGCAACAGGAACCAAAATGGCGAGACGTTCGTGGAGGTTTGCAACTCTCGTCAGCTCGTCATCGGCGGTACTTTGTTCAAGTACAAACGATGCCATTTAACAACCTGGGTTTCTCCGAATGGCAGAACAGAGAACCAGATTGACCATATAGCCATTTCCAAGACATGGAGGAACTGTCTCTTAGACGTCAGGTCGAAGCGGGGTGCTGATATTGGCAGTGATCACCAACTTGTTGTCGGAAAAGTAGGCTTACGAACGGCAGCAATCCATCGCCCTCAAAATGCAAGAATCTTGCCACGTTTTAATGTGCAAAAGCTTAAAGATCCATCTATAAGACGTGCTTATTCCACCGCCTTGCACGAAAGAGCTAATGCACCACCACCTTATGAGACTCGTACAATTGATGATAGATAGAACGTCGCTAAGGACTCATTTATTTCGTGCGGTGAAACTTTTGCGGGCAGATTGGAGCGCGGTAGAAGGCCATTCATTAGTGACTCTACATGGTCTCTAATCACGGCACGCAAGAGAATTAAAGAACAAATCAACTCAGCTACTGACGACGCAGTCAAAGACCAACTTAGAGCTGAATAGCGATCTCTTCAGAAAGGCGTGCAAGGAAGCGTAAGATGGGACAAACGAAACAACATCAATGCATTAGCGGAGAAGGCAGAGGAAGCGGCTTACCGTGGTGACAGTGGAACCTTTTACAAACTTATCAAGCCATTAACTGGCAAATCTTTTACAGCTGAACATCCCGTGAAAGATAAAGACGGGTCTCTACTGGTCACTGATGAAGACCAACTGCGACGGTGGAGAGAGCACTTCATTGAGGTCCTCAACAACACCTTTGGACATTCGAACTCATCTTCACTAGAAGTAGAAAATATTCCGCAAATAGCCAGAGTTGATACCAATCCACCATCTAAACAGGAATTAACTGTGGCTATTAAATCGATGGAAGCGGGTAAAGCCCCGGGGATAGATGGAATTCCGGTGGAATTCTTTAAGGCGGATATCAACGCTACTGCGGATATTCTTCTACTCCTTATCCAAGAGTGTTGGGAAACCGAAACTCTCCCTAAAGAATGGAAGAAGGGCGTCATTATTAAGATCCCGAAAAAAGGTAACCTGAAGGATTGTAATAATTGGCGTGGAATTTGCCTCCTCCCCGCAGTCTCCAAACTGATGGTAAAAGTAGTCTTAAACCGGATCAAGCAAACAGTTGACCGCACACTGAACGATGAACAGGCTGGTTTTCGCGAGGGCTTTTCATGTAGCGACCACATCAAAACCCTCCGAATTATTATTGAACAATCTGCAGAGTGGAGATCCCCATTACATCTCATGTTTATCGATTTCGAGAAGGCGTTTGACAGCGTTGACCCGGAATACATCTGGAAGGCTTTACATAGGAGAGGTATACCAGATAAAATCATATCCATCATCAAGGAGTCCTATAGCGGAGCCCAATGTCACGTCTTACACAAGGGTGAGCTTTCAGATCCCTTCGAGGTACATAGCGGAGTGAGACAAGGCTGCATTTTGTCACCTATATTGTTTTAGATTGCCATTAACGACGTACTCTGCAGTGCGCTTCGCTGCGAACACCAGAGCAAAGGTATCAGATGGAACCTGTTTGAATACTTTCAACACCTGGATTACGCTGACGATATTTGTCTTCTCTCAAATATGTATATCGGATCATCTAGTTCAAATGACGGATGCCCTGCACCGCGAAAGTGGCAATGCGGGGCTTAAAATCAATTCTGCCAAAACTAAGTACTTGAGCTTGGATCCAGGAAGACAGAGCGAAATTTGTGTTTCGGGGCAGACGGTGGAAAAAGTGGGCAATTTTTGCTACCTCGGAAGCGCAGTTACAGCAGATGGTGGAGCGGATGCTGATGTACAGTCTCGCATCAATAAGGCTCGGGCAGCTTTTTTCAGTTTAATTCTTTTCTGGCAAAACAACAACATCTCCAGACGTACCAAACTCAGGACCTACGAAACCAAAATAAAATCTGTGCTTCTTTATGGCTGTTCAACTTGGAAGGTGACCAGGGCGATAACAACTAGATTGCAAACTTTCGTGAACCAGTGTCTACGGTGCATCCTGCACATACGCTGGCCGGAGGTCATTTCTAACGACGACCTCCGGTTCATTACTGGCCAGGACAGGATAGGCACCTCTATAAAAAGGCGAAAGTGGCAATGGATAGGTCACACACTCCGAAAGGGGCCGGAAAACATTACTAAACAGGCCCTCGATTGGAACCCACAGGGAACCGATGCAAGTTGCCGCGTTGGACGACCTAGAAACACCTGGAGAAGATCAGTTGAGGTCGAGGGTAAGTCATTAGGCAAATCGTGGAGACAGTTGAAGGCGATGGCGGCGAACAGGACGAGGAGGAAAGTCGGCGTGGTTAATGCCCTACGCCCCACAAGGGGTTGACAGGATCCAGAGAGAGATAAAAACAAGATGTCAAAAAACTCCCCTTTAACCCCCTCGCGCGAGCTCACACCCCACATGCGGGGACTTAGTATAATATACTCTTAGTACCAACCAACAAATCGCGCCAAGTTTCAAAACTACATACATACTTCAATTTTTTCCCTCGATCACCAAATATTTGCACTCGTCACCTGGGGTATGATATCATCAAGCAAATTAATCCAATCTTACCTTCAAACGCCGAATCGACCACATCCGTACCCAAATCATTGTACACTTGCTCTTGACTGGCAAAATGACCGTCATTCTCGTCAAAAGACCAATACGAATAGTCAAATGTAAAATCATGATAATTATCCCGTCCAGAATCGCGTAACGCTGATAGTTTCGGTTTAAGCAATCGCGTCTTTTTCAAGTCCATCTGAACAATGGAAGTAGCTTCCATGTCGATTTCCCTGGAAAAAAAATAAAAGTGATTATAGATTAAATCATATTGCATCCATATTAAGTATTTAGGTGATATAATTAGAGTTTCGGAAATGACGGGGAATGACGGTGAATGGATTTATACTACATGGGCTGAAAAGTCCCGAGATTTTTCAATAGGTGGCACCACTAGAAAATGAACATGACTCATTTCGAGAGGCTCATCTATCTCTAGTTTATATATGAAGTTTCATAACATTTCGTCCATTCGTTTACAAGCTACAGTCGTTTAAGGGCCGCTACTTTCGCCTTCGTAAAAAATGGAAAAACAGGAATATCGCATCTTGATCAAACATTGTGTTTTGATGAAAAAAAAAAACTTCCGAACAATCATTGCAATGGTTGCAGAAATGCTATCCCATATCTGCTCCTTCGAGAACAACAGTTGATCGGTGGTTTACTGAATTTCAAATATGTCGTACAAGCACCAAAGACGCACCTCGTTCTGGAAGGCCAAAAGAGGCTACACGAATGCGGAAATCGTAAAGCAAATGCATCGAATCGTTCTGAATGATCATAAAGTGAAGTTGCACGAATTAGCTGAGGCCGTGGGCATCTCAAAAGAACGGGCGGAATATAAAATATTTTGCACGATCTTTTGGAGATGAAAAAGCTATTAGCGCGATGGGTGCCGCGTTTGCTGACCGTCGACCAAAAACAGCAGCGCGTTGATTATTCAACAGCCGGTTTGGCGTTGTTGCAACGTAATCGAGCGGACTTTTTTCGACGTTTTGTGACGATGGATGAAACATGGGTCCATTACCATACGCCTGAGTCCAATAGGCAGTCTGCAGAGTGGCTGGAAAGCCACGAAAGCCGACCAAAGCGGCCAAAAGACCAACGATCGGCCAGGAAGGTTACGGCCTCCGTTTTTTGGGATGCGCATGGCATAATGGGGGGGGGGGGGCAAAAGACCTTTTCCATAATCCTCCTCGAGGGCGCCCCTGGTAACGGCAGTGTGTCAAACCGCTGACTGCCAAGTCTTAGCGATAAAACAGTTTGGGAAAAGGCAGATAGCTGTAGCCTGAATAGCTGACCAACACCTAAACGTCTCAGGTTTCGTAGAATGGAATGATTTGTGTAGTTGGACCTGCAACATAAGGCGTGTTTTTTTGTACTGCGGTGCAGGTTTATTGGGGCTATCTGGGTTAACTTACACACATTACACAAACAACAAGGGTATGTTGTTTGTGTAATATGTGTAAGTTAACCCGGATAACCCCCAATTAACCCTCACTGCAGTACAAAAAAACACGCCTATAGTTGTGTGAACTCCAGCACTTTTATTAAACCATCTGAAGCAGCTATTTTCCAAAGCCATCCCCTGAATGGGGTTAAGCGATGTGCTGACAATTCGTCCTTGTAAAAACCACTCCGCCTCAAGAAACCTGGAACAAATGCCTCGGATTGGACGGATACACAACGACGACCATGCAAACGTTTAACTGATTATTCTTTCGGATCCTGGAATTTACGCTCCCTGAACAAACCGGGGGCCGTGAAGGCCCTCCTTCAACAGGTCAAAAAGTACAAACTGAGCATTACTGCATTCCAGGAAACAAACTGGCTTGGCAGCGAGATCAATGACAAGAAATCGCACACAATTTTTACAAGTCGGAAACCATCGGGTCACAAGGAGTTTGGAGTAGCATTTATAGTAAGTAAACAGTCACCTTAAGCCGCACATTACTGACTTCAAACCCATAAATGAACGGCTGTGTGCGATTCGCATTAAGACTCGAATCTTCAATCTCTGGCTCATCAATGTGCACGCTTCCACTGAAGTTAAGGAAAACGCAGTAGAAGACGAGTTCTACGCCCGCCTTGAGACTCTCTTCGACTCACTTCCAACAAACGACGTCAAATTGCTGCTGGGAGACTTTAACGCGAAAGTCGGAAATGAAAGTTGGCACCGGGAGACCACTGGATGCCATAGTCTCCATGAAAAATGTAACGACAACGGCCAGCGACTTATCGACTTCGCCTGCAGTAGGAATCTAGTCGTAAGCTCTACGTGTTTCCCGCATCGACGCATTCACAAGCAGACCTGGTAATCTCCAGACGCACATGCCGTCAATCAAATTGATATCGTCCTCATTTGCAAGAGATGGGCGTCTAGTGTGATGGATGTCCGCTCCTATTGAGGAGCAGACTGCGACTCAGATCATCACTTGGTGAAGACGACCTACAAATGTAGAATTTCCTCAGTGCACCAATCAGGAATCAGCCCTCCCAAAATCATTGCGGTTGATGAGCTTCTGAGTGATGCTACGGCAGTGGCGTATACTACCGCCCTTGAGGAAAGACTATCATCTATGCTACACAACATCAGCAACACAGGCGTCCATGGGCTCTGGGAAGAACTCAAGGGTACCATCAAAGAGTTCGTAGAGAGGGTCGTGGGATAGTGGGATATATATGACTGGTTCGACGAAGAATGCAAACATTCACTTGACGCGAAAAACGAGGCCTATAGACAGTGGATTCATCGAGCAACCAGATCCAAAAGAGAAAAATATGACGAGCTACGGCGAATATCGAATAGAGTAATTAGAAATATAAAGAAACGTAAATACTTTGACGAACACCAGACAAGCGAACAAACTAGTAAATACAATTAAGAACGGCTATCAACCCAGGCAGCGTTGCCAATTTAACCGTTTTCCGGCTAAATTTAGCCGGAAATCACTTTTTTTAGCCGGCACCAAAATCAAAAACCGGCCAGCCGGATTTTTAGCCGGATTTAATTTTTCACGGCCGATTTTCCTGCCCAAGGTTATTCTCTATGCATGTTGTGTATTTCTCAAGATATTGTTTTCAAAATTCACAATACATAATCAATAGTATCTTTAGTAAAATCATATTTCCGAATTTGGTTAAAATCGGACCACTCTATCATATAACTGTCATAGGAACGACCGTCCCAAAAGCAAGTTTTTGTCAGAAAAACTTTTTTTTATTTCTGAAGATCTCTTTACGAAATTACATATTATTCAATCGTATTGACTGCTTAGTCTTAGTTCCTAAATTTGGTTGAAATCGGCCCACTATTTCATATACCTCTTATAGGAACAGTGAAATCGGAACAAGTTTTACTACTAATTTCAAAAAGGCAAATGTACCACCAAACACAACGTTTCGCGTGAAGGGTATCATACCTTCGGCAAGCTTGTTTCTTTTGAAATATATTATATTTAAATATTATTGGTTTTAAACTTTACTTTTAAAACATGGAATTAGGTGTTTTCGGTGGGGCTACTTCTTCAGCCGTTTTTTTAGCCGTTTCCAAATAGGAAATTTTTCCGGCCGAATTTTTAGAAAAATATTTCCGGCTTTGCCGGCTAAATTTAGCCGTTTTGATGATAAGATTTTGGCAACACTGGCCAGGACTAGCCTCTGTAAGGACAAAGATGGAAACATCATCAGCGAAACCGATGGCAACGATGGGCCTCTTGTTTTGAAGAGCTACTGAACCTACCATCTAACATCCCCACACACGAAGCTCTCGACGATATTGTTGAACTAGGCCCACCCATACAACCCCCGACAGTAGGATTAGGAATGAACAACTCGCAATCAAATGTGGACATAGAAATATTTAATTTCTATATACCACCAGTATCAAGCTGTCCTTCGGGTTTCAGCGTAAACATAAGCCCTTTCCTATCTGGCCAACACCGCCTCCTGCTGGGAAACTTTAATGCGCATCACGAGTTATGGCACTCCAAACTCGAAAACGATGCCAGAGGAGTTGCCATAGCGGAACAAGTGGATGCATCAGATTTCTGTCCCCTGAACAATGATATTCCCACTCGCTTGACTGGAACTTGTTCCAGCTCCGCCGATATATCAATTGCAAGTGCGGGCCTCATCAACATCGCCCAATGGGAACCGACTCTCACGCTGTCATCTGACCACTTGCCAATAGTGATCAAGCTTGACAAATCATCCGATGTAATCCATACCGACCACCGCACCTTCATCAATCATAACAAAGCAAACTGGAATGGCTTCAAAGAATGCACGAATTCGGCTTTTTTAGCCTTACCAACATCCTCTGATGTTCGAGTAGCTGAGACCAACCTAAAGCGTATTATTGTGAAGGCTGCAGCTAGATTCACCCCGGCTGGTCGTATTCCAACTATACGACCTAATTTTCCCACCTCAGCAACAAGATTGGCGGATGAACGCGACAGAATTCGCAGCACAAACTCTGACGATCCCAGGATCAAAGATTTGAATCTACAAATTCAACACCATGTTGCGGAACATAGAAGACAAAAGTGGAATGAACATCTGAACAATTGCAATCTAACGACCGTAAGCTATGGTCTACGGTAAGAGCCCTCACCAACCCAACAAGTCAGAGAGGACTGGCTGCTATTGAATTCGGTGGCAATACAAATAATTATTCGGTACAGTGCGCTAGCCTATTTAATAGACAATTCATTGAACATCCGCCACCCGACAGGCTAAAGCGTAAAATTTGCAGAACCATTCGAAACCATATCATAGGCCATACACTTCAAATCTCATCGAACGAAGTAGCTTCAGCCATAAAAAACGCCAAGAACTCCAAAGCCCTAGGACCAGATGGCATATCGACGGTCATGCTGAAGCAGCTCGATATGCCTGCAATTGACTACATTACGGAGGCCTTCAACCTCTCCGTGTCATCAACAGACAATGACACGGTCTGTTGTTCCCGAAATATGGAAGAAAGGTAGGGTGATTCCGATACTAAAACCCGGGAAAAAGCATACACAAGGCGACTCCTACCGTCACATCACGCTTTTGTCTCCAATTGCAAAAACTCTTGAAGCTGTCTTACTTCCCACATTTGCGACACATATTCAGCTGGCTGACCACCAACATGGCTTCCGAAAAATGCGCAGCACAACTACGGCCTTGAATGTCATAACTTCTAGCATCCACAACGGCCTCAACCAGGCCCGTCCATGTCACAGAACCATTATGGTAGCACTTGACCTATCGAAGGCTTTCGATACGGTCAACCACTCCCTACTTCTGTCTGACGTCAACAACACGTCGCTCTCGGTACCAATTGTGAAATGGATCGCTAATTACATTGTGGTCGGCAATCTTACACCGATTTCAGGGGAAGCAAGTCAAAGCTCAGAAGTGTTAAACAAGGCGTCCCCCAAGGAGGAGTCCTGTCACCGACCTTGTTTAACCTCTACCTCACTGGAATTCCCTCACCTCCAATAGGAATCCAGATTGTGAGTTATGCCGACGACTGCACTATACGAGTAGTAGCAACAGGAAACGACATCACCCAAATGTGTGCTAGGATAAATGACTACCTAAACGAAATTAACACATTCTTCGTCAGCAAGAACTTGAAGCTATCAGGGTCTCGCTGGTAGTTCCTGGGGTAAAGACAAAGAGACCCTACCAACCACCTACAAAGCGATCGGCAGATCTGTAGCAAATTATGCGGCACCAGTGTGGACACTAAATCTGAGTGACAAAAATTAGAAACACATTCAGACCTGTCAAAATGCAGCCCTACGCACCATCACAGGCTGTCTGTTGATATCTCATCAAGACCACCTCCACCAAGAGACCAAAACTATGTCCATAAGGAAACACAACATACTACTATCAACGCAGTATCTAGTTGGTTGCCACCGAAATAATCACCCGAACTGTGACCGTATGGATAGAACCCCGCCGCCACGACACATCAGGCGAAATCTAAGAGAACTCGAAAGAGAAGTCCAACGATTTAACAGGGTCCCCTTCGATAGCGCTAGCTATAAATCTGCTATAGCTAAGTTGCACAGGGAAGAAGTACAAACGTCGATTGTGGACCTGAATAACAACAAAGTACTTGACGCTCAACCACCAAACATCTCACCGGATGAACGAAACCTGCCTAGAGCGACTAGGACCACGCTCGCACAGCTCCGTTCAGGCTGGTGTTCGCACCTCAACTCATACTTGTCCCGAAACGACCACAGCATCCAAAACACTTGTCCGGTATGCACCAGTTCTCCCGACGACGTTGAGCACATCTTCGACTGCCCTGCAGCACCAACGCACCTAACACCTATAGCGCTCTGGGAGAACCCCATCGAAGTAGCTGCGCTTCAGCAGCCTCCTATGGAGGAAACTGAGTCGGACGCGCTGATTTTATGACACACACACAGACTGAAACTAAATTTCTGCATTGCTACAACAACAACAACATACACTACCAATCGTTCCTGCGGCAGCCGGTTCTACCCACCGGAGCGACCCGTTTTAGAACGGCCAAGAGCTGCCAAAACCCTTCAATGCAAGAAGGAAAGTCTGTTTGTATGTTACATACACTACCAATCTCTTTGGACAACGTCTTCACTGCTAACGAAGATGAATGAACTCGATTCTTCCGTCTCAGAAAAAACCAAGATGTCACCTTGAATGCTTATTTTTTAGGGTTTTGTAGAAACTCAAAACCCTTATAAAATCGCTCAAATGTCTGTCCTTTCTGTCCATGAAATATCTCGTGAACGGTTGAAGCTACTAAAATACTAATACATGTTAATCATCATGGTAGCGTCAACATACTTATTCCTAGAGGAACATAGAAATTTAACGTACATATATTTTAGAAATTCTATAACTTTTGATTGGTTAGTCCGTGGTGTAGTCCGGATGGCGCAACGGAGGCACTAGAAGCAAATGGTTTCTTCGAAAAATTATTTCTTCGAAAATTATCGATTTTCAATAAGGTATATCTCGTAAACCGTTAGAAATTCTACAAATATGTATACCAACAATTTTATAGGAGATTTAATAAGCTTTCATTCTGGTGTAGAACATATTTTTGTAGAGTCCACCGTTGCCGAGAAATAATCGAAAAACCAAAAAATGGGACCTTCCCCCTGCCACCGTAAGCTCACCTCCCGGGGGCGGTAACTTTTAGGGCCGGTTGCTCAATGACCGATTAAAATTTATCTTAAGAATAAACTGCCATTTAGCACAATTTAATTTTCTCATTATCTGTTTACCGTTATTAATCGGATAAACGCTAACCGTGCCCTAGGCTTCGATCAATCTCTCATCTAAAACAAAACCCAACTCCTGGTTTCCGGTTGAAAATTTTCCTAAACAAAAATCCAACACCTGATACCGGATGCTGAGATTTTGACAGCTAGAACTGTTCACTTTTATAAATTCAAATGAAAACAATTCATAAAGAACACAGTTCCTGGAAATTCATTCGATAGAAGAGAATTTGGAACAAACGCAGCCGCAATCGAATATGCTGAGAGTAGTGATGGGCACTATCGATAGTTTAAAAAACACTCCAACTCGTCCCTCAACTCATATGGCAACTACTACGATAGTTTTTAGTTATTCGATAGTTTAAAAAACTAGTAACTAGTAAAAACTATCGATAGCTTTAAAAACTGGTAACTAGTAGAAAACTATCGAATAACTATCGGACGAAAATTTCGATAGTTTCGATAGGCTGATAGTTTCGATAGCCCGATAGATTGCTATCGAACAACTTTTTCGAATGAATTCAAGGAAAATTCAGCTGACTATGGATATATTTCATGCATGAATGAACGAATATGATTGTATATGCACTGCGCGTCATCAGGTTAGCACACTCCTCATCATACTAATATAATTGCTCTTGTTGTTGTTGTTGTTGTTGTTAACATGCAGTTACTTTTTGTATTCTATTTTTCTCATCTTCGTAAACTGGGGAAAAGAGCATGCGACAGAAAGATCCCGTTATACGGTTTTTGGTATTTTCTTTCATTTTCGATGGAAGAGTGTGCTTTATTTGTGCGTCATCAGGTTAGCACATGCAAATTCTTTTAAGTTGATCTCGAACATTTGAACGCGTATGACAATAAAAATTTTTTTGTGGCTCAAGTAGTCTAATGACATTAATATAGGTAAAGGAAAATATCGCTATCCGTGGAAGAGAAATCAAAAATTGAAGCTTATAAGGAGTCAAGGCTCTCAATAAGTGAAATATCGAAAGAAAAATCGGTAGAAATCTTAAAGTTATATCCGCATTCGTGCGCAATAAGTCGGGATATGGTAAAAATAATAAAAGTGATAATAATAGAGTGATTTCCAATGCTGATAAGAGAGCAATTTTAAGAGAAGCATCGAACTCTCATGACTCGGACGCAAAAATCAGGGCAAATCTTGGCGTTAAAGCGAGCTTATCTACTATTCAGAGTTGTAAGGAATGCTCTACATTTAATAAGACTAAAATTTAAGAAAAACCAGCACTTAACCTGGCTCGAAAGAAAATACACTTGAATTTTGCACGAGCGCACATGACATGGAATTCTGATTGGCTCTGCGTTATCTTTTCGAATGAAAAGAAATTTAATTTGGAAGGTCCAGACGGATGCAACTACTACTCCCATGATCTTCGCAAGAAGGAACACCAATTGGATCGCCTTCATAGTCCGGTGGAGAGTGTGATAGTGTGGGGAGCCTTCTGCTACTATGGTACGTACGAGTTACAGTTTTTGATAACAAATATGAATGCAAACACTTACAAAAACTTACTTCAAACTGCTTCTCCCTTTTTAAAAAATTTGTTTGTTAATTTTCCATGGCATTTTCAGCTCGACAATGCCCTCACCCACACTGCCCGGGTGGTTAAGTCATGGATTGAGGGCCAAAATGACTGGCCGCCTTACTTATCCGACATCAATATAATAGAAAACATGTGGAGATGGCTGGTTCGTAAAGTTTACGCGCCTGGAAAACAATATTCCAACAAAGCGGAGCTAATTGAAGGCATCAAGCGCACTTAGTTAGCCATTTCTCTCAATTATATTGGAAAATTGCACGAGTCGCTTCCTAATCGAACCTATGAGGTCATTCACGACAAGGGAGGATCCACACATTATTAAATTTGCTGAAAAATGTTTAAATTACTAAATGTATAAGTTCAGAAATAAGTTAATTGCGTAAAAGCTTAACAAAAATGAAAAAAAAAGTGGTGTGTGCTAACCTGATGACCAAAATTGAATTGTTATTTTTTGTTTTATTTTTCGAAAAAAATTATAAAAAAAAATATTAAAAAATGGGGAAACAATATTTTTTGTTTTATTTAACTGAGAATTGAATCGGCCATAACTAACAATAATTTTACAATTTTAGCTCTTTTAGTTTGGCTGGAATTGAGCCGGAACCACTTACGCGAGGCGGTGTGCTAACGGCTAACCAGATGACGCGCAGTGTACATTGTGTAGGTAGATGCGGTGTTTAAAAAAAAGGACATTCTTGGTGATGAAGTGAGGCCAGATGGGTATCATAAGGACTGTTAGGAGTAATGAGGCGTATGTACTGGACTACTGTTGATGACATTGTGACTCCGGCACAATCAACCCCCTGCCAGTTTTTTCCAGGAAGATTGGCTGTTTTTGAGGAAAAAAGATTGCCGCTTAGAAACTCCTTCATTTTTTGAATTTTTGAAATTCTGACTTCAGATTCGCAATCAGCGACCCAATCGATTTTTCCAACAGGATTGACCGTGTTTATAAAAAAAGTGGAGCCATTCTGGATCCTCCATTTGGTTTTTTGCCATTTCCACTTCAGATTCGCAATCAGCGACCCAAAAAAAACCCCACCAGCTTTTCCCAGCAAAATTGGCTGTTTTTGAGAAAAAAAAGGGTTTCCGCTCAGAGACTCTTTTATTTTTTGATTATTTGCAATTCTGACTTCAGATTCGCAATCAGCGACCCAATCGACTTCCTATTAGTTTTTTCCAGCAAGATTGGCAGTGTTTATAAAAAAGTGTTGCCATTCTGAATCGCCCATTTAATTTTTTGCCATTTGAACTTCAGATTCGCAATCATCGACCCAGAAAACCCCCTACCTGCTTTTCCAGCAATATAGGCCATGTTTTTTATTAAAAAAGGTCTAAATTCAAGTTCAAGTTTGTAATCAATCATACACATAATCTGTACTGACTTATAAATCTAAAATCACATGCACATGATATTGAGCCAGCCAACATACCAAAGTACTTAGTCATTCATTCGACTAAACTTTTCCTACTTAGTCCTGATAGTTATTCGAATCGTTCCTACGGCAGCCGGTTCTACGCACCGGAGTGACCCGTTTTACAACGGCCAAGAGCTGCCAAAAACCTTCAATGCAAGAAGGAAAGTAGGTTTGTATGTTACATGCCTCGTATCGTCTTTTTTTTATGTTCACTGGCAGCAAAACATCTCGGCGCAACTGCTCTCAGTGCTACTTCTCCGCGCCGGCATTGAGAGAAACCCAGGACCATGGATCTGCGGCGTATGTGACAGAGCGTTGCACCCAAACGCAACTACGGTGAGATGCAGTTGCTGCAATCAGTGGTGCCACCTAAGACACTGCTCAGGACTCAACCATCATAGGCACTGGAATTCCTCATTTACTGCCAGTCAGTGTAGAAACAGAGGACAACAAGTAGGAACCTCGTCTAACACGCCTCAACATCCAACACCATTGAACGCTCAGACATTTTTACAGCCATCCCCGATGACTCCTGCTAACAGTTCCCACGGGATTTCCCAACACAATCTTACGCCTGCACCACCGATTGCCATCTTCAATACGCTCTCACTCGTCCAACTCAACTGCAATGGGTTGCAGAACAAGATCGCCGAACTCGCATCATTTATGAACAGACATCGCATCCAAGTTGGAGCCATACAGGGGACGAAACTGCACTCCAACTCGTCCCTCAACTCATATGGCAACTACGCAATTGTCAGGAAAGACAGGTTGACCAACGCTGGAGGAGGGCTTGCTTTCATTATTCAGCATTCCGTGCAATACCAGGAAATCGATATTGTTAGTAATGATAATACCATGGAAGTGCAGGCCATCGCCATAAAATCGGGTAATGTTGATATCGAAGTTGACAACATTTGCATCCCACCGGTATCCAGTTGTCCCTCAGGATACCATGTAAATATCAACCATCTCCTTACCGGTCAACATCGCCTCCTGCTCGGTGACTTTAATGCTCACCATGAACTCTGGCACTCCAACCTTAACAACGACGCCAGAGGAATTTCCATAGCCGAACAGATTGATGCCTCCGATTTCTGTACCCTAAATGACGACATCCCCACTCGCATCGCCGGTACATGTTCCAGTTCTCCAAACATCACGATTGCTAGTGCTGGCCTCATAAATGAAACACAATGGGAGCCGCTCCTAACACTATCTTCAGACCACCTACCAATCGTGATAAGGCTTCACAAACCATCAAACATCATATCTTCCGAACACCGCACGTTTGTCAACCACAATAAGGCTGATTGGAACGGTTTTACCTCCTATACCAACGCTAAATTCCTCGCTCTGCCAACGCCAACCGACGTTCGCACAGCCGAATCAAACATAAGGAAAGTCCTGAACAAAGTGGCTGCGAAATTCATTCCTGCAGGACGGATTCCGAAAATTCGGCCCAACTTTCCAACCACTGCCGCCAGACTGACAGACGAGAGAGACAGCATTAGGAGCGTAAACCTGGACGACCTACGCTGATGACTGCTCCATTCTGGCAACAGGGAACGACATAGCGGATATGAGCAGAAACATCAACGGTTATCTTGAACAACTAAACTCGTTCTTCATAAATAAGAACCTTACCGTCTCAGCGCCTAAATCCTCGGCAACCCTATTTACCACCTGGACGAAGGAGGCCAAGATGCGGCTTGAAATCTCGATCGGGAATCATCCTGTTCCTACCATAAACCATCCTAAAATCCCAGGAGTCACGCTGGATAGCATGGCCACATCATCACCCCATGCCTCAACTGTGTGCGATAGGATGCGTAGTAGGAATAAGATTATCAAAGCCCTAGCCGGTAGTACCTGGGGCAAGGACAAAGAAACTCTACTGGTCACGTATTAAGCAGTCGGAAGATCAGTGGCCAACTATGCGGCTCCTGTGTGGTCACAGAATCTCTGTGACAGACAGTGGAAGAAGATTCAAACGTGCCAAAACGCCGCTCTCCGTACTGTTACTGGCTGTCTCCTGACCTCAGGACCATCTACATCAGGAAACCAGGATGATGCCTTTAAGGGACCACAACCAGCTTCTTGCCAAGCAATACCTGGTGGGCTGCTATCGAATTGATCACCCAAACTTCAACCTCATGGACAAGACGCCGCCGCCCAGACATGTCAGGCGCGACCTGAGGGACCTAGAAAGAGATGTCCAGAGATACAAAGGGGTGCCCTTTGGTAGTGGCGCACATAGGTTAACCATCGCAGTAATACATCGGGAGGAGGTTAATCAGTCAATAGCAGGCTTAGGTTCGAATCCAGTTCTCTCGTCCATACCACCAATGAAATCTGCGGAAGAGGAAAGACTTCCGAGAGCTACGAGAACAACACTCGCCCAACTTCGGTCAGGCTGGTGTTCATGACTGAACCTCTACCTATCCCGCATAGACCAGGACGTCTCAAACATCTGTCCTGCATGTAACGGAACCCCTCACGACGTAAACCATATCTTTCACCGACCAGCTGCACCCACGCACCTGACTCCTAGATCGCTGTGGGAGAACCCAATAGAGGCAGCTAACTTTCTATCCAACACCGAGGATGAAGACGAAACCGAAGGCATATAACCAACAGACACACCGAATTCTGACCATTGCTACAACACCAACAACAACCTTCCCCCTCCCACGGTAAGCTCACTTCCCGGGGGCGGTGACTTTTATATCTACTAACTACTCCTAATGAAGTCCTGAAGTCAAAAACTATCTCATATTCCATGCACTCTACAACGTGTTTTTGGCTGGTCTAATAGTACCACCGGAGCTTCACGATCAGTTTGGCAAACATTTAATCCTTCCCTGTGGACACTTCTGTGTCCTCCGAACACCTGTCCTTGTCGTACCACAAGCATGTGAAAAATAACTGACTATTCATACCGCACGACTCGCTACGGTATTAGGCCATGGACCTTGTTTTTTATATATGGATGTTGACAAAAGTTCATGCGGCTTAATACCGTATTAGGTTAGGTTAGGTAACGGGGCTGTCGTGCAAGAGCAAATACTCTCAACACGACTCACTTAGACCAGACGAATAGATCCGTTGTGATACCCAGAGTTTACTTTAAAAGAAACCGACCCAAAGAAAAACTACTCTGCGAACCAGCCTGAGCTTAGTATGAATCGTAGAAGACTATTGACATTAGATTCAGCAAGATCTCCCAGATTATCAAAGAAGAAGGACCCCAAGGATGACTTTCTAATAGTCACCAAGGCAGGGCAGCCACAGAGGAAGTGCGATACACTTTCCTCCTCATCCCCACAACTTCTGCAGAAGTCATTAAAAGGGGCTCGGAGCCTCCTAGCATGCTCGCCGATGAGGCAGTGCCCCGTCAGAATCCCCACTACCATCCTAATATGATGTTTTTTCGAGGACAGAAGACAATTCGAGCGTTTCGCATTGATTTTTGGGCCATAATAATCTTGTAGTTAGGCACGTGCCGCAGTTAGCCCATCTTAGATTAGCCTTCCTAACTGCCTCAGCTTTAATAGCAAGTTTGAGTGATGAAAGAGGCATATCAAAGTGACGATTGTCATCGTGCAGCACATCTTCAGTCCCGAGACGAGCTAATTCATCCGCCCTGCCATTACCCGAAAAACCACAATGTCCAGGGATCCAGCACAAAACAATATTGAAAAACTCGCCCAATAGCCTAAGGGAAGTACGACACTCCACCACAGTGGTTGAAGTGGACACAACAGACTCCAGGGCCTTAATGGCCGCTTTACTGTCCGTGAGAATGGTAATGTCCCTTACAGACACAACGTTAGATCCTAACCATCAAAGCGCCTTCGCAATGGCAGTAACCTCCTCCTGGAAGACGCTACAATGGTCAGAGAGACGAAACGAAAGCTCGATGTTTAAGCAGTCGGAGAAGACTCCGCCATCAACCTTGCCACGGAATCTTGAGCCATCCGTATAAATGCAGACATGGTCCAGTAAAGTCTGCCCGGTAGCTTCCCATAATGCCTTTTGAGAGAACGAAGTGGAGAAGTTCTTGTCAAACATATAATTCGGGGGTGAGTAATCAGTTGAAGAAGGGAGATCCCTGTGTAACAGAATACGGGCGTGCCCAGTTCTGGCCGAGGTCCATTGTCGAGCTTCACGAAGCCTGATAGCCGAGTTAACAGCAGATTGTTCGCCGAAAATATCCAAAGGAATCAGGAAGCAGCGTATCCAAGGCTGCGGAAGGAGTAGTTCTAAGTGCACCACAAATAGCCATACAGGCCAATCTCTGCACCTTGTCCAGCAAAATACGATTACGCACGGTATTCAATGCCGTCCACCAGACCACCACCCCATACATAAGAATGGGGCGCAGAATGGCTATGAATAGACAATGCAGTATCTTTGGCTTAAGGCCCCAAGTCGCCCCAATGGTCTTCTTACAAGAGTACAGAGCGACCGTTGCCTTATGCACCCGTTCCACAGTGTTCGCTCTCCAGCTAAGCTTTCTGTCCAGAATTAGACCCAGAAATTTGGCCTTATCCGCAAGAATCAACCTTTTTCCCCCGAGAACGGGGGGTATTAACGGAGGAATCTTGGTTTTTTTAGAGAACAAGACAAGCTCAGTTTTATCAGGATTCACTGTGAGGCCGCAGCGATTAGTCCAACGGGTGAGTATAGAGAATGCACCTTGCATAACCTCACTCAGCGCCCCCGGAAACTTGCCAGAGACGGCGATTGCGATATCGTCAGCATAAGCAATTACACGGCAGCCCAGTTTTTCCAGGTCCAAGAGCAGCGAATTAACTGAGATGATCCACAGGATCTCCCTGAGGAGTGCCTCTGCACACACACCTCCTCACAGTGGAAGCACCAAGGGTTGTCCTTACGACCCTAGATGTTAGTAGCTGATTGATTAGCGTAACTAGCGACTCTTCAACGCCCAGACCACAGAGAGCTTCAGCAATTGCATCAAGTTTGATGTAATTGAAGGCGCCCTCAATGTCCAAGAACGCAACCAAGGAATATTCATCGTGAGAGAGGGACTTTTCGATAAAACTCACGATAGAGTGCAGCGCTGTGTCGACAGACTTGCCCTTCCAATACGCATGCTGAGATGTTGATAGGAGGTGCGAGGGGATGGAGCTCCGAAGATGGATATCAATCAGCAATATTTTGATGATAAACTAATAGGCCGCAGGTCCTTTGGGCGAGCATGAGAGCTTTTGCCTGCCTTCGGTATGAACACAACCTCCACCTCCCGCCACATACGTGAAATATAAACCAGTTCCAAACAGGCAGAGAAAATGGAGAAAATCCACGGATACACGATGTCCAAGGTGTACTGCAAATCAGCGGGAATAATACCGTCTGGACCAGCTGATTTGAATGGCTCGAAACTAGATATCGCCCAAAGGATTTTATCCTTACAGAGGATCGCCACTGAGTTGCATGGTACAGGATCGATAAGAGCGTCACTAAGGGTGTACGCAGGTGGAGGTGTCGCAACGGGAAGGCTATCCGGGAAGTGTGTATCTAGTAAGATATCGATAGTCTCCGTACTAGATGTCGTCCATGAGCCGTCCTGATTTTGCAAATAGCTAGGCATAGATGGATTAGAGGATAAAATTTTGCAGAAACGCGACGCCTCTCCAGACCCCTCAATACGGTCGCAGAAATCCCTCCACGACGTTCGTTTAGCCGTCCTAAGTGCCCTCTTATACGATCCGAGGTGCTTCTTATAAGAGGACCAATCCGATTCTAGACGCGAAGCCTTGGGTTTATTAAACGCTTTTCGGTAAACCACCCGGAGTTGACTGATGGTAGAACTCCACCATGGTGGTTTTTTATTTCCCCTTGATCCTGCTGACTGGGCAAGATTTTAACTTATTGTTAGCCACATGGAGTGAGCCAGAGTATTGACCATATCATCTAGCTCTACCCTATCCCGAGCCTGACTTGATAGTGGGGGTAAAACTTCAGTTAGCGTTTTCCAGTCCAGTCCGTCCTGCGACGATTACGGAATTTAGCGTTAGCTTCGGGACGTAAATCCAGGCTGAATTCAAGATATCGATGATCGGAAAAGGAGTGGTCAGCCGACACCCTCCAATCCCGGACGAGATGATGAAGATGGTCCGAGACAAGAGAGATGTCGAGAACCTCCTGCCTATTACGAGTGATAAAGGTCGGTTCACAGCCCCCATTACAAAGAAGATTAGTTCCAATGAGGAACTCAAACAGCGCTTCCCCTCGAGCGTTAGTATCCGAGCTGCCCCATATTCTATGGTGGGCATTAGCATCACAGCCCACAATTAGGCCTAATTTATCATTCTTTACTGTAGAAATGACATTCTGCAGATTCTGCGGTGGAAAATTGCCGATATGGTCATGTGCCAGATAGGCCGAAGTAAGCCAGAGTCGATGACTACTCCGTTCCACACTGACAGTGACCATGTCACTATCGCTAAACGCTGGTAAAAGAAAGGCATTAAGTGACTTCCTGACGAGAATACAGGATCTGGGCTTGCCCTGATCCATAATATAGAAAACAGTATAGTTTGTGGCCCGCAGACCCCGTACACAGTCTTTCACAATCCAGGGCTCCTGGATAAGGACCACGTCTTCCGCGGTTTGTGCAAGACGGAGAACAAGAGCAGCAGAAGCTACTTTGGAATGATGCAAATTTATTTGTAGAAAATACTACTACTTTGCCTTAACCCCTAGCGGGGCATAGCGCGTCAACTACTCCTGCGCGCCATCGTACTCTGTTCTGGGCAATGGGGCGCAACTCCCCAAAAGACTTACCCAGTACCTGACACTCCTTTGCCACAGATCGACGCCATGTGATTCGAGGACCCCCTCTTGGTCGGTCTTGGTTGGAAATGGGGTTCCATTTCATGGCATGCAAAGCAATGCAGTTATCACTCTTCCGCAATGTGTGACCTATCCACTGCCATTTTCGCCTGCGTATCAATTCGTCGATTGGCATCTGACCCGTACGCCGACTTAGCTCTCCATTTGATATTGTTTCGGGCCAGAAAATTCTTAAAATTCGACGAAGACATGAGTTGACGAAAACTTGCAGCTTTCTGGTAACTCCTACGGAAACTTTCCACGTACTGCCCCCATACAAAAGCACTGATAGTACCAGGGAGCGAAACAGGCCCAGCTTGGTATTGATGCTGAGATAACTGCCCTGCCAGATTTTGGACAGCATGCCGTATGCGCATTTAGCCTGGTTGATACGACGAGCGATGTCCTGCTCCGTACCACCATTTTCGGCAACAATGCTACCCAGGTAGACGAAGTTGTCCACCTTCTCCACAGGCTGCCCATTAATATTGATGGCAATAGGTGTCGGATTTCTTTTTCGCAACGGCGGGCTAAGAACCTTGGTCTTGTTGGTATTAATCTTTAGCCCAACCTTGCTTGCCTCCCTCTCGAGATCTAACGCCATTGCGGACAGATCCATGATTTTGTGGGAGAGTAGGCATATGTCGTCAGCGTAGTCAAGATGTTGTAGATAAGATGTCAAAGTCCATTGAATTCCTCTGTCGAGTCCGGATAGGGCTGCATGCAACACATCGCCGATCACAATGAGGAATAGGATCGGTGAGAGGATGCACCCCTGTCGAACTCCACTGCGAATCTCAAAGTCCCCCGACACCTTACCTTTATGCAGAACGCGACATTTCGCGCCGTCGTAGGTTGCCTTAATAATAGCCACAAGCTTCTCGGGGATGCCTCTCCTGCGCAAGGCCGCCCATATAGAATCCCGGTTCACACTATCGAAAGCCTTTTCGAAATCGATGAAAAGCAAGTGAAGCGGAGAATCGTATTCAGCGCATTGCTCGATGATGATTCGCAAGGTGTTAATGTGATCGACACAGGAGAATCCGGATCGAAAGCCAGCCTGCTCTTCATCAATTGTGCTTTCTAAGTGGGCCTTTAGTCTTTCCAGGACGATTTTAGCTATTGTCTTGGCAACGGCAGGAAGCACACAAATGCCTCTCCAATTATTACAGTCTGTGAGGCTACCCTTCTTTGGAAGTTTGATGATCAAACCTTCCTTCCACTCAGTGGGAAAGGTCTCTGTATTCCACACTTTATCAACAAGTGGGTGCGGCACATCGGCAGTTACGCTTGCCGCTGCTTGATAAAGTTCGGCAGGGATGCCGTCAAGTCCGGCGGCCTTTCCTCGTTTTAGTGCAATAATTGCAGTGACTATTTCCTCTTTAGTCGGGGCAGTGGACCGTATACGCACATTTTGATGGTTAGCTAAATTATCTATATGAGGGGGGACTTCACCAGAGGTTACACGGTTCAAGACCGCGGCGAAGTGTTCTTTCCACCGCCTCATTTGATCTTCTTCCAAGATAAGTAGCTTTCCATCACTATCCTTCACCGGATGTTGGCAGGAGTTACGACCACCTGTAAACTCCTTGATGACACCGTATACGACGTTTAAGTTGTTACTTCTAGCGGCTTCTTCTGCTGAGGCTAAAAGAGAATTGGTATAAACTCTTTTATCGCGTCGCACACTATGCTGAACTTCTCGAGCTTTCTGACGGTAAAGGAGTTCGATGCTGCTTCGATTGTCGTCTGATGCTGCAGCCAAACGAACTTTCAGCTCCTTTCTTTCAACAATCCGCTGCCATGAAGCGTCGGACATCCAGGGCTTATTCCGGCAATCCGGCTTTGGGCCAAGGATGGTATTTGCGCTATCAATGTACGCATTTTTTATGGCATCCCAGTTTTCGTTTATGTCACTATCTGGGTGACTAGTTATCTCAGCCGCTTTTTGCGCAAGATGGTCATTATATTGTTGTAAGACAGCTGCATTTTTTAGTCGAGCGGTGTTGAATTTGCGGGGCCTGGATCTTTCGTCGCTGGGGCGGCGCACGGCTGCAATACGCAATCGAACATTAGCGATCATAAGATAATGGTCTCTTCCCATCCCAATATCGGCACCCTTCTTGTTTCGCACGTCCAGGAGGCAACTCTTGGATCTTTTACTAATGGCAAAATGGTCGATCTGATTTTGTGTTCTGCGCCGATCAACAGAGGACCAACTGATTTTGTGGTGGTCCTTATGCTCAAACATAGTACCACCGATGAAGAGACTGTGAAAGTTGCAGAACTCTACAAATCTTTCACCGTTGTCATTACGATCACCAAGACCGTGTCTCCCCATCACATGTCTGAGCCCATAGTTATCAGCGCCAACTTTCGCATTCAAATCACCCATAACCATTATAATGTCACCTTTAGGTGTTCTGCTCTGAACGGCGTTTAGTTCTTCGTAGAAGGAGGCTTTTGCCAAGACATTGTCGGGTTCAGTAGGGGCATAACATTGTATTATTGAGATGTTCCTCATTTTGGTCCGGAACCTGGCGGTCAAGACCCTGTCAGAGACCGGTTCCCAGGATAAGAGACAGTTTCGCGCGGCTCTGGTTAAAAGGAGCCCCACACCTGACTCACGGCGACTACCGGTAGTTTTACCGGAGTACAACATTACAGTGCTGCCCATTGGAGAGATGAATTCTCCGCTGTTCCACCATCTTATCTCACTAACTCCTAAGATATTTAATTTGTACCTCAGAAATTCACTCTCTAATTGAAGAAATCGTGCGTTCTGGGGACCTTCTGATCCATTGTACAGGAGAGTACGCACATTCCGGAATCCAATCTTTGTCATTGTACGATAGCTAAAAGTCGTAACCGTTGAGTCAGTCCTTATCCAAGGCATAGTTGACGTTTCGTTAGCATATAAAGATTTCGGATAGTGCAAGTTGCTGGCATACACATCCTGTCCTTTGATTGTCGGTTTTAACGACAGGCCCTCAAAGGGAAAGGCCGTGGTATTTTTTTTCACACCCCACACCACAGGGGTACCTGAACCAAATCATCGCACCGCCATCACTGGCGGCTTGACGTTGGTTGGCAATGGTCAGTGACCACTGCCGTTCCAGGGGGCGCCCACGCGGCGGACTATGGAAGAGGAGTTTTTGCCCCCCTATAAAGGTTGTTCATGAGAGGAGAGCAACGTTACAATCGAGGAATCGACTCAACTACAGTGGTATCCATTTCATCTTCCAACTCCGAGCCGATGGATACGTCCAACAGGGAAGGCTCAGAGATGTCATCCAGCATGTTTGATCTGAGGAAAGTGACAAATCGTCATGCATAGTGTCACGAGGATCATCCTTGGTGATAGTAACATCAGACCCGATGGATATCGCATCATCATCTTCCAGGCCGCCCGAAGGCGCAGAAGTGGGGGTGTTATTGGAATACCGTATTAAGTCATGCGGTGTTAATAGTCACAGATGGAGGTCAAAGTCCTGCAGCACTAACGAAAATTGTAAATCTGCACGATATGACTTTTAATTGGGAAGCGGAAACACATTTCCCCAATATTTTTGTTTAAGGCCTCGCTACACAGAAAGCAGACTGTCCGCGCGGACCATGTTAATCAAACTTTTACTGCAGTATTCAATTTAGTTTGTACGTATTCAATTTAGTTTGTACCTAACTCAAAATAGATCGCCTAGGTACAAATTTCTCACCAGATTACAACGGAAAAAAAAGAAAGTTTCAGGGCCCATTTCCACATAATTGCTCTTCCAAAAAAACGACCAATTATTCGAGCATTAGCGAAATAGCAATATCGCAGCCAGCCACCTGCCAGTCGGCCACAAAACGGGGCAGTTAGCTCCATTAAACGCTTTCTGCAATATCAGCTGCTCGCAGTCAGTTATCAAATGAAAACAGATAAATCGCAGAGCAATAGCCGATAGAGTTTGATAAGACAAGACCAACGCGCTGTTGCTCGCCCATTTCTCGAGCGACTGATACAAGCGCAGATCTCTGCTTGTGCGATATTACGTTCATCTGTTTCGCGAAAATGCTTCAATTTACACGGCATACAAAGAACCACTTTACCGCGGACGACGTGAGTCACAGCCCCCGTGTGCCATCCATCCGCAACAAATGAGCAAATCTCAGCCGTGCAGACTTGTACTTGTGGAAGTGGAAACAGACCTGGCTCTGTGCAATCTATCCACGCTTTGTGGAAGCAGCAAAAAGTGACCTCCGCTATGAATATGTGCACCACACCACAGACCTCGCCGCCCGCCTTTCACCCATTTGCGTTTTCTCAGCGGCAACCGTTGCCCCGGAGTTCTTTCTTCTTCGAGCTTCGGGCCAAGTGGCTGCAAGGCGCGATCGGCTTTGAGCATCCGATGACCCTCATCTTTCACTCCCAAGAAATTAACTGCTTTTGCCTAGAAACCGTCGCTCCAGCGCTGGTGGGTGAACCGTAATTGGAGCTGGAGATGGATGGCTCAGCGGGCATGACATCACGCCGATGGGAACACCACACCGTGGAAGCGAGCACGGGGCGCATCCAACGAACCGTGGAAGCTCCTACCCGCGCGACCGAATGCGAGTCTTTGTATGTTTTGTTTTCCGCTAGAGACCCCCCCGCAGAGCTGCACTTTCGCAAGAGTGGCCAAAAACTCCAACAGAGCTCAGCATCGAGTTATGCCACAAGAGGCATTGGCCAATTTTCACTAAGCGAGGACTGGAATTAAGTTAGACGCCGTTCTTGTTTTATGACTACTACTATTTACCTCTGGTTGAAGGGACGGACCCGCACCGCTACTTTCAGCGAAGACATTCTGCCTGGCTGGGACTTGGGACGACTTCCTGAAGCAGGTTTTCTCGCTGCAGTTGCACCCGCTGCGCTATGAGCACCCGCGGAACGGAACAAAATTGTTAGACAAAAACACTACTTGCGAAATGTTGTTGCTTCCGTAATAAACTGGAGCACAGCCACTGTTTCCTGATTTCCCCCGTCCACTGCGACACATAACAAACAAACAAAAAAGAATCCAAAAAGCTGCAACTCGAAACGAAAGGATCACCGCGACGTTTCCGGATTGTGGCGCCGTCCACCTGCAACTTAACGCACGGGCGCTAGCAAAAGCCACGGCTCACAGGCAACCGATTTAAACATAATCGCACACACTTTGCACAAAACATGGAAAATTTCGAAGCGAAGCGCGTAGTCGAAACGAAAACGAAGCCAGCAACCACCGACAGCTGTCATCACTCGCAAGCTGATTGAACGATTGTGGGCCGTCAGTTGGCGTACTCCCCTTTCCTTGATGTCATCGCTGCAGAGAGGAGATTGTGGAGACGCGGAAATGTCAAAGCCACAGAGGTGCTGCCATAATGGTAGGATGTCGATACTGGCCGTTAGAGGGCAGTTAATATGCTAAGAATTTTCCGTTGATAATGCCCGGTTCACATTATTCCAGTCCAGTAATCCAGTCCAGCTATCCAGTCCAGTGCTGGACTGGATCATATCGTCTACATGATTCCAGTCCAGTAGTCCGGCGAGTGTGTTGTTTATTCGATAACTATAGTAACAATGATTTCTGGGCGAGCTGGAATCAAAAAGTAGACCGACAATCCAGTCACTGGACTGGATTGCTGGACTGGATTGCTGGATTGGATTGCTGTCCAGTGCCGGTTCACATTATTTCAGTAGCAGTCCAGCGCTGGACTGGATTACTGGACTGGATTGGTTACTGGAATAATGTGAACCGGGCATAAGTGGAAGATGAAGATTCATGATAGTTTCCGGCAAACAAAAAGGCTAATGGCTGAATTATAGTATGCGCGAACAACGCGGCTTCTGCTGTCAAATAAAGTTGAACTAATGTATTTCGATAAGGTATACTGTGCGCGAGCAACACGTCGCTCACAGTGGCGGCCCGTCACAGTGGGCAAGGTGGGCACTGCCCACCCTATCAATTACTAAACATCATCCTATCAGTTACTAAACATCACCCTATAAATTACTAAACGTATTGTGTCAACACATATTGAAAATTTGCACAACATTATTGCTTTATTAAACTCCCATTGATAAGTACATACATATTAATCACCTGAAAATAGCTCATCACTGTAACGTGCGTACGTACAACGTAAAAAGCTCTGAAACACTACCATACAGTGCATTGCACACAACAACCCTTTGCGTGCTGAACTATCTTCCAACCAACAGATATTGTTTCGTCTTTTCCCCACCATCGTATTGCGTTCCATGTTCCAACAATCCTCCAACTCCCACGAAATTTTTATGTACTCGTATACAAAACGCATGGTGAGTTCAACCTGGGCAGAAACGCCCTTTGCCCGGTTGAGATATGCAATTATGTCAATAATCGCTAACATGCGATCGTTCGTTTGTATGGGACTCACGCGTGCAATAGCATTGGAATAGAATCCTCATATTGGGCTAGTCCGACCCGTATCACGATATAATGGATAAAAGACTTAGTCTATGGCATGATACAATCAATAGCATGCGTTTTGTTGTATCATGACCTGTACACTACTGTTTGCAGTGCATGTGCATGCTTTCATGACACCATGTATGTGTTAATGACTTTCGCTTAATTCTAGTTAATGGTGGTGTAGTGCTGTAGATGCATGTTTGCTTTTAACGGGTTTCTAGTTCAAATTTGGGTGTATCTTACGTACCAGTTGGTTTTGTATGCGTTTTTAAATTTTTTAGTAGTGTATTAATTCTCTTTTTTCCTCGTGAAGTGATCAATTGGGAAACGCATTTATTTAATTTGGTAAATACTTTTTTTTATATTATAATGGCCGAAACTCGGACGGATGATATTCGGCAAGCGGTAAGAAGTAATCAAGATATCGTCGCCTTTTTATTAAAAAATAATTTTTCGTCATTATCGTATGATGATAAAATGTTTGTTCGGGAATTGAAGCCCTGCCCGACAATGAAAAATCTTTCAGTTAGAAATCGTGATAATAATAGAAATTTTAAAATCATTTGGTATGAAAAGTGTGAATGGCTTTGCGGTAGTGAACAAATTAATAAATTGTATTGTTGGAATTGTCTCCTTTTTAATGACAAACCCAATACGCCATGGAATTCAAGCGGTTACAATGATTTAAAACATATTGGCGAATCTATTAAAAAACACGGAAATTCTGAGCATCATATATATTCCTCGCTAAAAGCCAAACTTTTTGGAAAACAAGACATCAAAGCTTCCATCAGTTCAGGTTACCGTGAGAGTATTATGAGGCATAATAAACTTGTTGCAGACAACCGATCTATGATAACCCGGTTAATAGATATAGTTATTTATTTAGCGACTCAGGAGCAAGCTTTCAGGGGTCACGATGAATCGCAAAATTCTTCTAACCAAGGCAATTTTCGAGAATTAACGAATCTTCTTTCCAAATATGATAGTAACTTCAAGGAATTTTTAGATGAGTCTTCAGTGTTCAGCGGGGTTTCAAAAACTATTCAAAACGATCTAATTCAAAGCATAACTACAATTTTAAGGAACTTTATATTTTCCGAAATTAAAAATGCCTCTTACTATTCATGGCAAATTGATGAGACTACTGATGCAAAATGTTTGTCCCAGTTATCAGTTATTTTTCGTTACGTTACTGAAAAAGGTTATGCGGTTGAAAGGTTTATGGGTTTTTTCAATGTATCGGAGGGGAAGAAAGCTGAAGACCTTTATCAGTTATTGACTGAAACATTTAAGGATTTTGATATCGCTGCCAAACTAGTGGGACAGACTTATGATGGGGCTTCAGTGATGTCGGGAGACCTGAATGGCTTGCAAAAAAAAGTTAAGGACGTTGCCCCTCAGGCATTATTTATTCATTGCTATGCACATAGACTAAATTTAATTTTACAGGATGCCGCCTGTAAAATAAAAGAATGCCGAATTTTTTTCGCGAACGTATCTGGTTTAGCGGCATTTTTCTCCAATTCAACAAAACGGACTAGTATATTAGATAAAGTTTGTGGAAGACGGCTTCCCCGTTGTAGTAACACTAGATGGAATTTTAAGTCGCGGTCAATTGAAATAATTCTGAGACATAAAAATGAACTGCTGGAAGCTTTCGACTTGTTTTTAGAAGATGAGGACTTCGCCCGTGATAAGGAGACAATTAGAGATTCAGTAGGGTTTAAAAATATTTTAACAGATTTCTCGTTTTTGTTTTTATTAAAGACTTTTAATCTTCTCTATCAACAAACAGATTTAATATTTACTATTATACAATCTCGTAGTTCAGATATCATTTATTGCAAAGACCGAATCAGCAACTTATTATCTACATTAAGAAAGTATAGGGAAGATAGCACGTTTTTTGATGAAATTTTCAACGAAACGTGTAATAATATTGGACAACCATCGAAAAAACGTAAAACAGACCATGATGGCATGTCGAATTCCGCGACATATTTTAAAAGGGTGTACTTTGAAATATTGGATTTAGTTACTTCTCAGATAAACAATAGATTTGCCGATTTTGAAAAATTAAACTTCGTCGAATTAATCAATTTGGACAACACCAAAAGTTTCCAAAATACTTTTCCCCAAGAACTACTGGAATCTTTAATACAGTCTTATCCAAACATGTTTGACAAAGGCAAATTAAAAAGCGAATTATCTGTATGGTACTCTGATCTTGACATATTTGGAAATGATAGAAAATGTTCGGACATTTTAAAATTTATTAAAAATAATAATTTAGAAAAGGATGTATCAGAAATATATAAATTGCTGTGTTTAATTGTTTCACTACCTGCTACTTCCACTTCGGTTGAACGGAGTTTCTCAACATTAAAGCGTATAAAAACTTACGTGAGAAATTCCATGAGTCAAACACGTTTAACGGATTTAAGTTCAATTTCAATTGAAAAAGATTTAATAAAAGCTCTACAAAGTGATAAAGATTTTAAATTTTATGATAAAGTCATTGATCACTTCGCAGTAATGAAGAGTAGGCGAATAGAGCTACTTTACAAGCATGTGGAATAATTTTTTTTTTGCTTATATTCATTTTTGTGCAATTTAGTATTTAAATAACTCAAAATTTTATATTTATTAGCTAGTTTGTATTTATAAATATGAATTTATTTATTTTATTTGTTTTTAATTCCCGTGGTAGCCTGTATTCCTTCAACCTTTACTCCGTGCTCCCTAGTTCCCTTTCCCATGGCAAGAGAGCTCTAGACCTCCTCGTTGGTTCTTGCTGGACAGTGAATAAATAATATAAAAAAATTTGGATTTACTTATTGTTTATTGCTTGACAAGAAGACAATTATTTTATTCATGATTTTTATTTTAATGTTCAAATAACTTGAACTGCACAGACTGACATAGAGCACAATTAAAATTAACTTCTTTTGTGCATTAATAAAACTGGGGCCCTATCAAGTAATTCGACTCGAATCAAATTTATTTCGAAAGGATGAAAATGGTACCATGTACATAACTCGAAAACGAATTTCCTCATTTCAATAATCATCTAGTATTCGATATAAAATGTGCAATTCGAAGCGAATTCTCGCTGTCGCCACGAATTCGTGTCGCCTTGGTGTGAACAACTCCATAAGACGCCATATAAACAAATTTGCGAATCCGCCGGCTGTGAATAAATCGCGTTGGTTTGAGGGATGCATTAATTGGGAAATTCGTTCAGAGTACCATTTTCATCCATTCGAAAGCAATTCGACTCAAATCGAATTACATGATAGGACCACGAATTTCTGCCCACCCGGCCTCACAAGGCACGAGCCGCCACTGGTCGCTCACGTCGCAAAAGTTGAGACGAGTTCAACTTTGTCGCAATCAACGAGCCGCGAAGTGTCAATTCACAATATGCATGTGTTTTAAAACTGTGTTGTAAGTTGTTGTTGTAAGTTACTGTTATGCGCTTGGTAGTGCATGTTTCTATTCTTGATTCAAAAAAGTGTTTCAAGTTTGTTAGGAAGTCAGTTTTTCACAGCTCAAATGTGTCAAACGAACGCGAACAAGAGATTTGACTATAACAGGCTGAACAGCTGATTTTCGTTGACTGCGACTTGTGGACGTAATTTGCGCACAGTATAATTCACGCCACGAACTCTTAAAATTTTATATTCATATGCATTAACTACTCGCAACAATCTTTCAGAAATTGAAATCATGGCAATAGAATTTGAATACTCCGACAAAATAGCCATAAACGAACCTTGGTCGCATACCAATGAATCTGAGTTTTTTAATTTGAACGGTAATACCGTAGCCTTTAATTGTAAGGATACAACAGGGTACGTTAAAACATCATTCAGCTAAAGGCAATTCTAAACTCACCGCAATACAACACGTTAGTTCATCAGATGTGCCAATTAGAATAGGAACATATTGCAGGACTCCTACTGAGAATGCTTGCATCAACGATCTAAAATATATGGATGTAGTCTAACTCACATATACATTATGTGTGTGGGGAACCAAACTTGAACAGCTGTTTTGTTAGTTTAGCTTGGATGACATTTCTTCGATTGATTTGAACAACTGAACCTGCGCGGCGGAATTTTCAAGTGCGGTTTTATCTGAGAAAATCAAGTTTATTTCGTGAAATTGTGTGGTAATCTTGCGAGATTCGAATCTTACATTCCGTTTGTGGGCTTGTAAATGTAAAATATAGTGCGAACATCCAAATTTCACAACAATAGCGCGCGCCGTAAAAGTCCGCCGAAACAAGTAGATTTTCCGGAAAATGAGAATCTCATTACACACATAAAAGTTTGGAATGCGTCTTTTAAGATGTGCGGAACCGTGCTATGGCTTTGGAATGAGTATAGTACACTTGTATTCTTAATAAAACATTTGTTTTCTTTCGCGGGACATTTCTCACCAGTCGCAAACTAAACATATTGTTGCGTGTACGGAGTGGGTATCTTTTACGACCCACACTGTACTAAGCTCTACCATAGTCTCGATCCATATCGAAACAGAACCATCGATAATGAAGCGGATTCTCGAACCTTCGTTGAGTAGTGGAAACCCGAGACTGGAACATCTAGTCTTCGCTAATTGACGAATGCATGGGTAGCAGCTATATAAAGGAGGAAAGAAGTAGTCAGACTCGACACTCAGTGGCGGTTGAATCGCTATAAAGTATCCGCTTAGGGGGCTATTACACTATAAAAGTTCTTTTACAAATATATTTGACGAACGATATTTCAAAAGAACTTTTATGAATGATATTAGCCGCTAAAGGGGGAAGGTGTGCAAGCATATTAGCATATAAAATTAGTTGAAACAAGCAACGTCCATATCGCAAATCTTTTCTTAGGCGGCTATTACACTATAAAAGTTCTTTGGAAATAGCATTCATAAAAGATATTTGTAAAAGAACTTTTATAGTGTAATAGCCGCCTTAGAACCGGAAAGTAGTGCCGTCGTTATTGTTAGAGCTAGTTTGACGTTTTAACGTTTGTTGTTAGTACGCGTGTGTACCCAGCAAAAAGTGTGGCTAACCAAATAGGGTAGGTAACTCGTTAACCAAAACATCAAAATCGTAGCCCCCGCATGGGTGGTACGAAATCTTAAGGAGAGGGTAATAAAAAAATGCATCAATGGCACAGGTATTTTGCCAACCAACGGTGCCTCCCAATGTTACTAACCTAGGCTACTACCGCATTTACCTTTCCTAAGTTGGTCCCCTAAATACCCACTAAAATTAAAAAAAAAACTACATCCGGTTAGTATTCCTATTTGATTTTACAGTTGGGTCATTTTCCTAAGAATTGTTTTTTTTTTTTAATTTTTTAAACATTTAAATAAAATTTTTGTGTTCGTATGTCCAACTGGGACTCGAACTTGGGTCGTTCCGCCTCAGAAGCCATCGCGCTACCGCATACGCCATCGAGACTAATATAGAATGGTTTCCAAATAATGCTTTTTAAGCAATACTGTCACAGCATAAAGAGTGGTTAACTAAGTCGGGTACGTAACTGGGTTACCTAAATCATGAACACCGTAGCCCCCGAATAGCTATCTACGTTGGGTGATGTATCATGAAAATGAAAATCGTAGGTTTATGGGCTGAGTGAAAATGGTGGGTATGCTAGGATGGCTATTTAGCATAGCTATTTTGGGTAGTACGCGTTACCGGGGGGTACGGTTTTTTGCTGGGTAGCTCGTTGTGTAAATAAATTGTGTGTGTTTTTCAATCGGAGTGTTTCATTATTCAGCACAAGAATATCCAACGAACCTGGTTTCGTGGTTTCGCTCAGCAGAGGAAACATAACAATATGTATGTATTTTTTTTGAGAATGAAAGTGGAGTGTACCATTGCTAAGCAGTCAACAAGACCACTTTAGCAATGATCTCCACCCAAAAATGTTCAGCCTAAGCCTATTCGCTTAGTGATTGAGCTGGTCTCGTCACCCGATAGACTATACTCTTCAGGAGCTACCTTGAGTCTATCGGGAAGGTAGCTCGACCATGCCCAGTGTGTATTCCAACTTTCGTCAGAATACGTCACTTCGCACAATGCTCATTCTCAAACAAAAAATTATAAAAATGCGCTTATGCGTGAATAATAGGTAATGCGTTAAACATATGTACGTCTGTCATTCATATTGCTGAGCGGCTACTACACCTCCGGAGCGAAAAGTGCGAGAGTCCCGGAAATAAAAGATTTGGTATTTGTTTCGTGGTTGTCGCTTTGTATTTCAGTATAAGTTCCACAAAATCGTAGAGAACGAAAGTTTTTGTCTTGATAAGACCTTCTGTTTGTTCGGATCATGTGCCATGTGAAGCCCGATAGCACACACAATAACAAAGCTAGGTAGTCGTTCCAGAACGTATTGTCATGTTTCCTCTGATGAGCGAAACCAGAACGAAACCAGGTTCGTTAGATATGCTTGTGCTGAATAATGAAAACACTTCGATTGAAAAACACACTTTATTTACTAAACGAACTACACACGCGTAACTAACAATTAACGTCAAACTAGCTCGAACTATTCGTTGACGATAACCAGATGGCAATTGTTTTCTATCCGCTTTATAGCGATCCTACCGCCACTAAGTGTCGAGTCTTACTACTTCTCTTCTCCTTTGGTGACATCTGCCTTTATATAGCTCTGCTAGACCCATGCATTCGTCTGTCACTACGTTTAGACCGCGGGACTACCTTCGAGATCTAACTAAATCGATCTAACTCTCGACGATATAAACGTATCGATTTAGTTAGTTTTGGACTTGACTTATCTCTACTTGCGATGCGGAACTGGACTAAAAAAATTGGGACTATGTCGCTGTCATCGCTAATGTTGACGTTGTTGTCGTTTTTTTTGTTCGGCATTTGTTTTGTTTGCAATTTCAAGAAAGCAGTGCGTGATCACGGGCAAGAAAAAGCCTTTTTCTGTCGTAAAATTTATGTCTATCAAATTTATCTGTGCTGTCAACGGAGAAAGAATAAGAAGAAGTACCTCTCCGTATGGTCGGTATAAACACTCCACCAACAAGTGCTAACCTAAAATGATTTAGTTAAATCGACTTTTAGTTCCACGGTCTAAACGTGGCCAATTAGGCGGCTATTACACTGTAAAAGTTCTTTTACAAATATCGTTGACGCACGATATTTTAAAAGAACTTTTATGAATGATATTAGCCGCCTAAGGGAGAAGGAGTGCAAGCTTGTAAGAAAAGTACTTGAAACAAGCAACATTCATGTCGCAAATCTTTCCTCAGGCGGTTATTACACTATAAAAGTCCTTTAAAAATGTTTTCTATAAAAGATATTTGTAAAAGAACTTTTATAGTGTAATAGCCGCCTTAGCGAAAACTTTAGATTTTTCGAGATGTTCTAGTCCCGGGTTTCCACTACTCAACGAAGGTTCAAGAATCCGCTAGTGCCCATGTCAGCTGACACTTGTTATCGATCATTCGAGATCATGATGAAGCTTAGTACAGTGCGTGTCATAAGAGATACGTACTCCGTACACGCAAACAATATACTCCGGAGCGGCAGTAGTGGCCACGTTGCTGCTCATGTTTGGTGAATAAGCCCATTCAAAATGAGATAGTATTGGTGCACACAACTACATGAAGAAAATGGTTCCGAAAATTTTTGCTTAGATTACATCCTGTATTCTTTCATCCTAGGCTTGCATTCACCAATGGTAGCGCTACCTGAGCGCTCCCATTTTTCAACAGTGTTGAAGAAAACGAAATCACAAAACTGGCTGTCAAAAGACAACGTTTGGAAGAGGATCCACAACCCTCAACCCTCAGAGGAACTTCTGGAGTGGCCCATAGGCTCAATTTATGGGACGAGAGAAGAGCGCGTTTAATTTTTCATGGGAGAGAGAAAGAACGGGACTATTAATGCCAACCACAAATAGGACGCGGATATTTGACAGCTATATATACAGCGGGGAGTCAGAAACGAAAACAAACATTTTAATATCGGTTTTCTGACAGAAAACTCACAAAAACAAGTAACGCGCACATCACATCTAAATATTTAATGTTTTACCTATAAACAGACACCCCCGTCTTAGGGATACGCTGGTTATTTTTGCAGTCACCGACGAGGCATTTCAATTTACCACAACTCACTACCGCACCAATTTGTCCTACCGGAAATTTCACTAGTGTCTTCTCTACATAATCGCGGCTCTTTACACACAAAAATCGGCTCCAAACTTTCGCGAATTCAACCGTATTTATTTTTTGCCACTTTTTGCACAAAGCGTTTGACAGCCATATGCACAACACGTGAAAATGGCAATCTTAAAACCGTTAACTTTACTCTCCCAGCTCTCGTCTTTTTCAAGAAGAAGATCGTCCCATTTTCAAGCTGTCAATTTGTATGGTTTGATAGGCATATACCCACTCCTTTGTTAGTTATATATTCAAATCCTCAACCAGTAAACGGCAATGTCCCCCACACAGGCAACCTGCGGAGGGGAGACCAACTAAAGTGCTAGAGTCCACTCCTGCCAAAAATACGCAGAGGAAGCATGGCGGACGCGACCAGACAGCACCTCATAGTGGCGCTGATCGACCGTATTGAGCCTCTAGGCAAGTTAAGCCGGGAGAAGTGGGAGCTAGTCGATACGTTGCTCTTCGAGAAATTGACCAAAAGAGCGCAGGTTGGTTCAACGATGCCAAAATCATCAACTGCGACAATGAAGCAACGCTCGAATAGTGTAATAGGACCATTGCAACGCTTGACGGGGAGGGACCAAATTCCAACTGTGCCCAAGGCGAAAGTCCTACTACCGAGGATCTGGAACGAGGACACGGCGCTAAAACTATTCCAGCGACAAAATCCGGACATTCCTACTGCAGACTGGGTAGTCCTTCCTGCGTGTAAACGAGCACTTTAAAGAGAAAAGGCAGACACTGATTCTGCAAATTAACAAGGAGGCGGAGGACATATTGTACCCAAGATTCGGTAAGATGAAGTGGGGCATGGATATTGTTTTCCTGAAGCTGAAAAAGCGAGACCCCATGCACGACAACAAAAACACGCTTGAGGCCAATGAAGTGCAGAAGGATCTAGGCATAGAAACCTTGACCCTGGCGGCTGACAGTATAACGCTAAGCGAGGAGGATAGCGAATCTGGGAATGAGGACACAGACGCTACAATAATCTTAACGACGCGACGGGTAGAGTGGATCCCTTGCAGCATGCTGAGGGTGCTGCAAATAAATCTGCACCACAGTAGTTCCGCGTCAGCGGAGGTAGTACAGACGCTGCTGGATGACCCCTACGATGTTGTGCTCCTCCAGGAACCGTGGATTTCTGGGGAGGGACACACCAAAGGACTAGCAACTACAACGTAATTTTAACACAGAAGGAAAACAGAAAGAGAACGGCCGTAATAACCAAAAAGGGACTAAAGGTAATTCTTGACTACGACAAAAGCACGAAAGATCTAACGATGATTCATGTGGATGGCAACACTGAAACAAAGATTCTTGTTTCAGCCTATATGGCCCACGACACAACGGCACCACCGCAGGAGCTACAGACGCTAGTGGAGCACTTAATGATAGAGACAGCAAAACTAGTGATCGGTAGCGACGCAAACGCACATCATACTCTTTGCAGTAGCAAGGACGGACAACGCACGAGGTGATTCACTATCAAACTTTATTCTTAATACTAACCTAAGGATCGCTAAACGTGGTAATGAACATACATATATATAAAGGGCCTACCAGCGAGAATGTTCTAGATCTAACTCTCTACATGAATTTTAATAACTATGAAATGACTGGAAGATCCTGGAAAGACCCTCCTTCTCAGATCATAGGTACTCAATTGCCCTAACCCCTTGTGGGGCATAGCGCGTCAACTGTTCCATCAGGCCCAGTTGACGTTTCGTTGGCATAAATTTGTTTCAGAGAATGCAGTTGCCAGCATGCACCTCCTGCACATCCATGGCCACGAACGTCGTCGTGGACGGGATTCGAACCCGAAACGCCGGTAGTCAAACATGAGACTGATGCCTCAACACACTGCGCTACCGGTCGCCCCCATAGGTGCATTAGCTTTAACATTGTACTTCAAACCCATCAGGTCAAAGCATATAGAAATTCAAGGAATACCGATTGGGAGCTATATGCATAAATTATACGCAACAAGCTCACCAACAAACATCCGGAATATTTACGTAACGTTGCAAGCATCGAACGCATGGGTAAGTCTCTTAGCGAATTGCTCATCAGTGCTTTCAGAGCGTCATGCCCTACGGTCGCTCTTTAGCACTGCTAAGCGCACAGGGAAAGACGAAGATTGGGGTGAATATAGGAATTCACTCATATCCTTCAAAAAGCAGCGAAACGAAAAAGCTGGAGGAACTTCGACAGCCAAATTCAATGCACATCAGAGGCATCGCGGCTGAGGAAAGTGGAAAGTCATCTCCAAAAATCCGACACCGCCATCTACACTCAGTAAGGGGGATGGACAATGGACGGAAGGAAGTGCTGACATACTGGAATTACTCCTTGCAAAACACTTTCCGGACTGCAAGAGTCCGCCAACCCAACCACATACAACAACTTTAGAAACTAACTCGCGCAGCAGCAACATACCAGGACTCTTCACGATCAGACGAGTAAAACGGGCCATTAATTCCTTTGACCCGTACATATCAGCAGGACCGGATGAGATCATACCTGCTATGCTACAAAAAGCTGCCGACTCCATAGCAATCTGGATTGTTGCTATCTTCAAAAGCTGCATCAGAATGGGCTATGTACCGCATGCTTGGCGAAACGGCAGTGTTGTGTTTATTCCTAAAACTGGCAAAAGCAGTCATGACAACGCGAAGGACTTTAGACCAGTCAGTCTCACATCCTTCATGTTGAAAACTATGGAGAAATTACTGGATGGACACATTAGAGAGTCACTCGTACCGGGCTATCTATCAAACACACAACACGCCTATCTAAAGGGGAAATCCGTGGAAACGGCCCTGCACGAGGTGGTCTCCACCATCGAATACTCTCTACAATACAAAGAATACACGCTCGGCACGTTCCTAGACATAGCAGGAGCATTTAATAATGTTACAACACAAGCGATAATGGATACCCTCTACAATACAGGGGTCAACGCAAGCATAAGAAACTGGATCGCAGCATTTCTATCTAACAGACTTATATCGTCTGCATGGGGCAATGCCACGGCCACTAAAGCGGCCAGAAGAGGAGGGGTGCTATCATCACTTCTATGGATACTAATGGTGAACACTCTACTAAGAACTTTCGAAGCGATAGGCATACGCGCGGTGGCTTACGCAGATGACGTTGTAATACTCGTATCTGGAAAGCACACTGGCGTTCTATCAGACCTCACAACAATGGCTCTAAGTAGGCGACTAAAATGGGCAGGCAAAGTCGGGCTAAGTGTGAACTCACAAAAGACTGAACTGGTTCTCTACTTCCACCTCCCAAGGATGGGCATCACCGAGTTAACTTTGATGACTCACTCAAAGTACTTAGGGATAATCCTAGACAGCAAGCTTACTTGGAATCGTAACATCGAAGAGAGTACCAAGAAAGCAACCATTGTTCTGTACACCTGCAAAAGTTTACTTGGTAAGATATGGGGGCTCAATCCTCGAATTTTGCACTAAATATATACAGCAGTTTTTAGGCCAATTCTATTATACGGAATTCTGGTCTGGTGGACAGCACTTAAAACCAAGTGCAATAAACTGAAAGTGGAAAGAATCCAAAGACTGGGATGTTTGGGAATCACAGGAGCGATGGGAACCACGTTCACAAATTCCCTAAACACCCTTACGAACTTACCCCTACTGGACCTGTTTCTAATGAACGCAACGTCGAAATGTGCATTAAGACTTGGGGAAATGGGGCAATTTAGCACGAGGCCTTATGGCCAACGAAACATCAAACTGCCTTTCGAGAATACAGACCTCATCAATCCGGTAATTGACTCCAAGAGAAACTTCCGGGTAATCATACCAGAAAGAGACTTTTACTCTACAGGCGAGAACAGACCTAAGAAGTCCCTAAACCTCTATACGGATGGCTCTAGGACGGAAACAGGTGTTGGAGACGCGGTTCATTCGCCGGAGGTCCTACACAATTTATCGCTCCGACTGCCAAACGGGTGCAGCATCTTCCAGACGGAGGTAGTAGCGATAAAAAAAGCTGCAGAGCTAGTCTCAACAACACGCAGGATGGGCAACATCTACATTCACTCAGACAGTCAGGCTGCGTTGAAAGCGCTGCAGTCAGACACTATCAGATCAGAGACTCTTAATGCTCTCTAAGGGTAAATGTGTAATGCTAGTGGGCTTATTAACGGTTCACTGCCTAATAGGTGAGCACGCACACAGACTGGGACTGACCATAGACATCTGCTGCGGGAATTGTAAGCTGCCAAATACCAAAGAAACTTTGGAGCGCCTCTTTTGCGAATGCCCCGCACCCGCAAGCACAAAACATATATGTCTTGGAGCCTACTTCCACAACCTTAAAGTGATTCCAAACCTTAACATAATGAATCTTCTAAGATTCGCAAGCGCGACGGAAACCTTCGAGCTTAAAAAGGACTTCGACTGATATCAACACCTAACGATCTCTGTTGTTTTCTTTTCTGGCATCGCTATGGACCCAAATGGTCTATGCGGGGCCGTGAGGCCGCCACCTAACCTACACCAACAACATTTACCTGGATAGCTTAGTAGGGTAGCTACCCAACACTCGATAACCCCTCAATAACTACTACATGGATGACATATACCTATGGATGATCTTAGTGTCGTGTGGAATCTAATATGATACGCTTGTGTTTTTGCCAATCAGTAAGTTCAATGTAAACTAATATTACGTCTTGCTCTGATAGGCCCATGCCTATTATTAAATAATTATATTTTCAATAGGATTACTAAAAATATCAATAGAAAAAAAGAAAAAGGAAAAGAAAGATAAGAATTTGGTTGGGATCGAACCCGCGACCCACACGTTTGAATGATGTTTATTAAGTTAGAGCGGTACGCCTAGTTTATAAACGTCCGCCGTCGCAATAAATAAACGAAATGACAATCAAACTGATATTTCATCCGAATTTGTAATTTATTTTCACCACATATGAGGCACACCCGACGATCTATTCTTTCATCGTAGGGCGCACCACTTGACATCAGGGTAGACAACTTTACGATTCGGAATTTAACCTAGATTCTACCCTAGACCGTTTTTTTGCGCAACCAGGACAGGGACCCTACACGGTTACTAAAAAAACACATATTATTAATTGTTGTTGTTAAAAAATTGTCCTTTATTACCTTGAAAAGGTTCGAAGCGAAGTGAAATCCTTTTCGTCGGTTTTTTTTAATAAACAATGTAATTACGAACGTTTTAGCAGATATTTTTTTCTGTTAATAAAAAATTGTAATGTAAGTAAGATTAAGTTATATTAGGTAATAGATCATTATAAGCATTTTTTAATAAATATAAAATTACTAAGAAACTGAGCCCGTTGCCCAACTTTTGTGGTCATATTCGCCTTTAGGGTAGCAAAGTACCCAAGAAACAGCTACAGTTATCCATTTAACAAAATTACTGTCGACCAGTGTAATGAACTAACTAGGGTCACGGCCATTTCAGCTCCCCTAATTGACCATACTGTAACCTCAATGGAAACATCTTCACACAATTTCAATTGGAAACTGTTAGAACAGGCAGAATTAGTTCAGAAAGTTACCTTACTACACATTAAAGAGCTTAACTTGATAAAGAAACGAATGAAGCTTTTAACTTAAAAGTGCTTAATAAAGTTTCCTTTGTAGAAAAATTTAGACATAGAACAAGTAGATTGAATGAAAATTCAGTAAATTTCCCTCAAAAAGACCTCTTCCATTGTCCTCTTCGTGGGCGCCCCCTGGTAACGGCAGTGGGTTAAACTGCTAACGGGCAAGTCTAATGCCCGAACCAGAATGATCGCAGAGTGCAGCAGCAGCGGCAGCGCCAGTGGAATGTCAAATTAGAAATCACGCATTTCCCATATGCGACCTAGATTGAATGCAGCGGCAGGGACAGCGGCGAAAGCATATCTGCATGTTGTTGTAGTTGCTGCTGCCGCTGCTGCTGCTTTCTGCGTTCATTCTGTTTCCGGCATTAGCGATAAGACAGTTTGCAAAAAGGCAGATAGCTGTAGCCTGAATGGCTGACCAACACCTAAGCGTCTCAGGTTTAGTAGGATGGAATGACTTGCGTAGTTGGACCTGCAGCATAGTTGTGTGAACTCCACCACGTTTATTAAACCATCTGAAGCAGCGAGTTTTGTGTTAAAAAACGATAAAATTATTTAAACGCAAAGTCCATGAATTTTTATAATTTGAAATTAAAAACACCTTATTGACTTTGCTATTTTTTAAATTTATTTTACAATAAATTTCAATATTTCGGATGAATTTCGACTACTGTCATCCTCAGCGAGTACATTTAAACTGAAGCAGCTATCTTCCGAGGCCATCCCCTGAATGGGGTTAAGCGATGTGCTGACAACTCGTCCTTGTAAAAACCACTCCACGTCAAGAAACCTGGAACAAAAGACTCGAATTGAACGAATCAACAACGACGACCACGCAAACGACTAACGGATTATTCTTTCGGATCCTGGAATGTACGCTCCCTGAACAAACCGCGGGCCCAGAAGGCCCTCCTTCAATAGTTCGAAAAGTACAAACTGATCATTACTGCAGTCCTGGAAACAAATTGGCTTGGCAGCGAGGTCAATTACAAGAAATCGCACACAATTTTTACAATTGGCAAACCATCGGGCCGCAAGGAGTTTGGAGTAGCATTTATAGTAAACAATCACCTCAAGCCGCACATTACCGACTTCAAGCGCATATAGCCGTTTAATGTGCGATTCGCATTAGACTCGATTCTTCAATCTCTGGCTCATCAATGTGCACGCCCCCACTGAAGTTAAAGAAGACGCAGTAAAAGACGAGTTCTACGCCCGCCTTGAGACTTTCTTCAACTCACTTCCAACAAACGACGTCAAATTGCTGCTGGGAGACTTTAACGCGAAAGTCGGAAATAAAAGTTGGCACCGGGGGACCACTAGAGGCCACAGTCTCCATGAAAAATGTAACGACAACGGCCAGCGACTTATCAACTTCGACTGCAGCAGGAATCTAGTCGTAAGATCTACGTGTTTCCCGCATCGACGCATTCACAAGCAGACACGGAAATCTCCAGACGCACACACCGTCAACCAAATTGATCACGTCCTCATTTGCAGGAAATGGGCGTCTAGTGTGATGGATGTCCGCTCCTATCGAGGAGCAAACTGCGACTCAGATCATCACTTGCTGAAGACGACCTACAGATGTAGGATTTCCTCAGTGCACCAATCGAGAATCAGCCCTCCCAAAATCTTTGCGGTTGATAAGCTTCTGAACGATGCTACGGCGGTGGCGTATGCTGCCGCCCTTGAGGAAAGACTATCGCCTATGCTACACAACATCAGCAACACAGGCGTCCATGGGTTCTGGGAAGAACTCAAGGGTACCATCAGAGATGTCGCAGAGAAGGTCGTGGGATATAAAGCCCGGCAAGCGCGAAATGACTGGTTCCACGAAGAATGCAAAAATTCACTTGGCGCGAAAAACGAGGCCTACAGACAATGGATTCAACGAGGAACCAGAGCTAGAAGAGAAAATATGACGAGCTACTACGAATTTCGAATAGAATAATTAAACGTAAGAAACGTAAATACTTTGACGAGCAGTTGCTGAATATAAACGAAAACTTAGCTAATAGGAACACCAGACAAGCGTACAAACTAGTAAATACAATTAAGAACGGCTACCAACCCAGGACTAGCCTTTGTAAGGACAAGGATGGAAACATCATCAGCGACACCGATGGCATTAACAAACGATGGGCCTCTTATTTTGAAGAGCTTCTGAACCTACCATCTAACATCCCCACACAAGAAGTTCTCGACCATATTGTTGATCCCAACCATACAACCTCCGACAGTATAGGAAGTTGATCTCCTGTTGCTGTCACTAAAACGAAATAAAGCGCTGGGCGCTGACAAGATTCTAGCTGAACTGCTAAAATTCGGTGGAACGGGTCTCGAGCCATCTGTAGTCTAGACAAACAGAACCATTGATAATGAATTGGATTCTCGAACATTCGTTAAGTAGTGAAGACCCGAACATCTCGAAAAATCTAGAGTCTTCACTAAATTGACGAAAGCATGGATCTCCTCCTGGCAGATTTCACCGAACGAGGGAGCAGTCGTGAAGTAGTAGTCAGACTCGACACTCAGTAGCGGTTGGATCGCTATAGTGCCGTCGTTATAATTAAAGCTAGTTTGACATTTTGATGTTGGTTGTTAGTACGCGTGTATATAGTTAGTTCGTTTTATAAATAAAGTGTGTGTTTTTCAATCGAAGTGTTTCATTATTCAGCACAAGAATATCTAACGAACCTGCGAAACCACGAAACGTTTCGTTCGACAGAGGAAACATTACAATAGAATAAAACCGTATGCAGAACGAATAATTGGCAAATATCAAGGTGGTCGCTCCACAACCGATCAGCTCTTTTCGGTCAAACTGATACTCGAAAAGTTCTGGGAATACAACTTAGACGTATACCAAACCTTTGTCGACTTCAAGTAGGCATACGACAGTATCGCTCGTGGAGTACTGCCTATTCCCTTACATCTTACAACATCATGCTGCAATTTAGTATACCGGCCAAATTAGTGCGACTGACAACGAAGACGATGACCAACTCCGTCTCACAGGTCAGTATTCATAATAGACTTACTGATCTATTTGAAACACGCACTGGTCTGAAGCAGGCCGATGGACTGGCACCGGCGCTCTTCAACCTAGCGCTGGAATACGCTTTCCAGGCTATGAATATGGACAAAAACGAGACGCTTACCCATCAAGTCGATACAATTAGCGGCGTACGCCGACGACATCAACATCATGTCCCGAAGATTACATACGCTCGACACCACTGCAAAAGAAGTTGGACTACGTATCAACGAGGGTAAAACTAAAATAATGATGCAATCGAGGGCACGCCTTCACAATCGAGCATCAATGTGAGGGACCTCAACATCGAGTTCGTGAACGACTTCATATACCTGGGCCGCAACTTGTCAAACGACGCCAACAAAACTGACGAAATCAAGCGACGCATACAGCTATTTAATAAGACTTTTTTCTCGGTTCTCCGCATAACAAAATCGAAACATGTGCATAGAAACACGAAGCTCACGTTCGTTAGATATTCTATAGAAAAACAGTCACGGACAGACAGACATTTGGACGAATCTATAAGGGTTTTGTTTTTACTACAGAACCCTAAATATTTTAACAACCAATCCTTAGAAAATCATTTTATTCATATTTTGTACGATGCCAACTCGTCCTTATTATCAATATACTTATGATACGCGTCCAGCGAATATTCATATCCTAGAAACGTTGCAACATTCACAGGAATAGCACGCACCACAAGTATCCAACTACCACGAAACAGTATCCTCCATCCATTTCTCTGCAAAAAAAAACACAATTTATTTATTTTTTAATCGGTCGACCGAATTCAACCACATACCGAAATATTCTCCTGCAAGCAATGTTTCATATTCTTGTAACGTGTGTCCTCTTCGGCTTGCATAATTGTTTTAATAACATCAAACGGAATGACTAGAATCCACGATAGTACACCAGCAAACGCTCCAGCAATAGTTGTAAGCGTCATTTCGAACGACGTATCCAACTGACGTTGTTTCGCACGTTTTTTCTTAACGAACTCTAAACCGTCCAGAAAGCGAGTTGTCTTCTGATAGGCCAGCATGTAAATTCCATAGGGAAGGACATCTCTGGAGGGCGAGAATTACAAATTTTCATTAACTGATCTTGTTTTCAAGCAGCTATTATTCCACCCACCTGCACATCATTGGTAAAAAGCCTCTATACAGTCCCGATATGCCATTTGATTCAATGATTCGTTTCATACAGCTGAATGCAGTTTTTCTCTTTGTAACCTTGTAATCTGTATAATCTGAAACAGAAAAGTTTGGGAAATTTATAATTTTATTTGCAATTTTAGATGGCTTAATAAAAATATGTATTTGCCATAATAATAGTAAGTTAACACTGAAAGGGTTTTGCAGGGTTTTGCAGTAAAAACAAAACCCTTATGAATTCGGTTAAATGTCTGTTTGTCCGTCTGTCTGTGTGTCCGTCTTTCGATAGAATATCTCACGAACGGCTGAAGCTACATAATGTACAAGAAATTTCGTGGGAATGTGTAGAATCACTATTAATTCACCGGAGAAAGGGATGCGTCGTAATAGGCTAACTTTAAGGGGAGCTCCCCATAGAGGAAAAAAAGGTAAAATTTGAAACTTTGTCGACATTTGAAACTTTAATAACTCAAATTGCTCTTAAATTTCAGAAAAGAAATAATAATAAATCGCACCATCACACTTTCTGTGGCCTTTTGAGCATTCTTTTGTTTACTGTTATAAAATTTGTCATCGTGTTCTAGTTTAAGAATAGTGCAGTTTGTTACGAAAATGGTTGGAGCTAGAAAAGGAACTCACTTTTCTCCACGGCGAATAATTATTAAATTACATTGATGGAAAATTTTTACGCGAAATAAGAAGAATAGAAAAATAGTGGGCATAGTCCAAAAAATTATAAATATAAGTATTAATAGGCTAACAATTTTTGTATGGGAATCTTGTGACGGGAACTCCTCACAAACTACTGAACCGATTTTAATGATTTATACACCATTAGAAAGGTATTCTTTCGAAGGTGTGCAAATTTTATATTTTATTAAAATTGGCGAAATACTTTAGCAATAATCCGCGAAAAACATTGCGAGCTTAGAATCCAAGCTTGGCCAGAAGCGGTTCGTGGCTTTGCGGGGATTCGGTAAAACATTGCGAGCTTAGAATCCAAGCTGTACCAATTGCGGGGATTCGGTTCATGTAAGTATATAATGTGTAATGAACCACCTGTAACGAACCATATTATGGTCTGGTAGTGCTGCTCCCACCAGCAGATCGAAGCAGCACCTGATGAGTAGTGATCTGTTGGTGGTACGAAACCAGAGGCCGAGGGTCCCATTACACCCGGACCCAGGGGCGACCGTGTGGGCGTCTGATCCGTTCGTCAACCATTCCATCGTTATCGACTATTTTTTTTTATTCCCCATTTTTACCTCCCCTGTTGGTGTTGTCTTCCCCAGGCCTATGATTTTTTGTTAATACGTAAAGGATAGGGGCAACGAGCGGCGAAAACCCCGCCCACATCTCCCGAACTGAGCTACAGCAAGCATAGGCCGCTGCTTAGCTCGATGAGGAGCCTTTTTCTTCGCCAGATGGCACGGCCCGACCTTCACGGTCATTATGTTACCTAAGGCTCCGTCCCCACACGGGCATTTTAGGATGCCCGCCAAACCGTCGTGGCTTTGCGGGGATTCGATTCATGTATACCTATATAATGACCAAGCTTGAGTAGATGTATCCGCTAAGGATCTTTTAAGATTGTGGGTGGAACAGCGTTCATTGGATTGTGAGTGGAGCCGTCTAGAAAAGATACTCACGAAATAAATAAACCGTCGAATTGAAAATATGAATCAAGTATCCAAGTGTACTTAATTTTTATGTTGCATACTTATGAGCGTCGAATTGAAAAAATGATAAGCGTCGAGTTGAAAAAATGAAAGTATAGTCCACTTAACAAGTGGAAAAGAAATGTTATGAGGAGAGAGTCTAGCCATAAATATTGTTACAAGGTTTGGCAACCCTGCAGAAAGGAACCGTTATATTGCATTTCTTAAAAATTGAGCTAATCGCTATAGTACGCTTGTGCTTGATCCATTTGTCATCATTTGAGTTAATTTTTAGTGTAGTGAACATGGATTGGGGTGAAAAAGAAAATAGAATTGCTGTGATTGCACTTCATAAAGTAGGAATGCAACCAAGTGATATTTTTAAGACTCTGCATACTCCTGGTATAAGCCGAATGTTTGTATATCGGGCTATTGAAAGATTTAATGATACGTCTGGAGTAAGTGACCGTGAAAGAAGTGGCCGTCCGCGAACTACTCGAACACCTCAAGCGGTTAAAGCCGTGCGCGAGAGAATTCGCCGTAATCCTCTTCGAAAACAAAAATTTTTATCGCGTGAGATGAAAATACCCCAAAGAACAATTTCACGTATCATCAAAAGTGACTTGGGGTTGGGTGCTTATCGTAGATCTACCGGGCATTTACTAACAGATTCGTTAAAAAAAAAAATAGAGTGGAAAAATCAAAACGATTACTTTGCCGGTACGCAAACCAAGAACACCGTAAAATTTTGTTTACGGACGAAAAAATTTTTACTGTCGAAGAAACATTTAATAAACAAAACGATAGGGTTTATGCTCGCAGTGCCAGAGAAGCTTCTCAAGTTGCCCAAAAGGTTCAAAGAGGTCATCATCCAGCCTCAGTAATGGTTTGGTGGGGTGTTAGCTACAACGGGGTGACTAAGTTGCATTTTTGTGAGAAGGGCGTCAAAACGTCTGCCAAAATTTATCAAGAAAGTGTCCTTGAAAGTGTAGTGAAACCTCTCAACACGTCATTATTCAAAAATCAGCCTTGGAGTTTCCAGCAAGATTCTGCACCAGGTCATAAGGCGAATTCAACCCAAAAATGGCTTGAAGAAAATGTTCCAGATTTTATTAATGCTGAAGATTGGCCTTCCTCTAGCCCAGACCTGAATCCGCTGGATTACGAATTATGGTCTGTCTTAGAGAAAATGACGTGCTCTAAAAGACATTCTAATATCGAATCCTTAAAGAAGTCTCTTACACATGCAGTCGCCAACTTTCCGATTGAAGTCGTGCGTGCTTCCATAGATAAGTGGCCAGCTCGATTAAAGGCTTGTGTAAAGGCAAAAGGCAATCACTTCGAATAACTTGTTGCAATTTCCGTTGTTGACAATGCATTTAATAAATAAACAATGATTTCTTAACATATAACACCTCTTTTATTGAACAGTGCTTCAAAAAGTTTGTAACAGTATTTATGGCTAGACTAGGTATATTGTGGGTGTTCAATCGGGCCAATAAGTGTGATAAGTGTGATACGCAGATCTATTGTGGGTGTTCACAAGTAATACATATATAAGTATCGTGGTGACCAAGATACGTGAAGGTCAATACATACTTTAGTTACTTTCGTGGTAAATAATTATTTTTTGTGCAGTGCTTTCGGGCGAATAAGTGTTTTTAAGTATAATAGGTAAATAGCAAGGAAGTAGTAGTAGTTTGCAAAATGCCCTCCCAATGGCATTCTGTAATTACTGGTAGGATTGAGCGGCGTGGTAGACGAAATTACATGAGGGTAATTAGAAACCACGACGCAATCAATCATTTAGATGGTACATATAAATGTGCCTTAAATATAGTTTCACGGGATTTCGAACCTTTTAGTTGTGGTCCTCTGAATTTCCGTTGCTCATTTTGTGGTGCAAAACATTTTGAAGCAGAAATTACTTCACGTAATAGGAATTTAGGAATTTAGTTTATGCTGCCATAAGGGCAAAGTTCATTTGCCATCATTATCTGAGAAAATTTTTTTCAAGAATATTTGTGAGCCGTGGTGAATGGGCTTCAAGGTCGAATTAAAACCAACGATCTAAACCAAATACCTACAGCTATATTTTGAGCTAAATATTTGGCCGTAACCAATTAAATTTCATTTTTCTATAATTTTCAGTTCGGGGCTTTATTTCTAGAGAGTCGATTCCAAAAGGTATACCGTGCCGTGGTGAATGGGACTTAAAATCGAAGAGACTGCAGTCGACTCAAGAAGGTGTACCGTGCCGTGATAAATGGGCTTTAAAATCGAAATTAAACTATCGATCTAAACCAAATACCAGCTATATTTTGAGGTAAATACTTGGACTTGGTCCTAGCCAATTTTCAGTTTGAGTGACTCTTATTCTAGAGGTTGCGGTCGATTTTACGATTTGTTCTTCTTATTCTAGGGAGTGTTTAGGTAGTGACGTATAGCCCATGATTCAATAAGACATTGACCCGGCGTATCCGGGTTGTTAGAAGATCCGGCGGAGCCGGATCGCAATTTGTGTGAAGATAGGCGAAGCCGGGTATTTTGTCTATCCACATCATCTAGTAAGTATAAATGCATAAGTATTCTAAGGAACAAAGCCGGGAGAGAGAAAAAAAATTATCAGTAAGAGACAAACGGTTTATCGTACGCGGAATTAAGGAGTATGAACGCGCACAACCACGACCGAACTTCCATCAAGCCATCAAATATCATAGAACGGTGGAAATGAGCAGATTTTTTCTATTGAATTTGGTTCGATGCATGCTCGCGACCAAATTGCTTCCCGAGTATGTCGACCTTAAGACTAGTGTACCCCACTTTTCGTGTGAAGTGTCCTCAAGAATCGATATCAGCAGAAACAGTTCGTCGTGTTTTGCGGGATGATGGTACAACGGTAGAGTTGCTAGAAAAAAAACCATTTATTCCGAAACAAAATAGACTGAAACGATTATAATATATTATAATAATAATAATAATAATAATTATAATAATTCGAAAAAACCCATGTAAATCTTCCGGACAGCTTCTGGAATAATGTTATATTTTCAGACAAAACTAAAATCAACTTATTCGGTTCTGATAGTTTGGAAATCGTTTGGAGGAAACCAAATACGGAACTAAATAAGAAAAACATATACCCAACGATGAAGCATGGCGGAGGTTCGGTCGTGGTATGGTGCTGTATGGAAGCTAATGGTGTTGGAAAACTGGAGTTTATCGACACAATCATGGATAAAATGAAATATTTAGATATCCTGCGAAGAAATTTGAAGTCCTCTACAGAGAAATTACAAATGTCTCCTGATCTCAACCCAATTGAGAATTTGTGGCACGAGCTCAAGTTTCGGTTGAAAAACTGTAATGCTACAAAAATTAGTTAAAAGAAAAACTCAAGGTAGATTGGGAAAAGATTACATCAGGATTTACAAAAAAAATTGTTGGAATCGATGCCTCGACATTTAGAAGCAGTTATAGCAGCCAAGGGATATGCTTCAAAATATTAATCAAATTAGTTATTACATTTTTGTACTGAAACATTTTAATTTACAGCTTATTGTACGCTCAATTTTGTGTCAATGAGAATCTGAATATTTTTTGTTTTTGTTAAAAAAAAATGCTTTTATACATGAAACATTGTATTGAAAATGAATTAATATGACTATAATATGCGCTTTTGTACCAATAAAAAAGAATTCTATAAAACAAAACAGCAGGTTGAATTTTTACATGGGTGTACGCTCAATTATGTGAGTAACTGTATGTAAGAGGGTAAGGTGAAAAGCTCTCGACCTGACAATGAAACACTGCGATTTTCAATTAAAAAATGATTTTATTTTTCAATATAATCTCCCTTGATTTCAACACACTTGGTCCAGCGTTTCTGCAACATCAGTATTCCTTCCCGGGAGTGAGAGTCTAGAAGGCTGTGAAAATATTTATCTACGGCCCTCTCAACTTCTTCATTGGATGCGAAGCGCTTCCCAGAAACAAATTTATTCAAGTTTGGGAACAGATGGAAGTCGTAGGGTGCCAAATCAGGATATTAGGGGGGATGGTCGAGCAAATCGTACCCCAAATCCCGCAATTTTCCCATCGCCAACGCACACTTGTGTACAGGTGCGTTGCCCCGGTGAAAGATGATTTTTTCCTTCTTCAAGCCAGGCCTCTTCTCGCGAATTTTGACATCCAGCTGGTCAAGAAATTTGGAGTAATATTCGCCTGTTATTGTTCTGCTTGTTTCAACCTTTCCGGCAAATGCGATCGACTTCGCTTTTTTTGGAGCTAAACCACGGCTTCCACCCACTCCATCGACTGCTGTTTCGTTTCTGGCGTGTAGTGGCAGAACCAAGTCTCATCCATGGTGACAAATCGCCGCACAAAATTGGTCGAATCCCGATTGAATCGCACCCTTTCTTTCGATATCCTCACAGCCTCAGCAATATCACCCACTTTCATTCACCTATCGTTCAACATGATATCATGTATTTTTTCGATGGTTTCCGGTGTGGTTGCGGTTTTTGGCCGTCCTTCACATGGGTTGTCTCCGAGGGACGTGCCACCACGTTTAAATTCAGCTGCCCATTTTTTAACGGTTGACTTCGAAGGAACAGAGTCCCCGTAAACTTTTGTTAATTTCGGATGAATTTCCTTAGGGGTTAATCCATCCAAAATGAAGAATTTTATGACCGCACGATATTCAAGTTTCTCCATTTTAACGAAAAACACGTAAGACATCTACTGCGAAATTTCTTGTAAGCAAACTACTTGAGTGGACAATAATTTTATGAATAATTATTGTTAGAATCACCGACCCCAACTAATAGCCGCCATACATTATCCGATCCGTCGTCCGATCGATCGGCCGATGGATCGCCACAAAATATCTGCCGATCTCCACTGCACACACACTGAGCGATTTTCGAGCGATGCGATAACGAATCACAATTCAAAAAATTGGTTATGATCCACTCCCAATCCAACCTAGATTCATTTTTGTTAACTATTTGGATGTGTGTGGTATTTTCGTATACCACATATTTGATATTTCAATTGCAGTGCCATTTAAATCATTAGAATCCTTGAAATTTCATCATTTAATAATTTGGTAATTTGACATTCACTTGCGATAATCGCATACACTACCCAATCGATTGTCACCGATCGATCGCACGAAAATCGCACTAAAATATCGGCAGATCAAAATTGATCGCCCGCGCGAATGTGTGAAAAAGTGGACAAAAATCAATATCTTGAGAACGGATGTTCAGATTTTAATGAAATTTGGTAGACATATTAAGTGTTTGGTTATCTTTGTTAGGGATAAATTTCAATTTGATTCAATAAACGGTTTCGGAGATATAGGCAATAGTGTGAGTGTGTGGGTGTTAGACGTGAAAGTTAAATTAATATCTTTAGAACGTGTGAATCGATTTTAATGAAATTTGATGTACATAATAAGCAGTTCATTGTCTTAGCCATTTGGTAATTTCAACTTGATCAGAAGGTGCACTTACCAGATTCAGGCAATAAAGGAGCAAATATTTGGAGAAAGTGGACATAATTGAATACATTGGGTCGAGTAAGATAAACACATCGTCATGTTAATGTATCCAGGAGAAACGCATATTGTCCTTAGGCAAAAGGTCGCTATTTATTGAATAAAAACAATATAAAAATATATGAATCCATTTTATTAAAATGTTAACAAATATTAGCTAACTAGAAAAATAGGCACTAGACAACTGTTACGTAGTTAGCTTGAATCGTCGTCATCGCTGTTCCCTAAATGAAGGACATTGACATCAAAACCTGGAACTGAATATGTTGAAGATTGCTGTCTATTTTGCAAATAGAACTGTACGTGATTGTCGATGGTGACTTTTTTGTTCGACGATGTTCTCCTTTCTGACGCAAGGAAAGGATCTGAAGATAGGAGGAGTGTCTTCATTAGATCGCTGTTGCCACCGATTCTGGAAGACTTACGGGTATGAGATAACCGATTCTTCCTAATTTGTTTATGGGTTGCTTCTAATGCTTCTTCGGAAAGACTACCTATCGGTAAATAGAAGGAATCGATTATCTCACACCCGTGTGTCAGCACTTTATGAACACTGTTGGGCATATAGTACCAAGGATACAGTTTCAAATATAGTGCCCTTGTATTTGCCAACAGTGTTTTGAATTTGTCGACCTCTATGTTTTCACCGCTAGCAAGCACTCGCAATATAATTGAGAACTTGGTTATCAATTCCTTGCTAACTCCTGTAATTCTGGAACTGACTTCTGGATGAGCGAAAAAGCATCTTGCCGTGTTTCCATCGTTAGTAGAGCCAAAACCGGGCTTTGGATAATCGACCAAAAGTCCCATTTCCGCTCTGAATTATGCTTGTATTCTCTTCTTGTTAACCTCTACCACGGCCTTATTATCGCCTCGAACTTGCCACGTCTTTACTGGTAGCCGGTATGCTATGTGCAACAAACATTCAAAAAAACGGATCCAACAGTGTAGCGTTGACAGTCCAAAACGATAATGCTCCGCGTTAGCTGGTCGAGTTACTACATCCTGCGAATTTATTTGTTTTGGAGTTGCTCCACAAATTATACAATTGGATGTAGCGTTTGTGTCGGAGAGTATGTTTGCGGTACTGCCGTCTATCATCGTAAACAGCATTTCCGATTTTACGACGAACTGTTGGTCACTCCATGACGTTACATCAAAGGATTCTACACTGCTTATTTTATTTCTCATCGCATTTTCTTCCCTCCGAACAAGTCTCGCGTTTTCTTTTTGGTATAAAAACTTTATTGGCCGACAATAAAGAGTTGACCCTGGTCGTGGATTCGTCCAAACTTCTGTTCCTGTGCTGGTGACAACCAATTTTAATGGAACCATAGCCATTAAAAACATGTATTCATCGGTGCTTCCAGAATCTTCGAATATTTGCTTGTACTGACTATGACCGCCACTGCCATCAAAGCCCCATTTGCAAGTAAGTTGGAGCTGACTTGAGTTGACTAACTCCAAGTTAGCTAGTCTTAAAATACTCCGCGTTGTAGCGCGAAGGAGCTGCAAAATGTCCACTTCTGCCGAAGACTCTGAAGCATTTATTTGCATTTCTAAAAATGCATTTTTCGCCAAATTGACTGCATATTCGGTGGGGAAAAAGTCCTTGTGAATAGCATTGACAACCGAGCGTAGCAGTCTGTACTTCCTTACAGAGCCATAGTGCTATCGTCTTAGTGGTGCTAAGAGAATGTTGTGAAATGATTTGCGCTGCGTGCTGTAGTTCATCCATAGTCCTCGTTGCGCACAGCTCCTTTACTCGTCGCTTTTTCGTTTTGGAGGAAGCTTCTTCAAACGATATTCTCGGTCGTCCCCGTAGTCGACTAGTTCCTTGTTGGTTAAAAGTGACCTCCGGTGTTGGTTGTTTTGGTGACTTGTTTGCCGGAATTAAATTCTTCTCTAGCCACTGGGCATTACGGGTCAGGAATGACGGGCGATAGCGTCTAGCATCACTCCACTTTTTCTCAAAAGTCCTGCAAAATGTCCTACTTAACTCCATAATTTGCTCCTTGCATTTTGTTTTGGATACATTCACATCCCACATTTGGCAAATTGTTTCGAAAACGCTATTTTTTCGATCTTCCTTTTTCTTGCTGATGCACATCATAGCAAGGTCGTAATTTTTTATTGATGCTGGAAAAAAAACAGAAAAAAACCCAAATTATCACTTTGACCAAAATATACCTCGTTAGTATAAAAATACCTTACCTTGATTTGTAAAATCCATGTTTCACTTCTAAAAAACTATTGCTTCTAAGGTTTTAATTGATGTCAAAAATAAGTAAATGAATGAATGAACGGTATGAATGAATGCAGCTTATAAGGATAAGAACTTACATTATTCAACTTTTAAAAAAAGTTAAATCATAAAACCACCTTTACATCATTATATAATTCGAAAGATATGAATGGAAATTCGTCATTATTAAGTAATTAAGGAAAACTCATAAAAGTGTAACTTCGCCCAAGAAGGCATTCTAAGGCAGGTAGATATTTCTATAAGTGTTTACCATCAATATAATATCAACTACCCGCAACACTTTGCATTGTTTTTTATGGCTGGCCGTAGTTCTTAGAGTGATTTCTTTTCAGACAAAAAATCTAATTATGCTTGAAACTCCAGCTGAATGAACGCAGGCAGTATTTAAAATGAAATTGTTTATTTGTATCATAAAAAGCAGCTAACCACCCAAATGGATTTACATACCTTATTTTTTTTTAACCTTCCTTAGAGTTCTTTTGAAATTATTCTTATTTCTAGAGTTTATGAATATATTATTATTATTATTTTTTACTTTTTTTTTGTTGCACTATAAAGTTACTATTTAATCTATCAAAATATTATTAGATTTGTTATAATTTTGCTATAATTGTCACTTTTTGGAGGTCTGAAAATATAATAACCATCGCATTTATTGCGACTTTATCCTGAACAAGCTAGCCTTCGCGTGAAGGGTATCATACCTTTGTAGTAAAACTTGTTCCGATTTTATTGTTCCTATGTGAGGTATATGAAATAGTGGGCCGATTTCGACCGAATTTAGGTGTGTGATTTAATAGTCAATATAATTGAATAATATGAAATTTGGTAAAGATATCTTCAAAAATAAAAAAGTTTTTCTAACAAAAACTTGGTTTTGGAACGGTCGTTCCTATGACAGCTATTTGATAGAGTAGTCCAATTTCAACCAAATTCGAGGATGTGATTTGGCTAATTATACTATTGATTACTATAATTTGAAAAAGATATCTTTAGAAATAAAAAAGTTTTTCTCACTAAAACGAATTTTTGGACCGGTCGTTCCTATGGCAGCTATATGACATAGTGGTCCGATTCCATTCGTTCCGACATATTTACAGCGTGCAATAGAAAGAAGGCTCTGTACAAAATTTCAGTTCGATAGTTTTAAAACTGAGGGACTAGTTTGCATACAGCCAGACAGACAGACAGACAGACGGACAGACGGACAAAGCTTAACCGACTCGTCTCATCATACTGACTAAGAATATATATAGTTTATATGGTCGGAGATGCTTCCTTCTGTGCGTTGCAAACTTCATGACAATGTTAATATACCCTTTCACATATATGTGAAGGGTATAAAAAGGTGAACTACGTCCAAAAAGGCAGCTAAAGGCAAGCAAACTCTAGATCACTTGAAACTATATATATGTAGCTTACCAAAAATTCTTATCCTGGAAATACCTTTTTGGGCGCATTTTTCTAATCCTTGCTTAAAGTTTATTTTTCGAATTAGATTAATTATGTTATTTATTTAATACTATTAACATTTTTTTTATAATTTTTTTGTCTTAAACTAAAAGTCTACAGTCCAATCTAACCGACAAATAAAAATATGATTAACCAGCACTTGTATTATGACCAACAGGCGAATCGCGACTTATACATCACATTTCCAAAGTTTCCCATTGGTCAACTTTGGCCCATAATATTATTAACAAAACAAACAAACACCAACTTAGGAATACTTTTTTCGGAAGCTCTAATATGTTCTTTAAGGGATAGGATACTTTCAAACTCAATTAAAACAAAAAAAAGTCTTGTGATTTTTCGATTTTTGTCCATTTCGCGACACTGTGCGGTGCGATTTCCACATACACACGCCAATCCGTCGGCCGATATTGATTTCGGGCGACGGATCGGCCGATCGATCGGTGTGTGTATGGCACGTTTAAGCTTTACCCTTCCAAAAACTAACTAACTAAAAAACTGAAATTCGCACTACGAAAAACAACATGCAAGTAGTACTCGCACCTGCATGAGGCTGGTAGGAATATTTTTTACGGATAGTGTCAATATGCCTAACTTCAAATTAACGTACTATTATTAAATATAATGTGATTGTTACGAAACTTGGAGAAATTATTGCCTATAGTGTTAGTTACCGTTGACCATCAAAATTTTTGACCTGGAATGTGCTCAAAAGGTGCAACGGTATTCTAACTGCAACTATAGAAATGTACTATTATTAACCTTTTTGATGAGATTAAAAAATTCTACAATTTTTAGTTTTCTATGCTAGTAAAATAACGCCTACCTGGAAATTTCATATTTCTAAGTATAACGGTCTGGAAATGCAAGGGGGTGGGACAAATTATGATCTCATATTAACCCCTCTCCCTCTTTACTCCTTTTTTTAAATTTGAAAAAAAAAAATGCAAGAACTGGAATGTAATCAGTGGTACCTTACTCATGATACTCCACTATACCACGCGAAAAAAAATGTTGACCTTCATTTTCGCCTCTTAGGCCAGTCAAATTAAATATTATTAATAATAATGAGGGAAAGATCTGGAAATAATTTTAATCCCTTCTATAGATACTGAATGTAGTCCGGATGGCGCAACGGTTAGCACGTTCGCCTTCAACGCACTGGGCCCCGGTTCGATTCCGGGGATTTACGTGTCGGACTATGAGCCCACTCAGCTGTTAAATGAGTACCCATTATGGGGTAAATAACTCGGTTGAGCGTGTTGCTGATCACATACCTCTGCACAAAAACCGTCACGATCTAGAAAATGAGATGATGCTAACTCATCTCGAGGCCGTGGTTCAAATTGGACTGTTGCGCCAGTTATTTATTTTATAGATACTGAATACATGGAAACTGAGTTTGCACGGTCGTAGAAGGTGAGTTTAACTTTTGGAGGGCGAAAATCCGAGAAATTTGAGCCCTTTTTTTTAATATTATCATTATAAATCCTAAACGGTGCCTCGGGTCGAAAAAACTTGCAAGACCGTTGAATTCTGCGTTCAATGCACTGCTCAAAGTTGAAATTCAGTTCAGTAGCGTAGTCAAAATCGATAGTCAAAATATGACAATTTTCGAGGCTCCCGAGAAAAATCACACTTTTTCACTTTTCAAGCTCACAGATCTTTGCAACGAAAGCTCCAAATGGAAAAGCTTGTCTGGCAAAGTTGGGGATAATTTGATTGTGAGCCTAATGTGGTCAATATTTTTCAATTCGGGCCATTTTTAGAGTAGCTATGAGCAAAAATTCAAAAATGAATGCTCATCGATTTATGCCTTAAAAGCTCTATCTCGGTAAGTATAATAGCTAGAAGTTTTATTTTAGTCTCAAATTGTAGATAAATTACTCCAGTTAAATAAAGTTTTACAAGATTTCTTGTGAGACCAATTTAGGAGATACTAAAAGGAAACAGGACAAGCCAAACAATTAGGCATATTTTCAACATGGCGGCGGGGTCCGTGGTGTTAGGGGGGAAATAGAAAACTCGAATTTTTAAGCAATGTACCAACTCAAACAATATATCAAAAATTGAAACTACCCTAATTAAAGGAACCAGTGTTATAACGATTTGACTGACCAAAGTAATTTAACCTTTGCAAAATCATCGACTTTTTTTTTTTAAATAAAAACGCAATTACTCGAAAACTATACCCGCAAGCATATTCTAGTAAAGAGTGAATCGCAGGTAATATGCTACCCTAAAAACAGAAAATAGCCTGTAGAAATCAAATAAACTGTTAATTAGATATGGCCTGTAATGGACGGTCTGGTGAGCATCCGAAGATGCCCGTGGGGACGGAGCCTAAGGTGGCATGTTGACCGTGTAGGTCGGGCCTTGCCATCTGGCGAAGAAATAGGCCCCTCAATGAGCTAAGCAGCGGCCTATGCTTGCTGTAGCTCAGTTCGGGAGATGTGGGCGGGGTTTTCGCCACTCGTTGCCCCTATCCTTTACGTATTAACAAAAATTCATAGGCCTGGGGAAGACAACACAAACAGGGGAGGTAAAAATGGGGAATAAAAAAAAAATTTCGACAAGGATGGAATGGTTGGCGGACGGATCAGACGCCCACGCGGTTGCACCTGGGTCCGGGTGTAATGGGACCCTCGGCCTCTGGTTTCGTACCACCAACAGATCACTACTCATCAGGTGCTGCCTCGATCTGCCGGTGGGAGCAGCACTACCAGACCATAATATGGTTCGTTACAAGTGGTTCATTACAGGTCTTGGAAAATAAAAAAAGTGTGAACAAATTATTTTTTTCAATTAAAGGGCTGTAAATGACTCGAAATTTAAAAATTAGTATTGGTATAATATTAAAACAAATTGATTACAACAAAACAGGAAGTTTTTATTTGTGATAAAATTAGTATAATATAATATATGGGTGAAAATTCGAGAAAAATAAGATAAAACAGGAAAATGTTGATCGTGGGTTACATTTCTTTTTTAAATTTTCGAGCTATATCTAGTAAACAGTCTATCTGATTTCGACAGGCTATTTTCTGTTTTTAGGATAGGATATTACCTGCGATTCAATCTTTACTAGAATATGCTAGCGGGTATAGTTTTTGAGTGATTGCGTTTTTATTTAAAAAAAAAGTCGGTGATTTTGCAAAGGTTAAATTACTTTGGTCAGTCAAATTGTTATAACACTGGTTGCTTTAATTAGGGTAGTTTCAATTTTTGATATATTGTTTGAGTTGGTACATTGCTTAAAAATTCGAGTTTTCTATTTCCCCCCTAACACCACGGACCCCGCCACCATGTTGAAAATATGCCTAATTGTTTGGCTTGTCCTGCTTCCTTTTAGTATGTCCTAAATTGGTCTCACAAGAAATCTTGTAAAACTTTATTTAACTGGAGTAATTTATCTACAATTTGAGACTAGAATAAAACTTCTAGCTGTTATAAAATACTTACCGAGATAGAGCTTTTAAGGCATAAATCGATGAGCATTCATTTTTGAATTTTTGCTCATAGCTACTCTAAAAATGGCCCGAATTGAAAAATGTTGACCACGTTAGGCTCACAATCAAATTATCCCTAACTTTTCCAGACAAGCTTTTCCATTTGGAGCTTTCGTTGCAAAGATCTGTGAGCTTGAAAAGTAAAAAAGTGTGATTTTTCTCGGGAGCCTCGAAAATTGTCATATTTTGACTATCGATTTTGACTACGCTACTGAACTGAATTTCAACTTTGAGCAGTGCATTGAACGCAGAATTCAACGGTCTTTAATTTACTCTTGCAAGTTTTTTCGACCCGAGGCACCGTTTAGGATTAATAATGATAATATTTAAAAAAGGGCTCAAATTTCTTGGATTTTCGCCCTCCAAAAGTTAAGCTCACCTTCTACGACCGTGCAAACTCAGTATCCATGTATTCAGTATCTATAGAAGGGATTAAAATTATTTCCAGATCTTTCCCTCATTATTATTAAAAAGCCCCAAAATTGGCTTAATTTGACTGGCCTATCTATGGGGACACCCACTTAAAGTTGGACTATCACGAAGCATCCTATAATCCTATATCTCTGCACATTCCCACCAAATTTCATGTATGTAGCTTTAGCCGTTCGCGAGATATTCTATAGACAGATGGACAGACAGACGGACAAACAGACATTTGACCGATTCATAAGAGTTTTGTTTTTACTACAAAACCCTAAAAAATGCAATATGTGAGATAATGATGGTATCACCTTGCCGTTAGTTAGTTAGTGTTGTGCTCGGTGGCCGTGATCGTTCGGTCACCGCTCTACGATACTAATCTAGAGTTCGGGGATCAAATCTCGGCGCGATCAAAAACTGCCTGTGAGTATTAATAGAACTCTCACAGTGCTCCGAGCTTGTCAGTATAAAGAAGGCGCGGATAGGAGGTGCATGCTAGCAACTGCACTTCCGAAAAGTAGATATGCTATTGAAACGTCAACAAGGCATAGAAATGCTAGAGATGTTGACGCGCCCATGCCCCTGGAGGGGTCAAGGCAATTAGAGAGAGAGAGAGATCTTAAAACTGCAATATAATTTATATTATTTAAACTGAAAACTTATTGAAGCAAATGGCATGCTTAATCACAAAATATTGTTGTATGTACGAAGTACGTCTCTCTTACGACACACACTGTACTAAGCTCTACCATAGTCTCGGTCCATCCATGACAAATACCAGCTGATTCTCGAGCCATCTGGAGTCTGGAACCTTCTCGAAACAATTCCAACTATAAAAGGCAGATGTCACCGGGAGAGACAAGTAGTAATACTCGACACTCAGTGGAAGTCGTATCGCTAAAGCGGAAAGGAAATAATCGTTATCTGCCGTTAACAGATAGTTCGAGCTAGTTTGACGTTGTTTGTTAGTACGCGTGTGTAGTTCGTTTTGTAAATAAAGTGTGTGTTTTTCAATCGAAGTGTTTTCATTTTTCAGCACAAGAATATCTAACGAACCCGGTTTCGGTCAAAGGAAACATTACAATCTTAATCGTTCATTATCACAGTAGCTGTAATATAAGCCTACATAATAATATTACATAACGAAAATTGCCCACTAAAAGGACTTTTTTCCTTTACTGTACTTTACCGCCTAATTTCACCCTGAATACGAAAAAATATGGAAAATGCAAATCGGAACTTTATTCCTCAACTAGTCGAGGATCAAAATCAATCAAAATTCACTCCCGACAGGACACTTCGATTTTCGACTTTCGTCCGCTACTGCACCACTGTGCTACGCTTCGCTAAGTCCAATTTTTTCTCTATTCGTCCTGCAGGTTCAAGGTTCAATTCCACAAAAAAATCGAAACATTCCTACTCGACCGGACGAAGCATAGTGGTTCGCGTCTTTGACCAATAGTGGGATTTAATTTGAGTGGATTTCTCACTCCTTTTGCGTGGGCTTAACGGGTTTTAACCCTCAGTATACCGCCCTAGAACTCGTTTATCTTCTTGATTTTTGGATGCGACTGAAATGTATCTGGAGTGCGTGTGGGTGCAATTTTTTTACACATTCCTACTTGATCGGACGACGCATAGTGGTTCGTGTCTTTGCACAATAATGGGTTTTAAATTAAGATGATTTTGCACTTCCCTTGCGCGAGCTCCGCAGCTTAAAGGGTTGCTACTATCAGTATACCGCTCTAGAACGCTCGCTTCACTCGCTCTATTCAAGACGCGAACCACGATAGGTCGTTGGGTGAAATAGAAATATTCCCAGTGACCATTGTGCGCGATTAACCACGACCGAAACATCACCGAATCAAAAATTGGTGTAATTTTATTTCAATGGAGGTTCGGTTGTGGTTGTACTATAGTTGGTCGCGCGCAATGATCACGAACGGTTCGGTCCTGGCTGTGTTCGATCGCGTTTTGCCAACTTAAAACGTCCAAAACATGTTAAAGAAGGTACCCTCTCTGAATCCTGTCAACCCCTTGTGGGGCATAAGGCATTAACCACGCTGACTTTCCACCTCGTCCTGTTCGCCGCCATCGCATTCAACTGTCTCCACGATTTGCCTAATGACTTACCCTCGACCTCAACTGATCTTCTCCAGGTGTTTCTAAGTCATCCAATGCGGCGACTTGCATCGGTTCCCTGTGGGTTCCAATCGAGGGTCTGTTTAAGTTTAGCAATGTTTTGCGCCCCTTTTCGAAGTGTGACCTATCCATTGCCACTTTCGCCTTTTTTGGAGGTGTCTATCCTGTCCTGGCCAGTAATGAACAGGAGGTCGTCGTTAGAAATGATCTCCGGCCAGCGAATGTGTAGGATGCGCCGTAGATACTGGTTCACGAAATTTTGCAGTTGTTAACGCCCTGGTCACCTTCCAAGTTGAACAGCCATAAAGAAGCACAGATTTTACATTGGTTTCGAAGATCCTAAGTTTGGTACTTCTGGAGATGTTGTTGTTTGGCCAGAAAGGAGTCAAACTGAAGAAAAGCTGCCCGAGCCTTATTGATGCGAGACAGTACATCAGCATTCGCTCCAACATCTGCTGCTATTACGCTTCCGATATGATATGATTTTATCTAGTATGCCTCTCCTACGTAAAGCCATCCAAATGTATTCCCGGTCAACACTGGCTGCGTTCCTATTTTGGACCGTGTTGGAAGCGCGTCGACACGGTTTCATAGATCCTTTGCGAGAACGGTACGATTTCAGACACCGATACTATAATTTTTGAGAAGGGGAAATGTATCGCGAATTTTTTCCGATCAAATTTTCCCTTTCATGATTCCTTAGGGCTTTGACAGTTCGCTTTTGACAAGTTCTGTCACTCCATTTGCAAATAACTGTTTGTTGGCCTCAAAGTGCGTATAGTGACCGGAAAGTCTGCCCCCGCTCGTAATTTTATTTGAAAATTGTGTTTGAAAGTGGAAATATCCCTTATTAAGTGGCGTATGTTTGTGTGAAATATATTCATGGCGGCAAGGGAATCGTGTCGTTCACCGGAGAAATCACGTATCGGTGAAGGGACAATGGATAAGTAGTGCATTTACGATACTTTTAGGAACGCACCCACTGTTAAACGTCTTCTCGAAATCGATCGCTCAGTGTGCGGTCAACTGTATTTTTGCCATCAGTTTGGAGACTGCGGAGGCAAATTCCACGCCAATTATTACAATCCTTCAGGTTACCTTTCGGGATCTTAATAATGACACCCTTCTTCTATTCTTTAGGGAAAGTTTCGGTTTCCCAACATTCTTGGATAAGGGGGAGAAGAATATCCGCAGTAGTGTTGACAACCGCCTTAAAGAGTTCCGCCGGAATTCCATCTATCCCCAGGACTTTACCTGCTTCCATCGATTTAATAGCCACAGTTAATTCCTGTTTAGATGGTGGGCTGGTATCAACTCTGTCTATATGCGGAATATTTTCTGCTTCAAGTGAAGATTAGTTCCAATGTTCAAAGGACTTCAATAAAGTGCTCTCTCCACCGTCGCAGTTGGTCTTCATCAGTGACCAGTAGGGCCCGTCTTTATCTTTCACGGGATGTTCAGTTGCAAAAGATTTGCCAGTTAATGGCTTGATAAGCTTATAAAGCGTTCCACTTTCTTTCTCTGCCTTCTCCGCTAATACATTGATGTTATTGCGTTTGTCCCGTCTTACGATTCTGTGCACGCCTTTCTGAAGAGAACGGTATTCAGCTCTAAGTTGATCCTTGACTGCGTCGTCAGTAGCTGATTTGATTTGTTCTCTAGTTCTCTTGCGTGCCAATATCAGAGAGCATGTAGAGTCACTAATGAATGGCCTCCTACCGCGCTCCAACTGCCCGCAAAAGTTTCACCCCACGAAATAAATGAGCCCTTAGCGACATTCCATCTATCATCAATTGTAGGAACCTCATAAGGTGGTGGTGCATTAGCTCTTTCGTGCAAGGCGGTGGAATAAGCACATCTTATAGATGGATCTTTAAGCTTTTGAACATTAAAACGTGGCAAGATTCGTGCATTTTGAAGGCGATGGATAGTTGCCGTTCGTAAGCTCACTTTTGCGACAACAAGTTGGTGATCGCTGCCAATATCAACAAACCGCTTCGACCTGACGTCTAAGAGACAGTTTCTCCATGTCTTGGAAATGGCTATATGGTCAATCTGGTTCTCTGTTCTGCCATCCGGAGAAACCCAGGTTGTTAAATGGCATCGTTTGTGCTTCAATAAAGTACCGCCGATGACGAGCTGACGAGAGTTGCAAAACTCTGAACATCTCGCAATTTTGGTTCCTGTTGCCCAGACCATGATTGCCCATTAGGTGTTCCAAGCCAAGGTTATTAGACTCGACTTTGACATTGAGATCCCCCATAATAATGTTTATGTCACCTTTGGGAGCCTTGTCGAAAGTGTCGCCGAGGTGGTAGAAGGCATCCTTAGCTGATTGATCCGCTGGTTCAGTCAGGGCGTAGCACTGAATTATTGTGAAGTTGCTTGCCCTGGATTTAAATCTGGCTGTAATGATACGGTCGGAGATGGGCTTCCAGTCAATTAGAGATAGGCGTGCCACCCTAGTCAACAGGATTCCGACGCCTGCCATTCGAGGTGACGTATCGTCTTCATTTCCAGAGTAGAGCAGCACTGTTTGGGAGCTTGGCGATAAAGTCGATCCCAATCCAACCCATCTTGTTTCGTTTAGTCCTAATATAGAGATGCTTATGCGGTCATTTCCCGTTCGACTTCAGTGAGCCTTGCCCTACTGCACTCGCCCCACATCGTTCGAACGTTCCAAAAACCGATCGTGGTCCGTTGTTTGTAGCCGAAAGTCGTTGCCGATGAATCAGTACGTGGTATCCGAAGCTTGTTTAATGTTTCGAGTGTAAATTTATTTCAGGTACGCAGGTTACAAGCCTACATACCCGAGAGAAGGTACTATGCCACTAATATTACCGTAAAGCTTATGTACTTGAAATTTTAACAAATTTTAACTACTAAAAACAGAACATTCCTGGTTCACCGGGCAACGCATAGTGGTTTGCGTTTTTGACTAATAGTGAGGTTTATTGGGATTTCGCACTCCTCTTTCGTGGGCTCCGCGGCTTAAGGAGTCGCAACCCTCAGCATACCGCCCTAGAACGCTCGCTTCACTCGCTCTATACGCTACAGCGGAAAAGCCACTATTAGCCAAGGCGCGAACTACGATGCGTCGCCTTATGAAATAGGAATAAAAAAACTATTATCAAATTCAAACTTACATCGATGTGTCTGCAATCGTATTTTAATCAATTCAATCGGACAAGCGATGAAAGATTGAATAAAACCAGCCATCGAACCGGCTGCAAACACGTTACGGTCCTGATAAATTTCACGCTGTAAATCACTGTGACAGATTTTCTGCAATTGTCTCAGATGATTTCCATATATTCCGAAAAGAATGGAGTTTATAGCGCCCGCTGTTAAGAATGGAAATAACATTCCACGGTAGAAGCCATTGATCTGAAATTATTGGATTATATTTAATTATTGGCTAATTACTTATTAAATGCAATTTTTATTTGGTAGAGCTTTTATGTGGTTATTACTATATTTTGTAACGTATTGCATTATATTGTTAAACGTAAGTATCTCGGTTTGTTTGTCAGCGTATTTTAATCAGTAAGTAAACAAACGAATTAAAAAAAACACCCAAGTAAGCACCACCTGAATAAACAAATCAGGCAAGTAGCTGGTGGTGTGCCTGTACGTTCGAGTGGAAAGTGTAGCTGACTAAAGATCAATCCGGTGAGTAGCCTGTGGAATTGTGTCTTATGTCTGTTATACGGTGCATGTGTGAAATGGGATGTGATCCCATGAAAGATAAATGGGATGTGTTCCCTAAACAGTGGGATTTGTTCCCAGGGATGTGTTCCCACTCTTGTTGGGGTTTGTCCCCGTGAAAGGGGATTTGTTCTCCTTCAGTGTGAATGTGCGTGTGTCTGTGGCTATTCACTTATTTATCGTTGTATACTCATGTATTCACCTCTTTTCAGGTGTTGAACCGAGCGGCACGAGCGGACCAACCGGGGGTGAACGACGCGATCGGGCCAATAATGAATAATGTTTCTTGTTTTTAAATTTTTATAATAAAACGTGTATAAGCGAAACCTGACATTTTTGCTTTATTAGCTGTCAGAAGTGGGGAACCCGGTTGGAAGCTGCTCGTATCGCTTTTGTGTCATTCATTGATCATGTATCTAAAACATTCTCTTAACGAGTTAAAGATTAATTTATGGTGTATGTTCGTGTATGTTTATTTCACATAGAAAGACAATAAAATGGAAAGTGTATGGAAGGTGAAGGACGTTCGACCAGCAATGGGCAGGAAAAAACATAGGCAGCCAGGAGAACTATTGTTAGTTAAACGGCATCGAGGCTTAGACTCTGTGAGTGATTCAACAGAGACGGAGACTTCGTGTGAAACATCATTGAACACTGAAAATATTAAACATTTGGTGGGTCCCGTCACTTCTTTGTCGGAGACAGTTGGGCGACTAAGTAGCAGATCGCAACATGTTGGAGGGGGAAAAGACATTATTCCCCCATTCGATCCGTCGGACAAAACCCAGTGTATTGAAAGGTGGCTACATCGAGTGAACGAACTTCGCGGTATATATGGTTGGGACGAACAAACAACCATTTACTATGCCACAAGTCGTTTTCGCGGATTAGCAGGCCTGTGGTACTCTAAACTGCCGACCTGTTTTCAAACATAGGAGGAATGGGAAGTTAATTTGCGAAAATCATTTCCTTCGAAGCAAAATTATGCGAAATTGCTGGATGACATGATGAAACGGGTCAAACGGAAACAGGAATCAATGATTTAATATTATTACGATAAGGTGGGCTTACTTAACGCATGCGAGATCTACGGAACGAAAGCTGTATCGTGTTTGATCAGTGGTTTGCAAGATTCATCTTTGGAAGCTGCAGCAGATGTTGGAGATTATCAATCACCTGAAGACTTACTAAAATATTTAAAAACCGTCGATATGAGGAGCTATTTGCAAGTGCCGTCTACCTCTGGTCGCTTTCAACAGGACAATAGGCAACAACGACCAATGCGGAAAATGCGATTTGAAGGCGAACGCAGAGGAGAATCATATGGGGACAAGCGGAAATGTTATGGATGCGGAAGTCGCGATCATTTCTTGCGACAATGTACCCGGCCATACAAAAACCAAAGAAGAGACGAAAACTTAAGGAAGCAGACTGAACAACCGAAGAAAGTTCGCATCATCAATGAAGAGAGGACATGTAAGCAAGGTGAGAAATTTTACAAGTATGTAGAACTTAATGGAGTAGGAATAAGAGCTTTTGTGGACCTTGGAGCAAATTGCAATACCTTAAGAGAGGATTATTCAGAAAGTATATTTGGTGAAATCAACAGAAAGGAAGTCCACACAATTAATGGTTTTGGAGGAGGCGTAGTCCAATCACTTGGAACGATTAAAGATGTAGAAGTTAAAATAGACGAAGTCAACTTGAGAACAGATTTTAGTATTGTCCCGAGAAAAGTGCAAGATACACCGGTGATTATTGGACAACCATGTACGGAAGATAGTAATGTCTTGATGATTAAAGATAACGAGAATTTGAGATTCTATGAAAATGTTTGGCATCATCTACCGGAGCATGTTGATGAGGAAAATTCGGAGAAAGTGAAACTTAGTTTAAAAGATTCAGTTGTCCTATATCCAAAACATTTAAATTTTGTAAAGTGTCGTACAAATAAACCCAATATACTTATCTGTATCAACGGAGGAATTCGGATGAAAGAAGGAGAAGAAATGGTGATACCCAGATGTGTAGTCGACATAAACGAAGAAGGTGAACGTAAGGTTCCGGTTATAAACACTCAAGACAAGGAAATAACGTTAAAGAATAACCATATATTTGTTAGAGCAATGCAAATTGATGAAGGGTGGTTAAAGCTTAGTGCTCAAAAAGCGTCAAATCCAGTAAATTATGATATAGGAGAAGACTTAAATGACAATCAGAAAGACGAATTGATGAAATTATCAAGTAAATATTCAGGAATCTTCTCATCCGGGACCGATAAACTAGGTTGTGTAAATAACATGGAAATGAATATAGACATGTTAGACGATATTCCAGTAGTATATAGGCCTTATCGTATGAACCCGTCAAGCCGACAAATTGTCAAAGAGATCACAGACGATCTTTTAAATAATGGAATTATACGTGAGTCAAACTCCCGTTTTGCGTATCCAGTATTATTAGTAAAAAAGAAAAATGGTGACTCCAGATTATGTATAGATTACCGGAAATTGAACACAAAAATTAAACAAGATCGATATCCATTACCTCGTATTGACGATCAATTGGACGTGCTCAGAGGCTATAATTATTTTACTACTCTTGATATGACATCAGGGTACTATCAAGTACCTATCAACGAAAACTCTAAACATAAAACTGCTTTCGTGACGCCTGACGGACATTTTGAATTCAACAGAATGCCATTTGGAATTAGCACAGCACCTAGCGTATTTCAAAGAATGATAAATAAAATTCTTGGAGTTTTACGAGGAAGTATCGCCGTGGCATATTTGGATGACATCTTGGTTCCATCAAAAGACTTCACATCAGGTCTTGGCAATTTGGATAAAATACTCGATGTAATAAAACAGCATAATCTAACGCTTAATCCAAAGAAATGTGAGTTCTTCAAAACGGAAATAAATTATTTAGGATTCGAGGTTAGCCGGGATGGAATTAAGCCAGGAGAGGAAAAAGTGAAAAGTTTGATTAATTATCCGGTCCCCCAAAATATTCATCAAGTCCGACAATTTTTAGGACTCACCGGATTCTTCCGTCAATTTGTAAAAAACTATGCATTAATTGCGAAGCCCTTGACTTCGTTACTCAAAAAGGATCAAAAGTGGAACTGGTCGGAAGCACAACAACAGGCATTCGACATGCTGCGACATATTCAAATTAGCCGACCAGTGTTGCAATTATATAATCCAAAAGCTGAGACCCAAGTACACACAGATGCATCAAAATATGGACTGGGAGCGATTCTTCTACAGAGAGATCAAGGTGAGAACCTACATGCCGTCGCTTATCACCGCCGAAATACTACGCGACATGAAGAAAATTATCATTCGTACGAATTGGAGGCACTAGCAGTAGTTGAGGCTCTCAAAAAGTTCAGAGTCTACCTTTTGGATATTGAATTCACCGTAGTAACAGATTGTAATGCAGTAAAAGCTGCTGCCGAAAAAAAAGATCTGAATGCCCGAATTGCTAGATGGTGGTTAACACTACAGGAATTTACACAATACATATGGATCACCTGGGTCCATTTGTAAAAAGCACAACTGGAAAGAAATGTGTTATTGTCTGTGTTGAAGCATTTACAAAGTACACCCAATTATACGCTACTAAGGATACTAAAACAGCGCCTGTCATAAACTTCCTAGATCAGATAATTATAAATTTTGGAGTACCGTCACGCCTAATTACTGATCGAGGAACTTGTTATACTTCGAAAGCATTCGAACACTATTGCGAACGACGTGGTATCAAACATGTTCTCACAGCGGTATCGACACCAAGAGCGAATGGCCAAGTTGAACGGTTCAATTCAACACTTTTAAATGCTCTAGGCACTACTACTGAAGAAGACAACAAATGGGACCGGAAATTAAAGGAAATTCAATTTTCGATAAATAATACAGTCCATTCCACAACAAAGAAGACACCTAGTGAATTGTTATATGGATACCGACCCCGGGCACCGAATGATGGTCAGTTAACTGCTTTAGTAAGAGTAAGTGATCCAACTGTTGAAGATCGGGAAAAAGAAAGGGATTTGGTTCAAGAAAGAATAAGAATCGACCAAGAGAAGCAGAGAACGCGCTTTAATAAAAAAAGAAAGGCAACAGCGGTTTACAATGTCGGAGATCTAGTTTTGGTTCGCAAGCCAACTTTCAACGAAGGACAAAGTAGGAAGTTGATGGAAAAATATAAGGGACCCTTTAGTATCAAAAAGGTTCTTAATAATGATAGATATGTCATTTGCGAACTCCCTGGTTCACATCGAACGTTGCGAGCACCGTATGAAAGTATGGAATCCGCAGAACACCTGAAAAGGTGGTATAATCGAGAGGAGACTTCATCAGAAGAGGACAGCATGAGTGGGGACACTCATAAGCAGGATGGCCGAGCTGTTAAACGTAAGTATCTCGGTTTGTTTGTCAGCGTATTTTAATCAGTAAGTAAACCAACGAAGTAAAAAAACACCCAAGTAAGCACCACCTGAATAAACAAATCAGGCAAGTAGCTGGTGGTGTGCCTGTACGTTCGAGTGGAAAGTGTAGCTGACTAAAGATCAATCCGGTGAGTAGCCTGTGGAATTGTGTCTTATGTCTGTTATACGGTGCGTGTGTGAAATGGGAAGTGATCCCATGAAAGATAAATGGGATGTGTTCCCTAAACAGTGGGATTTGTTCCCAGGGATGTGTTCCCACTCTTGTTGGGGTTTGTCCCTGTGAAAGGGGATTTGTTCCCCTTCAGTGTGAATGTGACTTTGAGATTCGCAGTGGAGTTCGGCAGGGGTGCACCCTATCACCGATCCTATTCCTCATTGTGATCGGCGATGTGTTACATGCAGCCATATCCGGACTCGACAGAGGAATTCAATGGACTTTGACATCTTATCTACAACATCTTGACTACGCTGACGACATATGCCTACTCTCCCACAAAATCATGGATCTGTCCGCAATGGCGTTAGATCTCGAGAGGGAGGCAAGCAAGGTTGGGCTAAAGATTAATACCAACAAGACCAAGGTGCTTAGCCCGCCGTTCCGAAAAAGAAATCCGACACCTATTGCCATCAATATTAATGGGCAGCCTGTGGAGAAGGTAGACAACTTCGTCTACCTGGGTAGCATTGTTGCCGAAAATGGTGGTACGGAGCAGGACATCGCTCGTCGTATCAACCAGGCTAAACGCGCATACGGCATGCTGTCCAAAATCTGGCAGGGCAGTTATCTCAGCATCAAGACCAAGCTGGGCCTGTTTCGCTCCCTGGTACTATCAGTGCTTTTGTATGGGAGCAGTACATGAAAAGTTTCCGTAGGAGTTACCAGAAAGCTGCAAGTTTTCGTCAACTCATGTCTTCGTCGAATTTTAAGAATTTTCTGGCCCGAAACAATATCAAATGAAGAGCTAAGTCGGCGTACGGGTCAGATGCCAATCGACGAATTGATACGCAGGCCAAAATGGCAGTGGATAGGTCACACATTGCGGAAGAGTGATAACTGCATTGCTTTGCATGCCATGAAATGGAACCCCATTTCCAACCAAGGCCGACCAAGAGGGGGTCCTCGAATCACATGGCGTCGATCTGTGGCAAAGGAGTGTCAGGTACTGGGTAAGTCTTTTGGGGAGTTGCGCCCCATTGCCCAGAACAGAGTACGATGGCGCGCAGGAGTAGTTGACGCGCTATGCCCCGCTAGGGGTTAAGGCAAAGTAGTAGTAGTAAGTAGTAGTGTGAATGTGCGTGTGTCTGTGGCTATTCACTGAGTATCGTTGTATGCTCATGTATTCACCTCTTTTCAGGTGTTGAACCGAGCGGCACGAGCGGACCAACCGGGGGTGAACGACGCGATCGGGCCAATAATGAATAATGTTTCTTGTTTTTAAATTTTTATAATAAAACGTGTATAAGCGAAACCTGACATTTTTGCTTTATTAATATTACACTTTTTCATAATCCACTAAAACCAGGATATTGTTGGAATTTATTTATAAAATTAAAAAAAAAAACACAACAACAACATATGCTACTCGTACACACAAACATCTATTTTGAATTCTTGTAATAAGCACACAAAAGAAAACAAATCCACAAGTTGTTAAAATAAGATCACCCACCCCATTATTCCTGGCTCCAATCTGATATATGGCCGTGAAAATTCTAGTGTTAGAAGCCTGCTGCCAAGTTTTGATTGTGTCCAACGGATGGCCGATTAGAACCCCACAGGCGCCTAGGAAAGAGCAAAGAAATGATCACGCCTATACTCTAAAAATCCATCTCACTGCACAGTGCACACAATTAATTCGCAGTAAAATCAATTCACATGAAATTAGAAATTTAAATTAGCAGGACCAGACCAGCTTCATTGAAATGCCAGTATCGGTTATGTCACCCACGTTAACTGCCGAATCGAAGAATTGCCGCCGTGCGTCTGTGAAATCGATTTTTTTCGCGGTCGCACAAAGTAGTTTTCTAGAGAAATCCATACACTACCTCCAACCCATCCTGCCATGAAATCGCAATAGAACCACATGATTATATCACTGCACTAAACTTCAATATTTCAACTAATAAAATAGTTTTTTTCCCCAATTATTTTTTATAACTTATCGTTTTATTACACCACTCGATCAGGTGGGTGTAATTTCTGGCGACTCGAATCCGACACGTTGCATGGCTCCTGCTACTATCAACTGCAAAAAATTGTATTCATTATGGGACGAAATACGTGCGCTGCATTTTCCGTTTCGAATGATAAAAATAGCAAGCGATCGTGAAATGCGAAAGATACATAAACACGCCATGCCACCTTCTTAGCCGTGCAATTTTGTGAATTAGATTGGTTGTAATTACAACATTTAATTAAATTAGAATGCAATTGCAATTTGCGCCAAATCGGAAACAAACTAACATGTGGGAGACCCGGGAGACCCCATAGTGGAGGTATGGTCTAATAAATATCATTTTGAATTATGCTTCATGGCGACATGTGGTGCTTTGTGTTTTGGTTAATTATAATTTTATAAAGACTTATTCACTGTAATAGTTTTAGAAACAATTATGTGCTATAAAAATCGGAACTTATTCGGACAAAATAGCTTAAAAATGAGCGAATTATCGTTTTTTCGCCAAAATTTGTTCACCTAAGGGGTATACAATCGTCGTTTAAACGTCATCTGATTGTTAAACCGCCGTTTAATCAACAGACTCCGATTAGGTTAATGCACAATAGCTAAGCCACTGTTTAAGTCTATTGATTGAACTTAAACGCTGTTTAAAGTTAAACGGTCGTCGGTGGCCGTTTAATCAATTGATTAGTCAATGTCATTCTGTCGTCGTGCCATTCTGTCGTCGTAGAGGGATGCGTCCCCAATACAAGAGTTTTGTAGTGCCCAATGTCAGCGCCATCTAGATATACAAGCCTGCGCTCAGCTGGTTTTGACGGCTAAATTACGCAATTATTTCCTGTGATGACGCCATCGTATCCACAATCCAGTGGTCGGCGACTGATGGCGGCGAGTCCCCGGTATTTGTTCGTTTCATGTTTAGTTTTCGTTTTCCGCGTTCAGTGTTTATTTGTTAGTAAAATTTCATCTAGTGATCCGGGAAAACAAACACGTGCGCGATGAAAGTGTGTCGTGCGGTCAAAAGATGTATTTTGTCAAGTGTGAACTGTTCCACGATGCTTTGCGACTGATCCCCGGGGCTGCGGCTTCGACCAAATTTGTGCAAGTGTCCAGAAAGTGTGTATTTAGAGGGCTAAAATGCCGTCTGGCGCAATTCGAATTGTAAACATATGTCGTGCCGGGGACATCGTCGTGTGCAGTCACTGCCTTGGCGAAGGAAATAATGGGCTCATTCACAAAACATTGAGCAGCTATGTAGCGACATCTCCCCTCCATGTCACATGGAGCGACTGCTCCCTTTCACAACCGTCACACACCTGTTTTGTGAATACACCGGCTACATATCGAATTTGAGACAATCAGCTGACATGGTAAATGTCTAACAAACGGCTAACGGCTGTCTGTTTAAATTGTTTGGTTTGGCCGGGTTATACAAATATACAATTAATGAAAACACCACTCACTTTTTAATTGTAATTTTGCTGCAAAATTCCCGTAAAATAACACGCAGGACGTTGTGTTGTCAAACACTCAATACTCAATCAAATGACATATGACGCGCGCACCATCTGTGATGCGAATTGTGAAAACAAAAATGTATCACGCTCCAAGCCAATGGAGCGTGGAAAATTTTCGCTCAAAAGGAGAAGGAGGAAATGAAAGCGGTAGCCTGACTGGCTGTGTTAGGCCCTAACCAGATTGAACGCAGAATGCAGCAGAAGGGGCAGAAGCAACAACAACAACAAGTAGATCTGTCATAACACAGCGTCGATGACAAATCTACCTGTTGTTGTTGTTGCTTCTGCCGCTGCTGCTGCATTCTGCGTGCAATCTGGTTAGGGCCTTACACCACTGCCATCTTTACTCTCAGGCCGGAGTGTCAGCTGATTGTCAAAGCACTAACGACATGACAAGCAGTCAACGAAGTGTGAACGCGTGCGGTCGCCCGGTGAAATATCGCGATAATTTTGTGTAAAAGTGAGTTTAATGCCGGAATTTTAAGTGTAACTAAAAGAAGTGGCTATCAGTGCCGTGTGAAAGTAAAAAAAAACGTGAAGTGCCGGGAAATATCGGGTAAAATGGTGTATTGAAAAGTGCGAGGTTAGCAAAGTGCGACACGGGAAATTCGCATTTTTCCTTTATTTTCCGGCAATTCGGGAAGAGTGAATGGTACAGCACTACTCTGGGACGAATCCTCGGGCCGGTGAGTTTAGCGGAAACTCCCGGAAGTGTCCCAAAAAGTGAATTTAAAGTGGTTGTCAAATGACAACATTACAGGTGATTTCCGGCCTTTTCATCGGAATTCATAGGGTAAGTATGCGTTTTTTGTTGTGGTAGAATTTAAGTGGATTGATGCGCCCCAAAGTGTGGATTTTGACCACGATGTTGACGAACCGGACGAAAGTTTCACTGCTAGGCATCTAGTCCTGTCAGCTGCAGTGAAACTTTCGTCTGGCTCGTCAACAACGCGTTTAAGACCCGTATTTTGGGGCGCATCAATTCACTAAATTTTTTGCACAACAAAAAACGTATAATTACCCTATGAATTCCGATGAAAAGGCCGGAAATCACCTGTAATGTTGTCATTTGACAACCACTTTGAATTCACTTTTTGGGGCACTTCCGGGAGTTTCCGCTGAACTCACCGGCCCAAGGATTCGTCCCAGAGTAGTGCTGTACCATTCACACTAGCCAAATTACCGGGAAATTAACGAAAAATGCGAAATTTTTCGTGTCGCACTTTCATAACCACACTCATGTCTCGCGCACTTTCGAGCAGTTCATTTTGTTCGGAAGTTCGCGGCACCTTGCGTTTTTTTCACTTCCAAATATCAGTGACAAGCACTACTTTCAACTGCACTTCAAATCGCGACACTAAAATCACTTTTACGCACGAAAATCATCAGATTTCAAGAGGTCGACTGCACGCGTTTTTCACTTTGTTTACATATGGTTCACTGCTTGTCATGACGTCATTACTTTGACACTCCGGCCTGAGGATAAAGATGGCGGTGCTTACACCTAAAGGCTGGTATTCAGATCGCGTGAAATGAAAAAAATGACAGCAGCACTTTCCATCGGCGGAATGGCTCGTGGAAAAGATTGCGTGGAACATATCATTTTTTCACTTTTCACCCGATCTGTTTACCGGTGAAATGAAATATTAGCACCGCAAGAAACATTAACATCGATTACTTTGTTCACTAATCTACCGCTCAATTATAAATAACACCGGGAAAACACAACACAACCTAAATGCCACCAACAGAGACAGCTGAGCTGCCAGTGAAAATTTTTCTCGTACATTTGGCACGAGAAAAAATTTCATCCTCGTGAAATCCACAAACTTGACATTTCACTCAAGGCAGTACACAGATCGCGTGAAATGAAATTTTAACTTCCACACAATTTCACGTCTCTTTTCATCGGGGAAAAATTTTGCAATTTTGTATGGGATTTCACGGCACTTTTCATTCCACGCGATCTGAGTACCGGCCTTAAGCGTCTCAGGTCATTAGGGTGGCATGAACTACGTAGTCAAATCTGCAAAATAATTGTGCGAACTCTGGCGCGTTATGAACCACCTGAAGCAGCTATCAACAATGTCACCCTGAATACGGTTCAGCTATGGGCTGAAAACCCATGCTTGTAAAAACTACTCCATGTCAAGAAGCCTAGAAAAAAAAGCCTCGGATTGGACGGATCAACAACGACGACCACGCAAACATTTAACTGATTATTCTTTCGGATCCTGGAATGTACGCTCCCTGAACAAACCGGGGGCCGTGAAGGTCCTCCTTCAACAGGTTGAAAACTGCAAACTGAGCACTACTGCAGTCCAGGAAACAAATTGGATTGGCAGCGAGATAGACGACAAGAATTCGCACACAATTTTCAAAAGCAGCAAACCATCGAGTCACAAGTAGTTAGGGAGTTGCATTTATAGTGAGCAAGCAGCTCAAGCCGCACGTTATTGACTTCAAACCTATTAACGAAAGGTTGTGTGCGATTCGCATTAAGACTCGTTTTTCAACCTCTGGCTCATCAATGTGCACGCTGCCACTAAAGCGGAAGAAGCAGTGAAAGACAAGTTTTACAACTGTCTGGAGACATTGTTCGACTCACTTTCAGCAAACGACGTCAAAATACTGCTAGGAAATTTCAATTCGGAAGCTGGTAACAAGAGCTGGCGTCGGGCAACCACTGGAGGACATATCTTCCATGAGGAATGCAATGATAATACCACCGCCATCTTAACTCTCAGGCCGGAGTGTCACAGCAATGACGTCATGACAAGCAGTGAACCATATGTAAACAATGTGAAGAACGCGTGCAGTCGACCTCTTGAAATTTGGCGATTTTCGTGCGTAAAAGTGATTTTAGTGTCGCGATTTTACGTGCAGTTGAAAGTAGTGCTTGTCACTGATATTTGGAAGGGAAAAAAACGCAAGGTGCCGCGAACTTCCGAACAAAATGAACTGCTCGAAAGTGCGCGAGACATGAGTGTGGTTATGAAAGTGTGACACGAAAAATTTCGCATTTTTCATTAATTTTCCGGTAATTTGGCTAGTGTGGATGGTGCAGCACTACCCTGGGACGAGTCCTTGGGCCGGTGAGTTCAGCGGAAACTCCCGGAAGTGCCCCAAAAAGTGAATTCAAAGTGGTTGTCAAATGACAACATTACAGGTGATTTCCGGCCTTTTCATCGGAATTCATAGGGTAATTATACGTGTTTTGTTGTGCAAAAATTTTAGTGAATTGATGCGCCCCAAAATACGGGTCTTAAACGCGTTGTTGACGAGCCAGACGAAAGTTTCACTGCAGCTGACAGGACTAGATGCCTAGCAGTGAAACTTTCGTCCGGTTCGTCAACATCGTGGTCAAAATCCACACTTTGGGGCGCATCAATCCACTTAAATTCCACCACAACAAAAAACGCATACTTACCCTATGAATTCCGATGAAAAGGCCGGAAATCACCTGTAATGTTGTCATTTGACAACCGCTTTGAATTCACTTTTTGGGACACTTCCGGGAGTTTCCGCTAAACTCGCCGGCCCGAGGATTCGTCCCAGGGTAGTGCTGTACCATTCACACTTGCCGAATTGCCGGAAAATAAAGGAAAAATGCGAAATTTCCCGTGTCGCACTTTCCTAACCTCGCACTTTTCAATACACCATTTTACTCGATATTTCCCGGCACTTCACGTTTTTTTCACTTTCACACGGCACTGATAGCCACTTCTTTTAATTACACTTAAAATTCCGGCACTAAACTCACTTTTACACACAATTATCGCGATATTTCACCGGGCGACCGCACGTGTTCACACTTCGTTGACTGCTTGTCATGTCGTTAGTGCTTTGACACTCCGGCCTGAGAGTAAAGATGGCAGTGATAATACCCAACGATTAATCGACTTCGCCTGCAGTAGGAATCTTATCGTAAGCTGTAAGCTCCACATATTTTCCGCATCGACGCATTCACAAACAGACTTGGAAGTCTGCAGACGCACGCATCGTCAACCAAATTGACCATGTCCTCATTTACAAAAGGTGGGCGTCCAGTGTAGTGGATGTCCGATCCTATCGAGAAGCAAACTGCGATTAAAACAGTGCCGGATTAGCCATATAGAAAAAGTCAGCAAATGCTACGGGCCCCGCGCGTTAGGGGGCCTCGCGCTTATCCACAAAAAAATAACTGTCAAGTAAGATACCATCCAAATTCTAAAAGCGAGCGATAGTTACATCATATGCTTGACAACAATACTTACAGGTGAGTCCCCTAATATTCCCTGCGTTCAGAAGCTACCGAAGAGCGCGAACTGCTCGCGAGCAGTTCCGGAACTTGTCGATTATGCAGTCTGTGCCTGCTGAACGCGACTCTCGTTGTCACACACACTCCATACGAAAGTCAAAGAGAAAGAAGAAGAAAAGTGCGATCGGTGAGCAGAAATTTTTCCTGCTCGGTGATCAATTGATCATGATCAGTTGAGCGGAAGTTGCTCAGTATCTTCTGAACCCACACATTGTATCCTGTATCCGAACAGTTTGTATAAACTGACCATGTAGGACAGTTTTCTATTGATTACCAATAAGAATATAAGTGTATCCGCTTGGTAATCCACACCAACCATAACAAAAAAAAAATACTACCCAAAGATTCGGTCTCATATTTTAAACAATAAAGCTTTGTCTATACTCAGAAACAATGTCTAGCGATTGCCTATAGACGGTTTTTAGACATTGTTTAGAGACAATATATGTATAAAGACAGTATCTAGACATTGTCTCGAAATGGACTGGTGCAGTTTGCTGCGCTGCTGAAATCAGAGGTGGCTGCTGATATTGACATCAAAAAGCACGAGGGTCTGGAACTGCAATTTTGTAAACTTTTAACGAAAAATTCAGTATTGTGCTTCCTGAATGTAGAAAGTGTTACGCATTTACTTGAGTTTGATGATCACCAACTGCAGTGGAGAACGTTAAGAAACACAATCGGATAAGAACATTTAAATTATCTCACGATAATGAAGACAGAAATCGATTTACTTGGAAATATTGATTAGACGAATGTTATCTCTAAATTTGAACACAATTAGTGATGGCCATAATGACTCTTTTCACTGTGGCAGCACATAAGCTCTAACTCTTTCCAATGAGTCGTTCAAAAAGAGTCATGCAAAGAGTCTGAAACTTGGTTAATAACATATTCAATAAAAGTCGCAGTTTTTAAAAATTCAGTTTATTTTTTCATTTATTTTTTGACTTCAGATTCTGAGTCAGCGACCCCCCCAATGTCCTTTAGTTCGAGCCAGCCCGATCGGACCACTATTTCCAATGAAAACGGGGCTGCCAGTCTGGGAGGGGCGACTCCAACTTTTTTTTTTCTTTTTTGACCCCAGATTCTGAGTCAGCGACCCCCCAATGCCCTTTAGTTCGAGCCAGCCCGATCGAAACACTATTTCCCATGAAAACGGGTCTTCCAGTCTGGAATGCTCGAACCCAATTTTTTTTCTCTTTTTTGACCCCAGATTCTGAGTCAGCGACCCCGATGCCCGTTAGTTCGAGCCGGCCAGATCGGACCACTATTTCCCATGAAAACGGAGCTGCCAGTCTGGGATGGGCGACCCCCAATTTTTTTTTTTCTCTTTTTTGACCCCAGATTCTGAGTCAGCGACCCCCCAATGCCCTTTAGTTCGAGCCAGCCAGATCGGACCACTATTTCCCATCAAAACGGGGCTGCCAGTCTGGGAGGGGCGACCCCAATTTTTTTTCTCTCTTTTTTGACCGCAGATTCTGAGTCAGCGACCCCCCAATGCCCTTTAGTTCGAGCCAGCCGCATCGGACAACTATTTCCCATGAAAACGGGACTGCCAGTCTTGGATGGGCGACCCCAATTTTTTTTTCTCTTTTTTGACCGCAGATTCGGAGTTAGCGACCCTCCAATATCCTTAAGTTCGAGCCAACCCGATTGGACCACTTTCCCATGAAAACGGGGCTGCCAGTCTGGGATGGGCGACCCCCAATTTTTTTTTTTCTCTTTTTTGACCCCAGATTCTGAGTCAGCGACCCCCCAATGCCCTTTAGTTCGAGCCAGCCAGATCGGACCACTATTTCCCATGAAAACGGGGCTGCCAGTCTGGGAGGGGCGACCCCAATTTTTTTTCTCTCTTTTTTGACCCCAAATTCTGAGTCAGCGACCCCCCCAATGCCCTTTAGTTCGAGCCAGCCAGATCGGACCACTATTTTCCATGAAAACGGGGCTGCCAATCTGGGGTGGGCTCTTTTGATTTTTTTTAACGATATGGACGATTCGATTTTGTATCGTTCTTTTTGCACGATTCGATTTGAACGACTCTTTTTGAATGAATCTTTTTGAACGATTCCATTTTGTATCGTTCGTCTATGATGTTAAATTGTATGTATTACAGCAGCTGGAAATTTGAGTTTGCTTACACTGTAGCTGTAGTGGAAGTGGAAGCTATGGGTTTTTGTTTGGTTTCATCTAATAGCCGCCATACATTATCCGATCCGTCGTCCGATAGATCGGCCCATGGATCGCCACAAAATATCTGCCGATCTCCACTGCACACACACTCAGCGATTTTCGTGCGATGCGATAACGAATGACAATTCAAAAAATAGGTTATGATTCACTCCCAATCCAACCTAGATTCATTTTTGTTAACTATTTGGATGTGTGTGGTATTTTCGTATACCACATATTTGATATTTCAATTGCAGTGCCATTTAAATCATAAGAATCCTTGAAATTTCATAATTTAATAATTTGGTAATTTGACATTCACTTGCGATAATCACATACACTATCCAATCGATCGTCACCGATCGATCGCACGAAAATCGCACAAAAATATCGGCAGATCAAAATTGATCGGCCGATCGGTGCGATTTCCACATACACAGGCCGATCCATCGGCCGATATCGATTTCGGGCGACGGATCGGCCAATCGATCGGTGTGTGTATGGCACGTTTAAAGTTGAGCTTGAGATGATGAACGTAATAGCCGCCATACATTATCCGATCCGTCGCCCGATCGATCGGCCGATGGATCGCCACAAAATATCTGCCGATCTCCACTGCACACACACTGAGCGATTTTCGTGCGATGCGATAACGAATGACAATTCCAAAAATAGGTTATGATTCACTCCCAATCGAACTTAGATTAATTTTTGTTAACTATTTGGATGTGTGTGGTATTTTCGTATACCACATATTTGATATTTCAATTGCAGTGCCATTTAAATCATAAGAATCCTTGAAATTTTATAATTTAATAATTTGGTAATTTGACATTCACTTGCGATAATCACATACACTATCCAATCGATCGTCACCGATCGATCGCACGAAAATCGCACAAAAATATCGGCAGATCAAAATTGATCGGCCGATCGGTGCGATTTCCACATACACAGGCCGATCCATCGGCCGATATCGATTTCGGGCGACGGATCGGCCGATCGATCGGTGTGTGTATGGCACGTTTAAGACGAATACTTTAGTTTTAGAATGTTGGGATCGTTTTCTGTATTTGAAGAAACTTGGATGTGCGGTGCGACGTAAGTAAATGATTTTTGATAAGCTTGCAGTCAACATGCGTTGTTGCGTATATATTTAGAAGTATACACAATGCGTGCATTGCATACTGTATAAAGATGATTATGAATGGATTTAGATGGGATTGCTTTGGTAGATAGATAATGGTGGTTTTAGTTTTAGATAGGTAATGGGATGGGATGTGAGTGAATGAATGTAGTACATTATATGTAATGAGAAATGAGCGTCGATTGGTTATGCGTTGGGTAGTATTTATGCGGGGGCTAGTTTGGTAATTGATTTAACAGTGTGTCATTCTTAAATTGAACGACTCGGAGGCTATGTCGTTGTGCCGAATCTTTCGCTCATTCTCTTGAGTCGTTCAAAATAAACGACTCGTTACTGTGCTACACATCACTACAGAGTATATAATTTGCTTCAGCGTGGCGTTCGTTATTGTTATTCCCTTATATTTACATATTTTTTACACTATTAAGGTTCAAACGCACAGAACGCGTTATAACGCAGCGCTCATGGAATGCCCCTCAACGCGGCGTTCGGTGATATTGGCTACGTCACACACGCAGCGTTATCTGGGCGGGCGATCCAGTACTGTGGTTGAGTTTTTACAGCAATCATGAGTAGTTCTGATGAGGAGGAAGCTTTGCTTCTTCTTGCTTTAAGGAGGAGGCGGTATTGGGTATTGAAAAAACGACTACGAAATTTTAAGTCAATAGAATGAAAATAAGAGCGGATGTTGTTTTTTTTTTGAAACTTTGTTTACATTCATATTATGCGTTCCTAGAAACTTCCCTCCCCGTTGCTGTGGCCTTTATTTAGTGATAATTGTTAAAGAAAATTGCATATCCAGCCTCTAGTAATAATTTCAGAGATGTTAATAACACATACATAAGTATAATAAAATATGTTAATAAATTATGATACGTCGGTATTCGTTTTACTTGTGATTCCCAGCTCTTTGGCAATCTCACTCCAAGCCTCCGCCTTCTTCAGTACATTTTTGTACCACTGGTAAGAGGTATCAAATAGAATCGTACTTCCTCACTTGCTCGATGAGTTTTTCACTTTCTTCACCCATGGTTTGAAAAAGATTCACCGAGAACGCCGGTACCGCGCGTTACTTTTGTAATTTTGTACAACCCGAAAAGTTGACGTCGCGTTCCGAAAGGTAACGCTGAGTGATAACGCCACGTGTGAGGCAGGGATGATGCAATGCAATGCAATTCAACCGTACCGCCGTAACGCAACGGTACAGGAACGCCGAACGTCGCGTTATAACGCGTTCTGTGTGTTTGAACCTTTAATCTCTGATTCAAAGAAGCAATACTATAACGGACCACTTGACAAAAAGATGCTACCGAAAAGTTATTAGAAATTATGATAAATTAATTTTTAGTGAACTGACTGAAAACAGGGGCCCTATCATGTAATTCGATTCGTATCAAAAGATGATTCGACCATCGAATCCGATTCGATTGCAATTCCTTATCATGTAACTCGGTCGTATCGAATTAATTGCATTGCCTGATGCGATGTCAAAATTTCCCTGGCAAATACGAGGATTTTTAATAAATTATCAGACGTTTGACAGTTAAATTAATAGGATTTCAAGTATAATGCTATCAGTTTTAAACGTGCCATACACACACCGATCGATCGGCCGATCCGTCACCCGAAATCAATATCGGCCGACGGATTGGCGTGTGTATGTGGAAATCGATCAATTTTGATCTGCCGATATTTTAGTGCGATTTTCGTGCGATCGATCGGTGACGATCGATTGGATAGTGTATGTGATTATCGCAAGTGAATGTCAAATTACCAAATTATTAAATGATGAAATTTCAAGGATTCTAATGATTTAAATGGCACTGCAATTGAAATATCAAATATGTGGTATACGAAAATACCACACACATCCAAATAGTTAACAAAAATGAATCTAGGTTGGATTGGGAGTGAATCATAACCTATTTTTTGAATTATCATTCGTTATCGCATCGCACGAAAATCGCTCAGTGTGTGTGCAGTGGAGATCGGCAGATATTTTGTGGCGATCCATCGGCCGATCGATCGGACGACGGATCGGATAATGTATGGCGGCTATAATACCCCCCATATACGATGCAATCCGTCGTCAGATCGATCTGACGATGGGTCGCCACAAAATATCTGACGATCTCCGCTGCACATACACGGTACGATTTTCGTGCGATGCGATAACGGATGACAATTCAAAAAATATAGGTTATGTTTCACTCCCAATATAACCAAAATTGATTTTCGTTAACTATTTGGATTTGTGAGGCATTTTCGTACACTACATATTTGATATTTGTATTACAGATCCATTAAAATCACCAGAATCGGTCAAATTTCACAATTGAATAATTTGATAATTTGACAATCGATCGTCAGACCGACGGATTGCAGTAAAATCGCACCAAAAAATCGGCAGATAAAATTTGATCGTCAGATCGGTGAAATCGTCAACGATAGTCACATACACGGTGCAATCGATCTGACGATCAAAATATCGTCAGATCGATCTGACGATGGATTGGATCGTATATAAGGGCTATTAGTTCATTCAAAATTGTTTTATCATAAGTTTCTAACAGCTTTTCGGTAGCATCTTTTTAATTGTAGTCGTTATAATATCGCGTATTTGAAACGCAGTAACTTAAAGTGCAAAATATTAGGATGTCTAGCACTGAAGAATTTTATCTGATGCTGGAAGAAGAATGCGGCCAGATGAGTGTCAGAGGAAGGAGATTACGAGATGCATAAGATCCACTCGATCTGCCATCGAAGCTTGTTTATAATGAACAATAATAACGATCTCCACGCTGAAGCAAATTATCTACTCTACAGATTTCTCAAATTATTTTGAGGAAATAAGCGGGTTTTTTCAACTGCTGTAGGAAGTCGGCAATCACACTACAACGGGAAGCTTTCCGAGGCGAGAAGCGTTATTCAAAGGACCAACGGGTTGCAGAAAGCACATTTTAGATGTATTTTACACGAGAAGCATCGTCATTTTTCGCCAATAAAACATCAACATCACTTATTGTAAATGGGTGCTGTGCGCTGCACAATATAATATTGTAATATACTAGATTATTCCATTTGATGGTTCTTCAAAATTGGTGGAAGCTTACAATAACGATGTAGAAGACGAAGAAGATACTACAGAGCGAAACTTTACAAGGAGAGTAAAAAAAATTTGATAAACTCTTTTTATGACAAAAATTGTTAAATGTAATTAATTTATTGATCAGATGAAATACAATAAAAACAAAAAAAAACACACTTTTTCGCAGAAAGTCCGTCCTTCAGGCTCTATTGTTCCGCTAGAATTTAACGACTTGAAGACCCTCTTCAATTCAGAAAGCGGCACTTCCTTGCTGCACTGGTGCTCCTCTTATTCCGCACTTTGTTGCCAACTTCTTTTTTGTGTTATACTTGAAGTCACTTTTTTTTTGTGTTATAATTGAAATAAGCTATCTATTCGTGAGCAGTAGAGGCCCTGGCGTCTTTTGCATGAACGATACCGCAGGCTAAATTTGTATTCTTCTCCATGTGCTCCACAAGCGCGTTGTATTGCGCAAAGTTTGTGTTTTTTCCCCTGAAATTATAAATAACATTATTTATTTATTCACAAGAAATGTAGATAATCATACTAACATCGTCAACATAATCTATAACACGCACGACGAATATTTTGAGTGCAATTTGCTATCGAAACAATTTTCTATTGCAAATGCCAAATTTTCACAAACAATCGAATTGTGTGATACGGCGATTTTCTAATCGAATCGAATTAAGTGATAGGGCCCCAGTTACTTGAAATTATTTTAAGTTAACTGTCCGACGTCTAATAATTTATTATAAATTCTCGTATTTGACAGGGAAATTTCACATCGCATCAGGCAATGTAATTCATTCGATTTGTACGAGTTACATGATACGGAATTACAATCGAACCGGATTCGATAGTCGAATTACCTTTCGATACAAATCGAATTATATGAATGGTAGGGCCCCTGTTTTGGGCCCTGACCTGTGAAACGGAGCTGGTCATCGTCATCTTTGTTAATCGCACTAATTTTACTGGGGATTGAAAAAGCAATCGAAACGATCAAAGTAGCATCATGTAAATCGATATCGAATTTCCCTATTTGAAAGTCATCGAATACTCGATTCGATTAGAAAATTTCCGTATCACACAATTCGATTGTTTGGGAAAATTTGGCATTTGCAATCGAAAATTGTTTCGATAGCACAATTGAATTCCAAAAATTCGTCGTGCGTGTTATAGATTGTGTTGACGATGTAAGTATGATTATCTATATTTGTTGTGAATAAATAAATAATGTTATTTGTAATTTCAGTGGAAAAAACACTAACTTGGCGCAATACAACGCGCTTGTGGAGCACATGGAGAAAAATACGAATTTAGCTTGCGGAATCATTCATGTAAAAGAAGCCAGGGCCTCTGCTGCTCACGAATGGAGAGCTTTGGCAGCAGAGCTCAACGCCTTGGGTCCGCCAACAAAATGTGCCAATGAATGGAATAAAGTAAATGTGATTTCTTTTTTGATTGGTCAATCAGTTGATAATTATTGTTTTTAGGTTTGGACCGATTTCAAGTACAATACGAAGAAGAAGTTGGCAAGAAATGTACAGAACAGGAATAGCACCGGTGGCGGACCCAGCAAGGAAGTATCGCTTTCTGCGTTAGAGCTCAGGGTCTCCGAGCTACTTGGAACGAGTGCAGCAGTAGAGCCAGACGGACTGACTTTTGGCGAGATAGTGATAGAGACCGTTACTATTCCTACCGAAAATAATGAAAACTCAGCAGAAAATGAGCCAGGAGTCACCAGTCCCCACAGATCGGTATCTTCCAATAAGAAGAAGAAGGCAGTCTGCAGGGATGATCTTCTTCGTCAGCAAATTAGGCACCAAAGAGTCATGTGCTGCGAAATTTCAAAATTAAGGAAGGCAGTAGAAAAGAACACAAGAAAAAAACGTTTCTAAAATACTTAAAAAGAAAGCCATTGCAATTGAGGAAGAAAAAATTCAAATTGTAAAGGAGCGGAACATCCAAAAATCCAAAAATGAACTAGGAAACCTACAAATTAAAAAAATTAAAATAGATTTATTGCAGAAAGAATTAGAGTTAAAAACTGCAAAAAGGCTTTCTTTTTAAGTAGTGACTATTTCGATATTCTGTGTTCTTTTTATTTCACTTCTTAAGGTCGACATACACGACAAGCATTTTGGTCGCGAGCATGCATCGAACCACGTCGAAATCAATAGAACGGTACGGTGGAAATGAGGAGATTTTATTCTATTGACTTTGGCGTGGTTCGATGCATGCTCGCGGCCAAAATGCTTGTCGTGTATGTCGACCTTTACACATATTTCCTCGGTTCATTGTTTTTATTGAGTTGAATATATATAATATACTGAAATATATAATTCGTGTTCGTTATTATTATAAATAATAATCGTAATTGATTAATATATCATTTATTTCATTTAATTGATAAATAAATTATGTATGCACATGCACATTGGCCATGTATATGTATTTACAAAGAGCAGCCATAATAATTCACAAGTGTTTCGAAGTATTTTATTTAATTGGATTAGCGTAACAGAATTCGTTCGACATCTCAGATTGTCTTAAGATTTTTTTTGCAGATCGACAGCTATCAAAAAAGTATGTGGCAAAATTACCTTCCAGCTATGGAACAACCAACTATATCCGTTGGACAAAGTGATTGCGGCTATAGAAAAAAGGATCTCTCCAAAAAGGATATCTTTTTTTTTGGTCAAACAGACGAAGAAAAATGACAAAGCAAAAATTACTTTTATGATAGAACGCGATTTCCGGGTATTAAAGATGTATCGATGGGACACACGAAAAACGAAAACTTAGCTAATAGGAACACCAGACAAGCGTACAAACTAGTAAATACAATTAAGAACGGCTACCAACCCAGGACTAGCCTTTGTAAGGACAAGGATGGAAACATCATCAGCGACACCGATGGCATTAACGAACGATGGGCCTCTTATTTTGAAGAGCTTCTAAACCGACCATCTAACATCCCCACACAGGAAACTCTCGATGATATTGTTGATCTAGGCCCACCCATTCAACCCCCGACAGTAGAGGAAGTTGATCTCACCTTGCGGTCACTAAAACGAAATAAAGCGCCGGGCGCTGACGAGATTCCAGCTGAATTGCTAAAATTTGATGCCATACATCAATTACTCCTGCGAGTATGGGAGAACGAGGAGATCCCAGACGATTGGCGCAGAAGCATCATCAGTCCAATTCATAAAAAGGGAGTTAAACTGCGGTGTGAGAATTACAGGGGCATCTCACTAGTTTGTACGTCCTATAAAATTTTGACGAAAATTCTGGAAAATAGAAGAAAACCGTACGCAGAACGAGTCATTGGCGAATATCAAAGCGGCTTCAGACCTGGTCGCTCCACAACCGATCAGCTCTTCTCAGTCAAACTGATACCCCAGAGGTGCTGGGAATACAACGTAAACGTATACCAAATCTTTGTCGACTTCAAGCAGGCATACGACAGTATCGATCGTGGAGTACTGTACAACATCATGCTGCAATTTGGTATACCGGCAAAATTAGTGCGACTGACAAAGATGACGATGACCAACTCCGTCTCACAAGTCAGGATCCAGAATAGACCTACGGATCTATTTGAAACACGCACTGGTTTGGAACAGGGCGATGGACTGGCACCGACGCTCTTCAACCTAGCATTGGAATACGTTGTTCGGGCCATGAATATGGACAACAGCAAGACGCTACTCATCAAGTCGACACAATTAGCAGCGTACGCCGACGACATCAACATCATGTCCCGAAAATTGGCTGACGCAGAAGAACTTCTGCATACGCTCGATACCGCTGCAAAGGAAGTTGGATTAAGTATCAACGAGGGTAAAACTAAAATAATGATGCAATCGGTGACAAGGACACCTGCACAACCGTGCATCAATGTGGGGGACCTCAACATCGAGTTCGTGAACGACTTCATATACCTGGGTCGCAACTTGTCAAAGACGCCAACAAAACTGACGAAATCAAGCGACGCATACAGCTATCTAATAAGACTTTTTTCTCGGTTCTCCCCATAATGAAATCGAAGCATGTGCACAGAAACACGAAGCTCCGCGTGTACAAAACCATTATACGACCACTGCTATGCTATGGCTGCGAAGCATGGACCCTAACTCAAGCCTCCGAAAACATGCTAGACACTTTTGAACGTAAGGTTCTACGGCGAATTTTCGGGGCTGTTTGCGATCGAGATGGATGGCGCCTCCGGTACAACCATGAGTTGTATGAAATGTACGATGAGCTGCAAGTCTCGAAAATCGTCAAACTACAACGACTTCAATGGGCAGGGCATGTACAAAGAATGGACGATGATCGCATGCCTAAGAGAGTAATGAATGCAGAACGAGTCGACGGAGCGAGACTGCGAGGACGACCGAGATTTCGTTGGGAGAGCTCAGTAGGTGTGGACGCCGCGCAGCTGCTGGGCTCCCAAAATTGGAGGACGCGGTCACGTGACCGAGATAATTGGAGGACAATGATCCAGGCGGCCAAGGCCCGACGTCGGGCTGTCGCGCCACGATGATGATGATGATGGGACACACGTAACGCATTAGAAAAAAGAGTCCATTATTTGTATTCAATTGACGATTTTTCAACTTTGTGGTAATTGATATTCATATTTGAAGTATAATTACTTTTGTCTTTACCACTGTTTTTATTACTACTCCTTACGCGTTTCGTTTTTTCAAACATCTTCAGAGGAATGGTTACATTTTTGTGCAAAATGGACTTGTATACTACGGAACTTAATTCTAAGTTGCTACCTGCTATAAAAGTGACAAAGGTAATTAAGGGCGTTTGAAACGAGGTTCAAGGAACATATGGGGGGATCGAAGTTTTCAAACTTCCATGAACATCTTAAGGAGTCAGGTCATAACATTGGAGTCGATTTTAATCCAGAAATATTGCACGTTTGTTCGAAGGGGAAAAAGCTTGACCTGCTGGAAGCTTTGGAAATTAATAGAATCAGTCGGATACCTGGAAAGGACCTTCTCAACGACCATACCGACATCAACCGTTCCCGACTTTTAAACCTAAAATTCTCGCAGGTATAAGCGTAACGCCCTTAATTACCTTTGTCACTTTTATAGCAGGTAGCAACTTAGAATTAAGTTCCGTAGTATACAAGTCCATTTTGCACAAAAATGTAACCATTCCTCTGAAGATGTTTGAAAAAACGAAACGCGTAAGGAGTAGTAATAAAAACAGTGGTAAAGACAAAAGTAATTATACTTCAAATATAGTCCATTATTTCGTTTCTTATTCTCCTGCCAGCGTTTCGTTCATCCGATGTCTGTGCATATTCCACTACGCCAATGTGGGGATCATCTTCCATTTCCATAGAATCATATAATGGAATATTGTAGTGGATGGCAATATTGTGCAGCGCGTTGCTGTGCGCTGCACAATATTGCCAGTTTATTATTGATGTTGCTTTTTTCGGAGAATAATGTAACTCCCTTTCTCTTAACAAACATCTAAATCGAACTTTTAACAGCCCGTTTGTTCGTTCTATAATGTTCCTCGTTTCAGCATGCTTTCTGTTGAAGTAAGCCTCTGGACACTATGATTTTTACTCGTAAGAGGAAAGACATAGAGATAACTCCCTTACGGCTTTTTGGTTCGGAAATCAAGGTGTCCAAGGAAGTGAAGCATCTAGGAGTTACCTTAGATGCGAAACTAACTTGGAATGTTCACGTTGATGAAAAGATCCAAAAAGCGAAAAGGATTTTGCATCAATGTAAGAGAGTGTGTGCTCGTAGGTGGGGAATTTCACCTAAAGCGACACACTGGATGTACACAATGATGGTAAGACCCATTCTAGCCTACGCATCAGTGGTATGGTGGCCAAAAGCCATGCAGAATACCACAAAGCAGAAGCTAGATGGGGTACAAAGGATAGCTTGCGTAAGCATATGTGGTGCAATGCGCACCACACCAACGCGAGCAATGGAGGCATTGCTGGGACTGCCGCCGTTGGACTTATTTATAAAGAAAACGGCGGCGCTTTCGGCAATACGCATGGAAAGGGATGCCATGTGGCATCGCTTTGGAACTAGCAGCGGTCATAAGAGCATCCTAGACATTATTCATGATGAGGTCAGGGAGACTCTAATGCCGGTAGAAGGCATGAGTAGACGTAGGGTAGTTGAAAGACTACACAAGACTCACATTGCAGATGGAAACATACATAATGAGTGTATGTACAATGACATCAGCATTTTTACTGATGGCTCTTTAATGGACGGTAAAGCGGGGGCGGGGGTTTACTCTGAAGAGCTAAACCTAGCATGTGCGCTTAGTCTAGGAGAGTATGTGTCCGTATACCAGGCAGAGATGCTTGGCTTGTTGCATGCGTTGGACCACCTGCTTGAAGGTCAGGTGCGGGGGAAGAAAATCCTTATTGCACTGGACAACCAATCGGTGATCAGACGCATGCAGCAAACGAACATAAACTCTAAACTGGTACTAGAGAGTGTCCGGAAGCTCAACACGTGTGCCTCAGAAAATGAGGTTACGCTGATGTGGGTAAAAGGACACATAGGTTCAACAGGAAATGAGGCGGCGGATGCCCTAGCAAAACAGGGATCTGCGGGGATCATTGGCCCAGAACCCAGAGTTGCTCTGGGGAACGGCATGATTAGAGCGAAGGTTGGGAAGTGGATGGACTCCATGCATCAACAAAGATGGCAGGAGCTAGTCACTTGCAAACAAGCTCGGAATGCAATGACCAGCCCTTTAGGCAGGGAAGCGAGAAAGATACTTAGTTATAAACGGAGTACTCTAAGCTGGATAACTGCCTTGGTCACAGGGCATGGTAATTTTAAGGCTCATCTGGCCAAGATGAAAATCGGGGAAGATGACGTTTGCAGGCTATGCCTGGAGGAGGCCGAGACGGCAGCACACATTGTGTGCGAATGTCCAGCATTGGCTAGCACGAGGTTGAGGATCACAGGCAGGCACACGATAAGTGTAGAAGCCATGAGTGAACTCAGCTTCAAACAAATGCTAGCAATAACACGGGACTCAGTGATGAAGAAAGAGGTCGACAATTATCAGTCGACATCTGGAAGTCACTGATGACCGGGAGGGGGCGAAAAGGGACCCAAACGTTAGTGGTCTGCTTCGGCTATCCCCCAGAGTATATAAAATAATAAGCCTCTGGACTTCCTTCAGCCGTTGCCCGATAGGGTGTTATGAGCCATGGCTCAAGCGGATATCCAGAGTCCCCTATACGTGGAAATATTAGTCATATAATTTAGTTTTCTACAAGCCAATAAATTCCTACCAAGTATCCAACTTGAAGTGTCTCCATTGATTCTTTCTTGCTTCAAGTATCGTCGTAGTGCAGATAAATTCCAGATAAAAGAATCGTGTGAAGCACCACCATATCGAGCATCAACGCAGCGGATCATCATGTTATAATCACATATCTGCATGTTTAGAGAATCAATCATATCGTTAAAAAAATGGCATGATTAATGTTTGAACATATTTCTCTCTCTCTCTCAATTGCCCTAACCCCTTGTGGGGCATAGCGCGCCAACTGTGGCCAAGTGGCTCAGTTGACGATTCTCGGCATAAACTGGTTTCGGAGAATGCAGTTGCCAGCATGCACCTCCTGCACATCCATGGCCACGAACTTCGTCGTGGACGGGATTCGAACCCGAAACGCCGGTAGTCAAACATGAGACTGACGCCTCAACACACTGCGCCACCGGTCGCCCCAAATATCCTTTACGATTAAAAAAATGGTGTTCATTTTCTGGTGGGGATAAAACTGCTACATGTGACCCATCGACACATCCTACTACACCCGGAAATCCCGTTCTACTATAAAAGTAGTTTTTGCTTTTTCGTTTTTCTTCGTCTGTTTGGCGAAAAGATATCCATTTTGGACAGATCCTATTTTCTATAGCCGCAATCACTTTGTCCAACGTAGCGGATATAGTTGATTGTGCCATGGCTACAAGATAATCTTGGCCAACACTTTTCTGATAGCTGCCGTCTGCAAAAAATCTTAAGGCAGCGGAAAGCTTCAGAACTGCCGGTATAGACGTCGAACGAATGCTGCTTTTCATCGCCGGAGTTATTTCCTCCAGTACGTCACAAAACGCACGCGTGTCTAACCGGAATAGCTTGATAAATCTGTTAAATATTCGCTTCAGTATTAACGTTCCTTACTGTGGGCACATACGATCAAATACAACCACCACCGAACTTCCAACGAACCATCAAATTTTATAAAACGGAGGAAATGAGATTTTCTCTTCCACTTGTTCTAAGAAATGTTATGGGTCATTGAACGTTCGGTTGTGGTTGTGTTCGAACGTGTATATCGAATATTAGTTTTGTCCGTTATAGTCCGGAAGTCGACGAGTGTTAACTACCCTCATCAAATTTTCCTGCAGGACTGTAATTAGATTATACATTTGGTATGTGCATTCACGGAGGTAATTAGCGCGTAAAAAACAAACTTATTCGACACACCAGCTTTCGCGAGGCAAGATTGGTTTTGGGTCCTATCATGTGATTCGATTCGAATCGAATTGCATGCGAAAGGATGAAAATAGTATAATGTAACTCGAAAACTAATTTCTCCATTGCAATAATCTCGATGTATTTGATACGTAATTTTCAATAGGAAGCGAGTGCTAGAAGATTTTTGAAATTGATGAATTGGTTTTTGGCTTACATGGTACCATTTTCAAACCTCGATGAGGGTTGTTTATCGACCCCGAATATCATCTTTGCGGGCAGGATTAATATTCCGTGAATGCACATACCAAATCTATAATCTAATTACAGTCCTGCAGGAAATCGCGATGAGGGTAGTCAACACTCGGTCGTCTACTTCTATACTTACAAATTTGATGGCAGATGGAGTGGATCTGATGCATCTCGCAATCTTCTCCAAACAACACTTATCTTGCCGATACTTCTTCGTCATCTAAGAAATATTCTCCAATGCTGAACATCCTTCGTGTATTTTTTTGAACTACAATATTAGACACTAGACACAATATTATTACAGATCACTTGTGATAAAAATGCTTCCGGCAAGATATTAAAAGCGATAAGGAATTAATTTTCAATTACCGACTGATACCTAAGTTACGAGTACTTGAAATTATTTTAGTCAACTGTCAAACGTATACTCCTCAAAACAAAATAAGGGCCACTAATAATTTTCCGATTGTTTTTTGTGGTTCTCCATACTCTCATACGTCGATTGTCATTAAAAAAAAAAACTTCACTTTACACTCATCCGTGAAAAGCACCTCACACCATTCCTCCATGCCCTATTCACTGTTATCGTTAACAAAACACTTGAAAAATAACGGCAGTCATAAAAATTAGTTATCGAAGCAAAAATATTCGGGTGGCCCTTATTTTGTTTTGAGTAGTATATATTAATTTATGAAAAATCCTCGTGGTTTCCAGGGAAATTTTCACATTGCATCAGGCAATGCAATTCATTCGATACGACCGAGTTACATGATACGGAATTGCAATCGAATTGGATTCGATGGTCGAATTATCTTTCGATACGAATCGAATTACGTGATAGGGCCCCAGGTATACCAAATTCCAGCATGATGTTTTATTGTACAATACTCCTCGATCGGTACTGTCGTATGCTTGATTAAAATCAAAAAAGATTTAGTACACGCCAACGTTGTATTCCCAGCACTTTTCCACGATCTACTTGACCGTGAGAAGCTGATCGATTGAAAATCTGTAATATCTTAAAAACCGCATTGATATTCGCCAATGATTCGTTCAGCGTACGGCTTTGTTCCATTTCCAGAATTTTCGTCAGTATTTTATAGGACGTACAGAATAGTGAGATACCTCTGCAATAATTTATTATATTTTTTATCGTAATAATGCCTACCTACATCTGCAACCTGGAACGGAATGAACAAAGAGAGAAAACACAACACCCCGATAAATATTTGCAATTATTTTTTTCTCTTTTATTAACCGATACGCAACTTATAACATTGGTTTAGTAAAAGAAAAAAATTAAACAACTGTCTAACCATTATCATCATCTTCATATCTCTCATCATCATCAGCATCGTTGAAAAATAAAAATTCGTAAAACTAAAAATAAAGAAACGTAACTAAAACAAATCAAACGAAAAAAAAAAGGAAAATCAGAAAATAAAAAAATAATTTTGTTTTTATATATATATAAGAAAAATGCTGCATTTTACATTGAATGAAACGTGCTAACATGTACAAACTATTCAACTCGTACAATACTAGTTTTTTTCATTTTTTTCATATTTTTTGTTTTTATGTTTTCATTTTTTTAATTTCTATTATAAATTCTTCTCGTAAATTTTATGACTTAATCTAAAATAGTTTTCATCATTTTTTTTATTTCATCATTTCTCGCTCGCGCGCTGCTCTCTCTCTCTTTCTTAATTTGCATATCAGTTATTTAATTTAGTTTTCTTCTGCTCGTCTTCTGTTTCTTCTTCGATTTTTTTGTTTGTGTGTGTGTTATATATTTAAAATTATCTTTATTCCATGCGTTAAATTCAATATACGTTTTCAAGTTTTCTTTTTTTTTCTTACATGTTTTGTTGTGTTCTTTTTCCGTTTGTTTTATTGTATTATAGTTTTAACTGATTTCACGTCATTTATTCACAATTGTTGTTTTTGTGTGAATTTTCTACCCTTTTTCTTTTTTTTATAAATATACTTTAATTAGAGGCGATGAATGTGTTTAAATATATTCATAATTTATTAATAAGCATTGATTGCATTTCATCATTTTCTTCATTTTTATATTATTCTGACTTCACGTGTAGTAACAAATTAAAGTTTAAGACGTTTTTTGTTTTTATTTTATTTTTTTTTTTATAATAGAAAACTAAAACAAATTTCCACTGTATTGTTTATTCTTTCTCACATTTTTTTTGTGTTTTTATTTTTTCGTTTTGTTTTTATTTTACATGGCGCTGTAAAATCATTTCTAATAGAAATGTATATATATAATAATGTGTATGTGTGTTTACTTAGACGTTTATAATTTTTTTCTCGTTTTTGTTTTTTTGTTTTACCTTATTCACTGAAATATACAATAAAAATTTTCATTTTCTCTTTTGTGAAACTATCGAAGCAACAATAATATTGTATAGGTATACAATAATTAATATATATATAAACAATAAGTGAAAGAAAATGTGTAAGAATAGAGGCGGAAAATGAAAACCCGAAATACGTGAGAACAATACAGAGAACAAATGAAAGAGGATAGACAACTAATTCCGATACATTTTCTACCGTTTCTTATTTTTTATTTTTGAGATTTTTTTTTCATCTCACCTTTTGCTTCCTTTTAGTAATACAATGTTACATTTTGTTATATAATTACAAATATTAATTGGTTTCTTTCAAAAATACAAAAAATTAAATCACTTAAGAGATAACAGAAAGGATGATAGAGGGATGGAAAAATGGATTGGGTCAAATGAGACGACTGTCTTATCATATTCGAAATTAAATTCTAACATTTAGGGCCGGTTTCTCGATGTCCGATTAAAGTTTATCGTACCGATAAACGCTAACCGTCACCTATTCTCTGGTTAAAAATTTAACGAAACAATAAACCCAAACAGCTAATACCGGCTGCTGAGATTTTGACAGCTAAAGCTCTGTACGTTGGCACATTCAGATCAGACAATTGAACTAGTCATAAAGACAGAAAGGTGTGGAAATTCATTCGATGAAAGGGGGGATTTTGAACCAAGTCAGCCGCAAATGAATGCTGAGAGTCCATGCAGACATAGAATTGAATGGTACAGACGACCGAATTCCGCCAAGAAAACAGCAGATTTTTCTACAGCATTGTCATATTTCGAGTTTTGCGATGCGATGCACACACCCTTAGGCTTGGTAATTTAACCGTCAGTTTAATGCTTCGATAATTTAATGTCGCGGTTAGTTAATCAGATATTGAGAAATCGGCCCTTATTATACTTTTTATTCATTTGTTTTTCGATAGTGACAGCCATCCCCCTTTGAAGACTTGTTCGGAATTCGTTGCGAGACGAGCGGGAAACACAGAATGATAAAAGGTAAAATCTGAAAATGACTGGTGTGTAGATTATCCAAACTGATCGAAACACAAATAGCATATGAATGCGTGGCTGTGTAAAACGACCACCCGTATTGCCCATTGTCGATTCGAATCGACATCGCATTGCCGACTACGTGTCGATGTCGTTTCGCAGCGACAATTGCAATGCCGGCTGAACAGAATAAAAACGATATACATAATTATAATTTCCATACGTACACTACATTATATATATAAATATACGTAAACGATAGATAGTGTGAGCGTGTGTGTGTGTGTATGCATGTGTGTTTGTGGATATATGGGATTGACTTTGATAAGACTCGATAGTGTGTATGTGTATAAAAAAAATAAGAATTTGTTATACTAGAGGGAGCGAGAGCATCAAAAAAATAAATATTTCTATATTTATAGTTTTTATTATTTTTTCATCTTTCTCATTTCTCCTCACGTTACACGTTTTTATTTTTATTCTATTTATTTCTGGTTTTTCACATTATTTTACTTTCTCCCCCATTTAGAAATTATATGCAGCAGCATTATATTATGTGTGTATTTATTATGTTTTGTTTATCCCCCCCGTTATGCATCAGAAATTTCTAATTTGTAATATTCAATATTTAAATAGAGCTTTTATATGTATAGTTTTTTGTTGTCGATTTTTTTTTTAATTTTTGTATAATTTTAATTTGTATTTCATATCATTTATATTACTATTATCATATCTCATATTTTATTTCTTTATTATGTATGGTGTGTAATTTGTTTTCATCTTCTCATTCGTCTGCTTCATTTCTTAGCAACATTTTCGCCATCGCCTTCCATTTGTTTGCTGTTGTTGTGTAGGGATATTATCAATTTCGCATATTATATGTATATATATATATATATATCTTCCTTTCGCAGTTGGCTTTTATTCTTAAATTGTTTTTCTGTAATATATATATATTTTTATTTATGTCTAATTTTTTCTGTTTATAATTTTATTATTATGTAATTTTTTCTCTCATATTTTTTATGTTCTCCTCCTTCATTTCCTTTTTTTATATCATCTCTTGCATAATTTATATATAAATATATAAACACGTTAATGCAATGTTATTAAATCAGTACTACATCACTTTGTCGCCGAAATGGCAACACCAGCACCCGAATTTGCAGCAATACCACCACCACCACCACCTTGCTGTTGATTGGCGAGAGATGCACCACCACCGCTACCAATGCCACCGCCAATAGTTGAATTATTAGTGGGCGACGAGGATGATGAAATTGATGAAATTTGAATTGGATTCGATGAGGCGCCACTGCCGCCAACGCCGCTAGCATTGTTCTGTTGATGCATCAATGGATTGTTGTGGTGTTGTTGTTGTTGCGACGAATTCATCGATTGTTGCGATCCGCCCGTCGAACTGTTGAGAGAATCATGTCGCGGTCGTCCGCTACCGCCACGACTTATTTCCAGATCGTGCAATTTTTTCCATAATTCTTCGCGATCTCGTTCACGTTTCTTTTCTCTGTAAATAAGCGAAAGAAAATACGTTTGATTATTGGTGATCATGAGAATTGGTATTTTGTCACAGTGTCAAAACATAAATTGAGTTGATTTGGATGGTTGAGTTGTTGTTGTTGTGACGGGTTTAGAATATGCACGGGGGGGGGGGGGGGGGGGGGGGAATTCCTTCTCCGTAGTCTTCCTTGTGGGCGCTCCTTGGTAACGGCAGTGGGTCAAACCGCTAACGATCAAGTCTTTAGCGATAAGACAGTTTGGAAAAAGGCAGATAGCTGTAGCCTAAATGACTCACCAACACCTGAGCGTCTAAACCTGAGACGCTTAGGATGGAATGATTTGTGTAGTTGGACCTGCTACATAGTTTTGTAAACTCCAGCACGTTTATACACTTATTAAACCATCTGAAGCAGCTATCTCTGAGGCCACACCCTGAATGCTGACAACTCGTCCATGTAAAAACCACTCCACGTCAAGAAACCTGGAAAATAAGTCTCGGATTGGACGGATCAACAACGACGATTACGCAAACGACTAACGGATTATTCTTTCGGATCCTGGAATGCACACTCCCTGAACAAACCGGGGGCCGAGAAGGCCCTCCTTCAACAGGTCGAAAAGTGCAAACTGAGCGTTACTGCAGTCCGGGAAACAAATTGGCTTGGCAGCGAGATCAATGACAAGAAACCGCACACAATTTTTACAAATGGCAAACCATCGGGCCGCAAGGAGTTTGGAGTAGCATTTATAGTAAACAATCACCTCAAGCCGCACATTACTGACTTCAAATCCATAAATGGGTCACCAGACGCACATACCGTCAGCCAAATTGACCACGTCCTCATTTGCAGGAGATGGGCGTCTAGTGTGATGGATGTCCGCTCTTATCGAGGAGCAAACTGCGACTCAGATCATCACTTGGTGAAGACGTTCTACAGAAGCAAAATTTCCTCAGTGCACCAATCGAGAATCAGCCCTCCCAAAATCTTTGCGATTGATAAGCTTCTGAGCGATGCTACAGCGGTGGCGTATACTACCGCCCTTGAGGAAAGACTATCGCCTATGCTACACAACATCAGCAACACAGGCGTCCATGGGTTCTGGGAAGAACTCAAGGGTACCATCAGAGATGCCGCAGAGAAGGTCGTGGGATATAAAGCCCGGCGAGCGCGAAATTACTGGTTCGACGAAGAATGCGAAAACTCACTTAACGCGAAAAATGAGGCCTACAGACAATGGATTCAACGAGGAACCAGAGCCAGAAGAGACAAATATGACGAGCTACGGTGAATATCGAATAGAATAATTAGACGTAAGAAACGTAAATACTTTGACGAGCGTTGCTGAATATAAACGAAAACTTAGCTAATAGCAACACCAGACAAGCGTACAAACTAGTAAATACAATTCAGAACAGCTATCAACCCAGGACTAGCCTTTGTAAGGACAATGATGGAAACATCATCAGCGACACCGATGGCATTAACCAACGATAAGCCTCTTATTTTGAAGAGCTTCTGAACCTACCACCTAACATCCCCACACAAGAACGCTCTCGACGATATTGTTGATCTAGGCCCACCCATACAACCCCCGACAGTAGAGGATGTTGATCTCGCGTTGGGGTCACTAAAACGAAATAAAGCGCCGGGCGCTGACGAGATTCCAGCTAAACTGCTAAGATTCGGCGGAACGGGTCTAGCTAATGCCATACATCAATTACTGCTGCGAGTGTGGGAGGACGAGGAGATCCCAGACGATTGCCGCAGAAGCATCATCTGTCTAATTCACAAAAAGAGAGATATACTGCGGTGTGAGAATTACAAGGGCATATCACTAGTTTGTACGTCCTACAAAATTTTGACGAAAATTCTGGGAAATAGAAAAAAAAACCGTACGCAGAACGAATCATTGGCGGATATCAAAGCGGTTTCAGACCTGGTCGCTCCACAACCGGTCAGCTCTTTACGGCCAAACTGATACTCCAGAAGTGCTGGGAGTACAACGTAAACGTATACAAAATCTTTGTCGACTTCAAGCAGGCATACGACAGTATCGATCGTGGAGTACTGTATGTACAATATCATGCTGCAATTTGGTATACCGGCCAAATTAGTGCGACTGACAAAGATGACGACGACCAAAACTCCGTCTCACAAGTCAGGATCCAGAATAGACTTACTGATCTATTTGAAACACGCACTGGCTGACACATGGCGACGGACTGGCTCCGAAGCTCTTCAACCTAGCACTGGAATACGCTATTCGTTCGGGCTATGAATTTGGACAACAGCAACACGCTACTCATCAAGTCGACACAATTAGCAGCGTACGCCGACGACATCGACATCAACATCATGTCTTGAAGATTGGTCGACGCAGAAGAACTTCTGCATACGCTCGATACCGCTGCAAAAGAAGTTGGACTACGTAAATAATGATGCAATCGACGACAAAATGCAAAATCGAGCATCAATGTGGGGGACCTCAACATCGAGTTCGTGAACGACTTCATATACCTGGATTGCAACTTGTCAAAAACGCCTCCGAAACTGACGAAATCAAGCGACGGATACATTTAGGTAATAAAACTTTTTTCTCGGTCCTCCCCATAATGAAATCGAAGCATGTGCACAAAAACACGAAGCTCCGCGTGTACAAAACCATTATACGACCAGTGCTATGCTATGGCTGCGAAGCATGGACCCTAACTCAAGCCTCTGGAAACATGCTAGACACATTCGAACGTAAGGTGCTGCGGCGAATTTTCGAGGCTGTTTGCGATCGAGATGGATGGCGCATCCGGTACAACCATGAGTTGTATGAACTGTACGAAGAGCTGCAAGTCTCGAAAATCGTCAAACTGCAACGACTTTAATGGGCAGGGCATGTACAACGAATGGACGATGATCGCATGCCAAAGAGAGTAATGAATGCAGTACGGGTCGACGGAGCGAGACTGCCTAGACGACCGAGATCTCGTTGGGAGAGCTCAGTATATGTGGACGCCGAACAGCTGCTGGGCTTCCGAGATTGGAGGACGCGGTCACGTGACCGAGATAATTGGAGGACAACGAACCAGGCGGTCAAGGCCCGACGTCGGGCTGTCGCGCCACAATGATGATGACGATAGTCCTCCGCGTGGGCGCCCCCTGGAACGGCAGTGGTCACTGACCATTGCTAACCAATGTCAAGCCACCAGTGATGGCGGTGCGATGATATGGTTGAGGTAAACCTTCCCCCTTGTGGTGTGGGACGTAAAAATAATACCACGACTTTTCCCTTTGACGGCCTGTCGTTAAAACCGACAAACAAAGGACAGGATGTGTATGCCAGCAACTTGCACTATCCGAAAACTTCTATACGCTAACGAAACGTCAACTATGCCTCGGATAAGGGCTGACTCAACGGTTACGACTTTTGGCTATCGTACAATGACAAAGATTGGATTCTGAAATGTGCGTACTCTCCTGGACAATGGATCAGAGGGTCCCCAAAACGCACGATTTCTTCAATTAGAGAGTGAATTTCTGAGTTCTGTTCTTAGGAGTTAGTGAGATAAGATGCTGGAACAGCGGCGAATTTATCTCTCCAACGGACAACACTGTAATGTTATACTCCGGTAGAGCTACCGGTAGTGCTCGTGAGTCAGGTGTGGGGCTCCATTTAACCAGAGCCGCTCGAAACCGTCTCTTATCCTGGGATCCGGTCTCCGACCGAGTCATGACCGCCAGGTTCCGGGCCAAAATGAGAAACATCTCAATAATACAATGCTATGCTCGAACTGAACCCGACAGTGTCTTGGCGAAAGACTCCTTCTACGAAGAACTAAACGCCGTTCAGAGCAGAACACCTAAAGGTGACATTATAATGGTTATGGGTGATTTGAATGTAAAAGTTGGCGCTGATAGCTATGGGCTGAGACATGTGATGGGGAGACACGGTCTTGGCGATCGTAATGACAACGGTGAAAGATTTGTAGAGTTCTGCAACTTTCACAGTCTCTTCATCGGTGGTATTGTACTATGTTTGAGCATAAGGACCACCACAAAATCAGTTGCTTCTCTGTTGATCGGCGGAGATCACAAAACCAGATCGACCACTTTGCCATTAGTAAAAGATTCAAGAGTTGCCTCCTGAACGTGCGAAACAAGAAGGGTGCCGATAATGGAATGGGAAGAGACCATTATCTTATGATCGCTAATGTTCGATTGCGTATTGCAGCCGTGCGTCGCCCTAGCAACGAAAGATACAGGCGCCGCAAATTCAACACCGCTCGATTAAAAAATCCAGCTGTCTTACAACAATATAATGACCATCTTGCGCAAAAAGCAGCTGAGATAACTAGTCACCCAGATAGTGACATAGATTAAAACTGGGATGCCATAAAAAATTCGTGCATTGATAGCGCAGATAGCATCCTTGGCACAAACCCGAATTGCCAAAATAAGCCCTGGATGTCCGACGCTTCATGGCAGCAGATTGTTGAAAGAAAAGAACTGAAGGTTCGTTTGGTTGCAGCATCACACCGCCAATCGAAGCAGCATCGAAACTCCTTTACCTTCAGAAAGCTCGAGAAGTCCAGCGTAGTGTACGACGCGATAAAAACACAAACACACTTTCCTTCTTGCATTGAAGGGTTTTGGCAGCTCTTGGCCGTTGTGAAACGGGTCGCTCCGGTGCGTAGAACCGGCTGCCGCAGGAACGTCCGTGTGACAGAACAATATTGGTGGCGCTTGACCTGTCGAAGGCCTTCGACACTGTCAGCGTTTCTGTCTGATATCAACTGTTCACCGCTTCCGACGCAAATAGTGAAATGGATTGCCAATTATCTCGCTGGCAGGCAATCCTACACAGAATTCAGGAACAGCAAATCTAAGCTTAGGAAGATCAAACAAGGGGTACCTCAAGGAGGAGTTCTATCTCCTACCTTGTTCAATCTATACCTCTCAGGACTCCCAGCACCACCTGAAGGGATCGATATTATCTCCTACGCTGACGACTGTTCCATTCTAGCAACAGGGAATGACATAGCGGCTATGTGCAGAAACATCAACGGTTATCTTCAACGACTAAACTCGTTCTTCATAAACAAGAACTTGACCGTCTCAGCGCCCAAATCCTCGGCAACACTATTCACCACCTGGACGAAGGAGGTCAAGATGCAGCTTGATATCTCTATCGGGAATCATCCTATTCCTACTATAAACCATCCTAAAATCCTAGGAGTTACGCTAGATAGCATGGCCACATCATCACCCTATGCGATAGGATGCGCAGTAGGAATAAGATCCTCAAAGCCCTGGCCGGTAGCACCTGGGGCAAGGACAAAGAAACTCTACTGGTAACGTACAAAGCAGTCGGAAGATCAGTGGCCAACTATGCGGCTCCTGTGTGGTCGCAGAATCTCTGTGACACGCAATGGAAAAAGATTCAAACGTGCCAAAACGCCGCTCTCCGCACTGTTACAGGCTGTCTCCTGATGTCACCCCAGGACCATCTACATCAGGAAACCAGGATGATGCCTTTAAGAGATCACAACCAGCTTCTTGCCAAGCAATAGGGTTGCTATCGTAGTGATCACCCTAACGTCAATCTCATGGACAAGGCGCCGCCGCCCAGACATGTCAGGCGCGACCTGAGGGACCTTGAAAGAGACGTCCAGAGATACAAAAGGGAACCATTTGATAGTAACGCACATAGGTCGGCCATCGCAGCAATACATCGAGAAGAGGGCAACAAGTCAATAGCAAGCTTAGGTTCGAATCCAGTGCTCTCGTCCATACCACCAACGATATCTCAGGAAGAGGAAAGACTTCCGAGAGCCACGAGAACAACACTCGCCCAACTTCGGTCAGGCTGGTGTTCGCGACTGGACTCCTACCTATCTCGCATTGACCAGGACGTCTCAAACACCTGTCCTGCATGTAATGAAACTCCTCACGATGTAAACCATATCTTTCACTGCCCAGTTGCACCCACTTACCTGACCCCAAGATCGTTGTGGGAGAACCCAATAGAGGCAGCTAATTTTCTTTCCCTCAACACTGGGGATGAAGACGATACTATAGACATGTAACAGACAAACACATCGAATTCTGACCATTGCTACAACAACGCGATAAAAAAGGTTTTGCGAATTCTCTTTTAGTCTCAGCAGAAGAAGCTGCAAAAAGCAACAACTTAAACGCCGTATACAGTGTCATCAAGGAGTTTACAGGTGGTCGTAATTCCTGCCAACATCCGGTGAAGGATAGTGATGGAAAGCTACTTATCTTGGAAGAAGATCAAATGAAGCGGTGGAAAAAACACTTCGTCGCGGTTTTGAGCGGGGTAACCTCCGGTGAAGTTCCTCCTCATAGATAATTTAGCTAAAAATCAAAATGTCCGTATACGGTCCACTGCCCCGACTAAAGAGGAAATCGTCACTGCAGTTATTGCACTAAAACCAGGAAAGGCCGCCGGACTCGACGGTATCCCTGCCAAACTTTATCAAGCAGCGCAAAGCGTAACTGCCGATTTGCCCACTTGTTGATAAAGCGTGGAATACAGAGACCTTTCCCACTGAGTGGAAGGCAGGTTTGATCATCAAACTTCCGAAGAAGGGTAGCCTCACAGACTGTAATAATTGGAGAGGCATTTGTGTGCTTCCTGCCGTTGCCAATATAATAGCTAAAATCGTCCTGGAAAGACTCAAGGCCCACTTAGAAAGCACAATTGATAAAGAGCAGGCTGGTTTTCGACCCGGATTCTCCTGTGTCGATCACATTAAAACCTTGCGAATCATCATCGAGCAATGCGCTGAATACGATACTCCGCTTCACTTGCTTTTCATCGATTTCGAAAAGGCTTTCGATAGTGTGAACCGGGATTCTACATGGGCGCCCTTGCGCAGGAGAGGCATCCCTGAGAAGCTTGTGGCTATTATTAAGACAACCTATAACGGCGCGAAATATCGCGTTCTGCATAAAGGTAAGGTGTCGGGGGACTTTGAGATTCGCAGTGGAATTCGGCAGGCGTGCATCCTCTCACCGATCCTATTCCTCATAGTGATCGGCGATGTGTTGCATGCAGCCCTATCCGGCCTAGACAGAGGAATTCATGGACTTTGACATCTTATCTACAACATCTTGACTACGCTGATGACACAAAATCATGGATCTGTCCGCAATGGCGTTAGATCTCGAGAGGCAAGCAAGGTTGGGCTAAAGATGAATACCAACAAGATCAAGGGTCTTAGCCCGCCATTGCGAAAAAGAAATTCGCCATCAATATTAATGGGCAGCCTGTGGAAAAGGTGGACAACTTCGTCTACCTGGGTAGCATTGTTGCCGAAAATGGTGGTACGGAGCAGGACATCGCTCGTCGTATCAACCAAGCTAAATGCGCCTACGGCATACTGTCCAAAATCTGGCAGAGCAGTTATCTCAGCATCAAGACCAAGCTGGGCCTGTTTCGCTCCTTGGTACTCTCTGTTCTTTTGTATGGGAGCAGTACATGGAAAGTTTCCGTAAGAGTTACCAGAAAGCTGCAAGTTTTCGTCAACTCACGTCTTCGTCGAATTCTAAGAATCGTCTGGCCCGAAACAATATCAAATGAAGAGCTAAGTCGGCGTACGGGGCAGATGCCAATCCACGAATTGATAGGCAGGCGAAAATGGCAGTGAATAGGTCACACATTGCGGAAGAGTGATAAATGCATTGCTTTGCATGCCATGAAATGGAACCCCATTTCCAACCAAGGCCGACCAAGAGGGGGTCCTAGAATCACATGGCATCGATCTGTGCCAAAGGAGTGTACGGCTCTGGGTAACTCTTTTGGGGAGTTGCGCCCCATTGCCCAGAACAGAGTACGATGGCGCCATTGCGCAGGAGCAGTTGACGTGCTATGCCCCACTAGGAGTGAAGGCAAAGTAGTAGTAGTAACACTGGACAATGGGATAAAACATGAATATTTGCAAAAAAGCTGCATCCTTCGATTAATTTCAGTCTTTTATTGTGGAGATAAATTGATTAAAGCTCATTCATGATAACGTTCTCAGTAGCCGCTCTACGATGTTACATCTAGAGAGGCAGAGGTTGAATCCTCGGCGCGTTAATAAAAACTGCCTGTGGGTACTACTAAAACTATAATAACGCTCCGAGCTTGTCAGTTGCATGCTAGCAGCTGCACCATCCGAAAATGTATGCTACCAAAACGTCAAAGAAGCATGGTAATGCAAGAGATGTTGATGCGCCCATGCCCCTGGAGGGGTCAAGACAATTAAAAAAACGGTCTTCATTTTCATCGGAAAGTTACAAACAGTCAATAGAAATTCTCTCGGAGAGATGCAACTGCACCCCAAAATCGCTAGGAATAGTCAAACGATTCGTTGACGGAAAATGTTATAAATTTACTAAATCCTACAAACAAAATCAATTGACTTACTTTTGTCGTTCCGCTTTATAGCTGGCGGTTAATTCATCAAACAATTTCGAATTCATTTCCATAAACGTTTTCAGCACATTATAGACAAGTGCGACTATCGTTTGGTTCCAATGTTCTTTACTTATTCGATACAATGCAGGAAACATGATTGGCATTATAACAGCATTATTCTCTTCTATAAGTGACATGGCATATTCATTATTCCATAGATATAAGGCTCGCTCGGCGACCTGCAGTGAAAAATAAAAAAGAAATCCAATTAGAAATCAGTACATACACACACTCTCAGCTATCCACACAACGTACCTGAAAATGAGGACTTGATACACATTTGGCTATTTGTCTGAAGAGAGGCTCTTGAATTTTAACAAATTGCGGCGGATCAATAACATCTAAGATTTCTTCGATTTCACCTAAGAACATCACTTCCTTTTGCGAACATGTTTTTGGCCAAAACTTTAATAAACCCCGAACAACCGGCTCGGTTAATGATGCATCCTTCTCGAGAAATTGAACGATACAGTATGCAAGTTGAGCATGATATAATGATAAACACTTGACTTTGTGCAATGGTAATAACACTTTCACTAAAAACTGTTTGTGCTCAGCTTTTAGTGGCAATGCAAACCCGTTAATTATGCTAAAAAAAGATGAAGAAAATCATGAAGTGGATTAGATTCGAATGATAGGTAAAAATTAGGTTATTGTGAGATGATTTACCTCCCCAAGATTTCCAGCAGTTCACCGACGCCATTAAAATGTTCCGTTTCATATATAAAGCGCAAGAATATATTGTTAATTTGTTTCCGTATAAAAGCACGTAGTCCTAAAAATTTTCCATAAATTCTGTGCAAAACGGTTTTCAGAAAATCTCGCTCTCGTGGATCCTCGGAATCGAATAGTTCTAATAACTGAAAAAAAAAAATGCAGAAAATTTAATCATTAGTTGTCTGTTGTGTTTGGAATGGAAAATTTCCAACGTTTGTGGGATATAAAAAGTTTATTTAATGTGAAGAGTTCAAGGTATTTTATTGTCGCGATAAACAATTTAGATTGCTTTATACCAGGGCTTCCCACAGCGAGGCAGCTCTCTCCCGCTCTCGATCCCTGATCTGCTTCCTGACAAGGCAAATTGTTATAGCGCAGAAAGCATTTGGGCCCATGCAGGGGACAGCAGCTAGCCGTCTGGTAAGCTCGTCTGCTTGTTCATTGCCTACAATGTCAAAGTGTCCAGGAACGCACACTGTAGATTGTAAGGTTATTTGAGACTCCAACGATGGCGATGTTAAGGATATCTTGACAAGACTTCACCAGCCTTGAATATGTTGATGTACTAGTCAGCGACATGATGAAGATTCCTAGGTTCTTGTTTATGTAGCCTGTAGCCCGGCACAGTCGCGCACACACTTCGATGCCGTGAACTTCCACTTGGAAGACAGTGTCCTGGGCCAACAATTCCCGCACCCCATCCCCCAACCTTTTTTTTAACCAACCGTGAACCATTTTCTTGTGTTGGGATGTAGAATTGCTGTCTATCCCACACAGTTGACTGGCAGGAGTGTTTAAAGCCTAACACCATGACCAGATCAGGTCAGATGGCCGAGCGTCTTGTGACTTAGTAGCAAGCTGTTTTGTTCCGGATTCCGTCTAATTTGTGCACTACAGACTTTAAGCCGCCTCTGTTTCGATATGAATGTGCAGTGGCAATAAATCAAGCAAAGCCTCAAGGGTCGCAGCAGTAGGACAGGACCGCAGAGCTACCGTTACGATGTGGCATCCATACCTCTGTATTTTGATGAGAGTGCCCCTACCAGTGGAGGTGTCCGCTCTTTTTTTTCACCAACCAAACAATTCGGGGCTCTGCATACTGCCTGCAGATAAACAAAGCTTTTGTAGCCTTTTCGGGTGTTACCCTAAAATGATCTGACTGGAATTATTTGCTGTCAAGTGTAACTCCCAGATACTTGACGATGTTTGCCATTTTCACTGTGGAGTTGTACAGAGTGGGATCATTTCACCGCCCTGAGCTTCCTTCGACGGGCTGCACCGAAGGCCACTAATGTAACCCCATTCTTAAACTACGCGTAGCAATCCTCTTTCGATGATGTCGAGTAGAACCTTTTCAAATTTACCCGTCGACGACGATAATAACAAAGTCATCCGCGTATCCTTGTGTTGAAAACCCCAACCAACCACATTAGCGTGTCTACAACGATGCACCAATGCAGGAAGATAGCACACTTCCCTGAGGGTAGCCTCGCGTGACGGCTGCTGTGAGAGTGGTATCTCCAACTTCAGTGATGACCCTTCTGGAAGAGAGCATTCGTTTCTACCAGACTGCAGTGAGGGTGTCGGCATCTTTTGCTATAAGAGGGCCGTCGATAGAATCAAAAGAGGTTAAATTTCGCTGTGAAAGCCGCTTCGATGTCACCAACAATGTTGTGCAGACCATATTTAATGAATTTGCCGGATTGATGGTCAAATTGTCTAGGGTGAACCGGATTACTCACAAGGAGTGAGCTCCTGATGTAAGCATCAATGATCTTTTCCATTGCTTTTAGCACAAATGATGTTAGGCTGATTGGCCGATAAGATTTAGGGTCGTCCAAAGATCTGTTATGCATTTTGAGAATTAAGACCTCACTGACCTCTAAGGCTGCATTCACATAGCGAGCCGATCCGGGCGATACGATGTGATGAGTGTTCACATTGCAAGCCTTGCGATGCCGAGCCGAGCGATGGCTTGCGATGCGATGAAGGTCAGAGATGCTCACACTACATGCAATGGTGGAGTGGAGGCTAATTTAATTCAAGGAAGACAATCCGCTCGACATCATGTCGTTTTTGATTGATCCAATACATTTATTTGTTTGAAAAGGGGGCACTAAAAATAGGAGGGCGTCGCCATTGGGTGCATCCCATTAATGAAGAAAGGACCAGTATTGGTGAATTTCATCATCTCTTCCGCGACCCCAGACAAGATGAAGAGAGATTTTGGAGTTACTTTCGTATGAGCACAACCACGTTCGATTACATAGTATCGTAGATTTCAAGCAGTCTTTCGCACCGGATCCCGCTTGTGATAATGCTTATTTTTTTGATTCCACAACACGGGACGATCCCGGACGCTATGAATTAGCAATTCCATATCCATTTGGCGAGTATACTATACTCCTACTCGCACCAAATTACTGTACAACATACAACTCGTACTCTAGCATAACAAATGTTCACCAATTGAAAGTTATGAGTTGCGTTGTAGTGCCAGATCACACTGCATAAGACTATGTATCTCTTTATCCTCGTGTACTTTATTAAAGTGGTAATAGCCTTTCATTTAAGCCATCCTGAATAAAAAAACCTACATGCATTTTTGATCTCAGGCTATTGGTACATCAAATATTACTGTACAGCTCGTGCTCGCACCACACTCGCAACATCTGAAGCTCCATAGCACAACATCGCAAAGCCCATTAAATTCCATCGCACCAAATCAGCAGCTGGTACTCGCACGAAAACGCAAAGTTATTTGTGATGCCATCGGGGCCAGCGCTCGGCTCGGTATCGCATCGCGCGAAATGTGTACACTCAAAGCGTGATTCTATTTAAAATGAAAACTTCCCATTTTCTTGCGATGACCGCTTATAATCGCAAGCCATCGCTCGGCCCGGTCCGGCATCGCACACAATGTGAATATCCACTAAGACCTGGGAATGTAGCCCAAAGCAAAGCTGCATCTGGAGATGCTTAATAGGAAGAAGAGCTAGAAAAATTCCGCCAGTGGGGCTCGAATGAAATAATTGCCCACTTGACTTTTTCATGTGTAAAGATTTTAGTGATCATCACACCGACGCGAAAAAAATCGCACGGCGAATCCGCGGCATCAAAAGTCTGATCATGGCGTTTTATGAGGATGCCCACACTGACGCGAATTTTTCCGCGGCGTCAAAATTCGCTGCAGACCAAGTTTTTCCCGCCATGACGCCGCCGTTTCTCTTGTTCGCAAGTCATTTTGTTGTTGTTTCTGAGTGGACTATGCGTTTGCTTAAACATGTGGACCAATGATAAATACCAAAATGCACAAGGAATAGTGATATCTTATTAGAGAAGGCGAATCCGAATTTTTCCGCTGGGACTTTTTTCGCGTCGTTGTGATGATCACTTTTTGATTACTTACATCGGGTGGCTCTTGGGGCATAAAATAGTTGCCCAAATTGCTGCTATCTTCGTGTTTGATAACACAGCCGGGGAAGTACGTATCAGGAAGAAGCTTTCCTGAGCTACCGTAATCTTCTTTGACACTGCTGTATGTTGTTTTTAATGTTCTTTTTTTGCTAACGGAACCTCGGGTAGGAATAGTTGACGCGCTATACGACGCAATGCTAACGGTAAGGCATATGCTCGACCTCATCATTAGTACTAAAAATCGAAATGACAAGAAAAAAGCGAAGATGTTCATCGGCCAAAACTGCCCTGATGTGAGACAATCATCTTGTCCACTCTCTAGTACTCTAACCCCAAGGGAGACCTCGCTTATACCAATGGTCTCTAGCTTGGGACATCCAACACCCAAGGACAATAATGCCACAACAAGCATCTAGTCCTAGCCTTGGCGTGGTTCAAGCCAACTTGCACCACGCCAAGACAGCCTCGGATGTTATGGTAGCCAGGTTTGCCAGGGAGAACCTTGGCATCGCTCTCACACAAGCGCCATGGTAAGTGAAAGGAGTAATTAAAGAACTAAAGGAGAGCAATCATCATCTTCGTGGCGTGACAGCCCGACGTCGGGCCTTGGCTGAAAGGTAAGCAATACTTCGCTAATTTATGACACCGATGCGACTAGACCTCGGGCTTACGTCATCGTGAGGAAAAGCATTACGTACATTTGCCTTTCAGAACTCACCAGCAGCGATCTCGTTGCTATTAGCATTAACCCGGCTGAAGGAAGCGAATCGAAGAAAATGGTGATTGTGTCGGCATACTTCCCTGGGGACTCAGCAGTTCCCTCAAATCAGATCCTGAAACTTGCCGACCACTGCAAGAAGCATAACATGCTTCTACTAGTCGGCTGTGACACCAACGTACACCACACAGCCTGGGGTAGCACTGATATCAATAGCAGGAGTGAGTACCTTCTTGGCCTTATCGCTTGTTTAGATCTCGTGATCAGGAGGCATCCCGAGCCATTATAGTATTGGCTGCTATAAAATCCCCGTGGGATATTGATGAGGCCCAACAGCAGGCATACACTACTATAATTGGGCAATTGAAAGATGTTGAATAGAAACATTTATTAGAGAGGTCCCCACATTTGACTTGTCGGTCATGGGACCTCAAGGTAGAGTGCGTGAAGAGGCCAAGGGTCCTATAATACCCGGACCCAGATGTGTGCGCGATGGCACCTGAGCCGCCCGACAATCATTTCCTCCTTATAGGCGCATTTTGTTGTCCATTTTCTCTGCCCATTTGTTTGAGTTGTTTTCCCCAAGCCTATGAATTTTTATTAATACGTAACTACAGGGGCAACGAGCGGTGGAAATCCCGCCCACGTCTCCTGAACTGATCTAAAGCAAGCATAAGCCGCTACTTAGCTCGTTCAGAGACCTTTGTTTCCGCCAGATCGTACAGCCCGGCCTTCACGGTCATTTTCCAACCTTAGGCTCTATCCCCACGGGCATATTTGGATATCCACCAATCGTGTGTTTGCACACACGGGTTGTCTCGTAATCGGCTCGTCGGCGATTTGAACTCCAATTCCCAAGCAAATGTATGGAGATGCTCACACGGGTCGTTCACTGGTCGCAACGTAAGCGAATCGATTTGCTTGGGAAGTGGAGTTCGAATCACAGACGACCCGATTACGAGACGATCCGCGTGAGTAAACTTACAGTTTACTGGTCCAAATCAATATTAAATGAACAGCTGAGTCGGCGTATGGGTCAGATGCCAATCGACGAACTAATACACAGACGAAAATGGCAGTGGATAGGTCACACATTGCGGAAGGGTGATAACTGCATGGCTGGACATGCTATGAAATGGAACGACCCTATTCCCAATAAAGGGCGTCCTAGAAATTCATGGCACCGATCTGTGGCAGAAGAGTGTGCGTCGCTGGGTAAGTCGTGGAAGCAGATACGTCCCATCGTCCAAAACCGACTACGATGACGTGCAGGAGTAGTTGATGCGCCATGCAAAGTAGAATCTGGAATGTGAAACTTTAGCCCGCTAAAAATGTTTTAGGCATCTATTTCGTGAACGGGTGGCAGTTGTCTCGATGAGTCAGTCGATCAGATACACTGAGACAGCTCATTCTTGAACCTAAGATATAGTCGCTTACAATAGGTACATTCATTTCACCCGGTCTCAGATCCATTCCAGTACAAAACGACTGGCCGTGTTTGATGTCAGAACTCGTATAGGATCCTAAAGGATCAAACTTAAAAGGGAATTTTTTGAACGTCAACATGTGTCTCGAAAATTCACCACTATCTATTTGTATATGTGTCAACAATTCGCCTTCATTTTTGCCGCCGTATGTTAGCTGTTTGAATTCGCTCGTCACCAATCCGGAGCGTTTGACCCACTCTGGATCTGAAACGGGCGAAACGAAGACGAGTAATAATATCAGAGCAATAGTACAATACATAGAAAAATCGCAGAATTAATGTCTCACGGCACACGCACATTAAATATTCATACTGGCATAGTAAACAAGATGATAAAATTACGAATTACAAGAAAGACACTCAATACAGCCTATTCAAGTATTAAATACTCATTTGCGCTTACCCCTGGCGCATAGCGCGTCAACTATTCCACGTGGCTTAGCTGACGTTTCGTTGGCATAAACCAGTTTCGGCCAATGCATGTTGCCAGCATGCACCTCCTGCTCCCATTTAGGCCGCGTTTATCCAATCTGTGGGAGTCACCGCGGTTTACAAATTGACATTGAATTTAAATGCAATCTCGCCGCTCAACAATCCGCGGCGGCTTCCGCTTTAGCCTCAGCCTTACCCGCCTACCTGCGTCAAGTCGGTAGATGTTGTGGCTCATTATTACGCCCCGCCCACAGAGAGAAGAGAACATAAACATTCATGGCCACGAACGCCGGGGACGGGACTTAAACCCGTACCGACGTTAGTCATACCTGAGATTTGAGTATTAAATCTATGCTCTACAACCTTTAAAAAATAAACATCTATGATCGCTTACCTGTAAAACGAATTTCTGATCGATAACACGTTTACCAATTGTTGCCTGAAAATCTTGCGATTCCAAAAATCTCAGGAATACTTCATAAACTAATTGTAGGTGTGGCCATGACGCTTCTAATGTTGGATCATCTTCTTCAGGGTCGAAATCAGGATTTTCGCTTGGAGGCAGTGTACGAAATAAATTGCAAGATATCTGTAAAAACGGGTGAAGTATTCGTTAGAGGGCCTCCATTAATTTGATTTCGGTAAATGACCGCAACGTACCATTCTAATAATCTCAGGATATACAGCCTCCGTTAGGACACCTCTTCCATGTGTTATGTATGTTGATAGATCATTTAAAGCTGCCCTCTTGATTTCTTTGCCTTTTAAATCTGACACGGGATCCATAAAGTCAAACGATACGCAACACTGTCGCAACTTACGTATGAACAATTCTTCTTGTTCTAAACTTGAACAGTCCGCTGAAACATAGAAGGAAAGAAAGTAAGTCTATGAATTGTAGTTTTCATGTTAATAAAGATAAATCAAACGACATTTTGCAGGACGAATCCGATTCAATATTGGAATCGCCTAATACAAAAAACACCGTAGGATCCCTAACGCGGCTCGAACAAAATCAATATCCATATGAATAAACATGAGGTCAATTTATTATTGTAGGTTGACCCGAGAGTAAAAAAAGGTAACCGTGCCATGCATACTAGCCACATAGTGACACATGCATAGACAGTATCGTTCTATTATGAAAATTTTCTATTCAAGCTGAGATTTTAATTACAACCGGATGATGCCACTTTAGAGACAATGAGCGTGTGATAAAATAGAGAATATTACGGGACTATTTAAAGGATTATGTGTAAGACAGCCGAATTTTTTATTACATACATGTAACTTTATTAGTATTTTAAGAAAATATATTTCTTCTGGTACCAATAGATTCTGTCGCACGTACGCAGTGTATTTTTAGGGGTTCATGCTCCCATTATCATCAAACAGGAAAACAATAACTTCGTGGCATCACTAGACCTTGACGATCGAATATTCAAGATCATTCAGTATGGAGTAGTCGTTCCTGAGGCACCCGGTTCTACGCACCGGAGCGAGTGTATAACGGCCAAGAGCTGTCACAACCTTTTCGACGCAAGAAAAAAGATTTGTTTGTGTGTCACACACTCTGACTATCCACTGTTTTTCCTGAGAATTGGGAGCAACACATGACGGCGCAACTGCTCTCAATACTCCTCCATCGCGCCGAAATAGAGCTCAACTCAGGTCCTAGAAGCTGCTGGATCTGCTGCAACCACTGCACCCTAATGCTACCATAGTAAAATGTACGACGAATGGTGCCATTCGAGAAACTGCTGCGGGCTGAATCACCACAGGCCATGGAACTTCTCCTTTACTACAAGCCTATGTGGGAATAGAGGACAGCAATCATCAATATCATCACGAATGTCTATCGTACTTTCATCAGTTAGTCTACAAACGGCCCGTTCCCACCTGTCCCCCACAACTCCATTGAACAACAGGATTCCATTGCAACACAATCTCACACCTGCACTACTCGTCGCCAACTTAAACACCGTCTCATTTTTACAGCTTAATTGCAATGGGTTGCAGCGGAAAACCGCAGAATTATCGGCATTCATGGATAGACACCGCATCATGATTGGAGCTATTCAGGAGACGAAACTTAACACCAACTAGTCCCTCAACCTCTATGGCAACTACAACACCATCAGGAAGGATACAGTATCCAGTATCCAATACAATTCGGCAGAGGTGCATCCTCTCACCTATCCTAATCCTCATAGTGATCGGCGATGTGTTAAGCCGAACATACACCATCCGAAATTCCTGTCCGGAAAAACTGATCAGGCTCGGCCTTGAGGAATTCCGGATCGTGTATGGTCGTTTCAGGCCGCCTTCAGGCTGACTCAGCGATTTTTTTATGAACGCAGTCATTCTCTATGGACTTCCGACGGCATTTGTTGTCAATACAAATATTCGACGAATGCTAAATTGCATATGAAGTGGATGCACCATCTCTAGTAAATGTTTCCAAGTGATACAAGCGATTCCAAGCAGGACATTTTTTATTTGGGGAAGATGAGGCTAGTGAGGGCTGCCCAAATTCTGACACCGACGTGAGAAATGTTGCTCTCGTGATCTAAGACTAATATAACAATTGATTGGTGATGATTTAGGCTTGAATGCCATGGTTGTATCACGAATCTTACATGACAACTTGGGATACACCAAGAAATCTGCCCGGTGGGTACCACGAATTTTGACTGACACCCAAAAATAAGCAAGTGTGCATTTTACCACATATTTTCTTAAAAAAAAAATGAAGGGGAGGTCTAGCACCTTCCATAAAATCGTCACAGGTGACGAATCTTGGTTTTATAAGTACGACCCGGAAAACCAAACAGAACTCCACGGTATAGAGCCCAGAATGTGCCAATTCATCCATTCAAGGAAAGCAGGAAAAGTCTGCAACAAAAGTACTGCATGGGCTGAAAAGTCCCGGGATTTTTCAATACGTGGCACCACTAGGGGGGGGGGGGGGGGGGGGCAAAAGACATTTTCCATAGTCCTCCACGTGGGCGCCCCCTGGTAACGGCAGTGTTTTTAACCGCTGACGGCCAAGTCTTTGCGATAAGACATTTGGAAAAAGGCAAATAGCTGTAGCCTGAATGGCTGACCAACACCTAAGCTTCTCATGTTTAGTAGGATGGAATGACTTGCGTAGTTGGACCTGCAACATAGTTGTATGACCTCCAGCACGTTTATTAAACCATCTGAAGCAGCTACATATCTTCCGAGGCCATCCCCTGAATGGGGTTAAGCGACGTGCTGACAACTCGTCCTTGTAAAAACCACACCATGCCAAGAAACCTGGAACAAAAGCCTCGGATTAGACGGATCAACAACGACTAAAGGATTATTCTTTCGGATCCTGGAATCTACGCTCCCTGAACAAACCGGGGGCCGAGAAGGCCCTAATTCAACAGGTCGAAAAGTACAAACTGAGCATTACTGCAGTCCAGAAAACAAATTGGCTTGGCAGCGAGATCAATGACAAGAAATCGCACACCATTTTTACAAATGGCAAACCATCGGGTCGCAAGGAGTTTGGAGTAGCATTTATAGTAAACAATCACCTCAAGCCGCACATTACTGACTTAAAACCCATAAATGAACGGCTATGTGCGATTTGCATTAAGACTCGATTCTTCAATCTCTGGCTCATCAATGTGCATGCCCCCACTGAAGTTAAAGAAGACGCAGTAAAAGACGAGTTCTACGCCCGCCTTGAGACTCTCTTCGACTCACTTCCAACAAACGACGTCAAATTGCTGCTGGGAGACTTTAACGCCAAAGTCGGAAATGAAAGTTGGTACCGTGGCCTCCAGTGGTCACTGGAGGCCACAGTCTCCACGGAGAATGTAACGACAACGGCCAGCGACTTATCGACTTCGCCTGCAGCAGGAATCTAGTCGTAAGCTCTACGTGTTTCCCGCATCGACGCATTCACAAGCAGACCTGGAAATCTCCAGACGCACACACCGTCAACCAAATTGATCATGTCCTCATTTGCAGGAGATGGGCGTCTAATGTGATGGATGTCCGCTCCTATCGAGGAGCAAACTGCGACTCAGATCATCACTTGGTGAAGAAGATCTACAGATGTAGAATTTCCTCAGTGCACCAATCGAGAATCAGCCCTCCCTAAATCTCTGCGGTTGGTAAGCTTCTGACCGATGCTACGGCGGTAGCGTATTCTACCGCCCTTGAGGAAAGACTATCACCTATGCTTATGGTACACAACATCAGCAACAGAGGCGTCCATGGGTTCTGGGAAGAACTCAAGGGTACCATCAAGGATGTCACAGAGAAGGTCGTGGGATATAAAGCCCGGCGAGCGCGAAATGACTGGTTCGACGAAGAATGCAAAAATTTACTTGACGCGAAAAATGAGGCCTACAGACAATGGATTTAACGAGGAACCAGGGTTAGAAGAGAGATACGGCGAATATCGAATAGAATAATTAGACGTAAGAAACGTAAATACTTTGACGAGCAGTTGCTGAATATAAATGAAAACTTAGCTAATAGGAACACCAGACAAGCGTACAAACTAGTAAATACAATTAAGAACGGCTACCAACCCAGGACTAGCCTCTGTAAGGACAAAGATGGAAACAGCGAAACCGATGGCATTAACCAACGATGGGCCTCTTGTTTTGAAGAGCTACTGAACCTGCCATCTAACATCCCCACACAAGAAGCTCTCGACGATATTGTTGAATTAGGCATACCCATACAACCCCCGACAGTAGAGGAAGTTGATCTCGCGTTGCGGTCACTAAAACGAAATAAAGCGCCGGGTGTTGACGAGATTCCAGCTGAACTGCTAAAATTCGGTGGAACGGGTTTAGGTAATGCCATACATCAATTACTCCTGCGAGTACGGAAGCACGAGGTGATCCCAGACGAATGGCGCAGAAGCATCATCTATCCAATCCACAAAAAGGGAGATAAACTGCGGTGTGAGAATTACAGGGGCATTTCACTAGTTTGTATGTCCTATAAAATTTCGACGAAAATTCTGGAAAATAGAATAAAACCGTACGCAGAACGAATCATTGGCGAATATCAAAGCGATTTCAGACCTGGTCGCTCCACAACCGATCAGCTCTTTACGATCAGACTGTTACTCCAGAGGTGCTGGGAATACAACGTAAACGTATACAAAATCTTTGTCGACTTCAAGCAGGCATACGACAGTATCGATCGTGGAGTACTGTACAACATCAGGCTGCAATTTTGTATATCGGCCAAATTAGTGCGAATGACAAAGATGACGATGACCAACTCCGTCTCACAAGTCAGGATCCATCATAGACTACTACTCGTAACTGATCTATTTGAAACACGCACTGGTCTGAAACAGGGCGATGGACTGGCACCGACGCTCTTCAACCTAGCACTGGAATACGCTATTCGGGCTATGAATATGGACAACAGCAAGACGCTACTTATCAAGTCGACACAATTAGCAGCGTACGCCGACGACATCAACATCATGTCCCGAAGATTGGCCGACGCAGAAGAAATTCTGCATACGCTCGATACCGCTGCAAAAGAAGTTGGACTACGTATCAACGAGGGTAAAACTAAAATAATGATGCAATCGACAACAAGGACACCTGCACAACCGAGCATCAATGTGGGGGACCTCAACATCGAGTTCGTGAACAACTTCATTTACCCGGGTTGCAACTTTTCAAGAGACGCCAACGAAACTGACGAAACCAAGCGACGGATACAGTTAGCTAATAAGATTTTTTCTCGGTTCTCCCCATAATGAAATCGAAGCATGTGCACAGAAACACGAAGCTCCGCGTGTACAAAACCATTATACGACCAGTGCTATGCTATGGCTGCGAAGCATGGACCCTAACTCAAGCCTCCGGAAACATGCTAGACACATTTGAACTTAAGGTTCTACGGCGAATTTTCGGGGCTGTTTGCGATCGAGATGGATGGCGCATCCGGTACAACCATGAGTTGTATGAACTGTACGATGAGCTGGAAGTTTAAAAAATCGTCAAACTACAAGGACTTCAATGGGCAAAGCATGTACAAAGAATGGACGATGATCGCATGCCAAAGAGAGTAATGAATGCAGAACGAGTCGACGGAGCGGGACTGCCTAGACGACCGAGATCCCGTTGGGAGAGCTCAGTAAGTGTGGACGCCGCGCAACTACTGGGCTTCCAAAATTGGAGGACGCGGTCACGTGACCGAGATAATTGGAGGATCCAGGCGACCAAAGCCCGACGTCGGGTTGTCGCGCCACGATGATGATGGGACCACTACAAAATGAACTGTAGCGACAATATCAAATGACGGCGATCGCAGCCCCGGCAATGTTGTGTAGTGTTGAATCTCCGAATTACAACTTGTAAAGGAAACGGAAAACGGATGCTCAACACACTTCGTCCGAAACTATCATCGAGTGAACATCATTAAAATATTTATGTCAATTGTTATGTAGTTAAGTAATAAACCGTTGCCTATAACCATCCTGTTTCATTTGGAATAAATTCTATTGTAGCTAGTCCTACAGAACATGACTCATTTCGAGAGGCCCATCTATCATTGGGGTATCCATAGTCCTCCGCGTGGGCGCCCCCTGGAACGGCAGTGGTCACTGACCATTGCTAACCAATATCAAGCTGCCAGTGATGGCGGTGCGATGATTTGGTTGAGATAAACCTTTCCCCTGTGGTGTGGGGTGTAAAAATGATATCACGGCCTTCCCTTTGAGGACCTGTCGTTAAAACCGACAATCAAAGGACAGGATGTGTATCCCAGCAGCTTGCATTATCCGAAATCTTCTATATGCTAACGAAACGTCAACTATGCCTCGGATAAGGACTGACTCAACGGTTACGACTTTTGCCTATTGTACAATGACAAAGATTGGATTCTGGAATGTGCGTACTCTCCTGGACAATGCATCAGAAGGTCCCCAGAACGCACGATTTCTTCAATTAGAGAGTGAATTTCTGAGGTACAAATTAAACATCTTAGGAATTAGTGAGATAAGATGGTGGAACAGCGGAGGATTTACCTCTCCAACGGGCAACACTGTAATGTTGTAACGTAAAGCTACCGATAATCGTCGTGAATCAGGTGTGGGGCTCCTTTTAACCAGAGCCGCACGAAACTGTCTCTTATCCTGGGAGCCGGTCTCTGACAGAATCTTGACCGCCAGGTTCCGGACCAAAATGAGGAACATCTCAATAATACAATGTTATGCCCCTACTGAAACCGACAGTGTCTTGGCGAAAGACTCCTACGAAGAACTAAACGCCGTTCAGAGCAGAATACCTAAAGGTGACATTATAATGGTTATGGGTGATTTGAATATTAAAGTTGGTGCTGATAACTATGGGCTCAAACATGTGATGGAGAGACACGGTCTTGGTGATCGTAATGACAACGGTGAAAGATTTGTAGAGTTCTGCAACTTTCACAGTCTCTTCATCGGTGGTACTATGTTTGAGCATAAGGACCACCACAAAATCAGTGGGTCCTCTGTTGATCGGCGCAGAACACAAAATCAGATCGACCATTTTGCCATTAGTAAAAGATTCAAGAGTTGCCTCCTGGACATGCGAAACAAGAAGGTTGCCAATATTGAGATGGGAAGAGACCATTATCTTATGATCGCTAATGTTCTATTGGGTATTGCAGCCGTGCGCCGCACTAGTGGCGAAAGATCCAGGCGCCGCAAATTCAACACCGCTCGATTAAAAAATCCAGCTGTCTTACAACAATATAATGACCATCTTGCGCAAAAAGCAGCTGAGATAACTAGTCACCCAGATAGTGACATAAATGAAAACTGGGATGCCATAAAAAATGTGTACATTGATAGCACAGATACCATCCTTGGAACAAACACGGATTGCCGAAATAAGCCCTGGATGTCCGACGCTTAATGGCAGCGTATTGTTGAAAGAAAGGAGCTGAAGGTTCGTTTGGTTGCAGCATAAGACGACAATCGAAGCAGCATCGAACTCCTTTACCGTCAGAAAGATCGAGAAATTCAGCGTAGTGTGCGGCGCGATAAAAGAGTTTATGCGAATCAAGGAGTTTACAAGTGGTCGTAACTCCTGACATCCGATGAAAAATAGTGATGTAAAGCTACTTATCTTGGAGGAAGATCAAATGAGGCGGTGGAAAGAACACTTCGCCGCGGTCTTGAACCGTATAACCTCCGGTGAAGTTCCCCCTCATATAGATAATTTAGCTAACCATCAAAATGTGCGTATACGGTCCACTGCCCCGACTAAAGAGGAAATCGTCACTGCAGTTATTGCACTAAAACCAGGAAAGGCCGCCGGACTTGACGGTATCCCTGCCGAACTTTATCAAGCAGCGCCAAGCGTAACTGCCGATTTGCTGCACCCACTTGTTGATAAAGCGTGGAATACAGAGACCTTTCCCACTGAGTGGAAGGAAGGTTTGATCATCAAACTTCCAAAGAAGGGTAGCTTCACAGACTGTAATAATTGGAGAGGCATTTGTGTGCTTCCTGTCGTTGCTAAAATAATAGCTAAAATAGTACTGGAAAGACTAAAGGCCCACTTAGAAAGCACAATTGATGAAGAGCAGGCTGGTTTTCGATCCGGATTCTCCTGTGTCGATCACATTAACACCTTGCGAATTATCATCGAGCAATGCGCTGAATATGATTCTCCGCTTCACTTGCTTTTCATCGATTTCGAAAAGGCTTTCGATAGTGTGAAGCGGGATTCTATATGGGCGGCCTTGCCTTGGAGAAGCATCCCTGAGAAGCTTGTGGCTATTATTAAGGCAACCTATGACGGCGCGAAATATCGCGTTCTGCATAATCTTCATCGATTAGCTGCAGAAGGGAAGAACAGTCACAGCAGAGTATTATGCAGCGTTATTGGACAAACTGAACGACGAAATAAAGAAAAAAACGGCCACATATGACGAAGAAAAAAGTTCTGTACCATCACGATAACGCACCGTCACACACGTCCTTGAAAGTGATGGCCAAATTAGACCAATTACGATTCGAATTGGTTACTCACCCACTGTATTCTCCAGAGTTGGCCCCCAGCGACTATTATCTGTTCCCAAACCTCAAGTGGTGGCTTCAGGGGAAGAGATTCAGATCGAATGAGGAAGTCATTGCGGAAACCGAGGCGTATTTCGAAGGCTTGGATGTTTCGTACTACAGAAAGGGCATCGAAATATTGGAAAATCGCTATACCAAGTCTATCGGCCTTGAAGACAACTATGTTGAGGAATTAATATAACTTTGCCCAAAAAAAAACTTGTTTTCATTAAAAGTCCCGGGACTTTTCAGTCCATGTAGTAATGATGTCTATTTACCTCACCAGCGAAACTGGTTAAGCGGTAACTATATAGAAACTTGCTTACCAGAAGTTTTACTAGACACAAAGGAAAGGGGATTTGCGGCGATTCTTCCTACAACACGATAATGCTCCAGTTCATACTGCTCAAATGACAAGCAACTTTATTGCGCTTTGTGGCATTGAAAAAAATATCCCAGAACGATATAGCCCAGATCGAGCACCGAATATTTGCTGGTTGTGTGAAAAAATTAAGAAAAATTCTAGGCAGAAAAATGTTTTACAGCAATGAGGACATCAAATCTTGAACATGGGAAAGTGTAAAAAGAGTATTTTAGGGACTATATTGAAAAATGGATTTAACGGCTGAAAAAGTGTATAGAAATTAATGGAATTTATGTTGAAAACATAAAAAGTCATGAAGATTAAGATAATGAAAATTTCATTTTTTTATGTTTATTTTTAAGCGAACTACGCGAGCTTTTGTGTAACCCTCGTATAACCAAAATATTTATCACCTGCAAATAAAAATCATTTAAATTGCAATATTCTAAACAAGATGATTCATTACTCACCTTTTAGTGGTGGCAACTGTTGCAATTCTACATCTTGAGAGTTGCGATATCGTGAGGAACCTTGAGACTTTTTACTTTTCTTCTTGAGTGAACGTTTTGCAAACGGATCGATACGATCAACAAATGTTCCCGAAGACATTTTCGCGCTCGGTTCGGTAGTGTGTGTGTATGTGTGTGGTGTGTTCTGCGGGCTCTTGTTGTTTTTATCAGCAGCACTTTTCCGCTCTAGTGCGCCCAATCAATTGGGTGTGGGCTTCTTTATATTTTTTTTGGTGTTTTTCGATGCGAGTTCAATGCGGTTCAATGTTTCACTTGATTTCTTTTTCTTTTTAGCAATTACTCGTGTAAGCAACGCGTGCTTCTTGTTCAATTGATTTAATTAGTGTTTATCCTATGATGATACTATACATGCAGTAGTGAAAAGACATGCCCCACTAGTAAACGCCTAAGAATCATAAATTCTAAGTAGGAGTAGTTTTTGTTGTTGTTGTTGATGTTGTAGCGTTTGGAGATCCAAATATAAATATGTTCTTGTGTATGTATAGTGAGTGTGTATATAAAATTCAAACATTCAACAAAATATGTAACATATCATCTTGAAATTTCAAGTACTGTATGTAGAGCGTAATTCGTTATTATTGGTTCTCTCGTATCTTATTAGTTCTTTTTTTTTTATATTTATATGTATATTATCTTATGGATGGATGCAAATGGTATTTTTCGTTGCAATTAGATTGCAATTGCTTTGCTTGCTGTTCGTAAAGCAGGCGCGCACGCTGTTTCAGCTACTACTTGTTGGCGACGATTACATTCATTGCATGGCACATGTCTCACTAGAGTTCATCATGGTAAATCGCGTGAATTTTTTTTTATTTCGAATTGAGCTGCTATCGGGATCTTGTATTTAGTCTGCAAGTGAAAGAAAAAGGTTAGGGTCAGATAAATTGGTACAAAACAAAAATTTACTAATTTATTGTATTTATTTATTGATTAGGAGGGCCAGTAGCTTTGGGGCGACCGGTAACTTAGTGCATAGAGGCGTCAGTCTCATTTCTGACTACGGGGTCCCCCTATGTTGCGGGGCATCATAATAAGCCACAGCATGTCCCGATTTGTCATAGGTAGACGGCTAAATGGGAACCGGAACATGCTGGCAACGAGCATCGTCCGAAACTGGTTTATGCCAACGAAACGTCAGCTAAACAACATGAAATAGTTGACGCGCTATGCTCCACTAGGGGTTAGGGCAAATGACTAGAGCCGGTAGCTTAGTGCGTTGAGGCTTCAGTCTGATATGTGTCGAATCCGTAGCACTAATAATATTAAGAATAAAAGAAGACAGTAGCACTTTCTGTGGCTAGATAAAGTACCAGGCAGAGCCGGGTCGCTTAATATCTAGCAGTAAAGTTCCTTTATTGTTCGAGCGACAACCCCTCTGATGCCAAAAAAAAAACATCCCGAACGGGCCTTATCTTTCGAAAAAGGTAAACCACTTATAAACTTTTGCGTTGCGCATGCACCCGTCATTGATAAATCGCTAGAATATAATATAAAATGGATATTTCAAACTGCGTCACCTTTTTTCTGTAGAGCAGTGTATATATCGGGGCTGTTTGCGATCGAGATGGATGGCGCATCCGGTACAACCATGAGTTGTATGAAATGTACGATGAGCTGCAAGTCTCGAAAATCGTCAAACTACAATGACTTCAATGGGCAGGGTATGTACAAAGAATGGACGATGATCGCATGCCTAAGAGAGTAATGAATGCAGAACGAGTAGACGGAGCGAGACTGCGAGGACGACCGAGATCTCGTTGGGAGAGCTCAGTAGGTGTGGACGCCGCGCAGCTACTGGGTTTCCAAAATTGGAGGACGCGGTCACGTGACCGAGATAATTGGAGGACAATGATCCAGGCGGCCAAGGCCCGACGTCGGGCTGTCGCGCCAAGATGATGATGATGAGTGTATATATCGTAGGCTTTTAGCGAAATTCGTCATTTCGTGAAATCGCCCTTTAAATACTGTAGAACTTTAAACACATCATTTTACGGCGGTTGCATCAGCAACGGCCAAGAGCTGTCAAAACCCTTCAACGCCAGACGCGTTTCTACTACAACAACAACAGCAAGATTCCATGCCGGCAAAGATGACATTGCCATTTTACCATAAGCCGGTATTTTGAGAAATTATATGTCCATCGAGTTATTATTATTTGATTAAAACTAGAATAAAAGGAATGTTATGATGATGTATCGCATGTAAGGTAGGTTCGTACTGCCTAAAGCGGAAATTCCCGCTTTAGGTTGTTGTTGTTGTAGTAGCGACGCGCTGATATCCGATGAATGTGTGTGTCATAAAGCTTGGTTGTCCATGTTTTCTTCAATGTCCAGATGTAGAAATGCAGCTGCCTCAATAGGATTATCCCATAGCGCAGTAGGTGTTAGGCGCGTGGGAGCTGCAGGACAGCTAAAGATGTGCTCAACATCGTGTGGAGTGAGGCCACAGGCTGGACAGGAGTTCTGTATTTCGTTATCAATGCGGGATAGGTACGAGTTCAGACGTAAGCACCAGCCAAAACGAAGTTGGGCGAGTTTAGTCCTGGTTGCTCTAGGAAGTCGTAGTTCGTCTGAAGATATAGCAGGTGGTTGCGCATTCAGTACCCTGTTTGGTGTCATGTCCGCGATTGAGGATAGCACTTCTTCACTATGCAGTGTTGTGATGGCCGATCTGTAGCTAGCGTTATCGAGGGGACTCTTTTAAACCTTTGGATCTCCCGCTCGCGATCCCTCATATTACGTCTTACATGACGTGGCGGTGGGGTTCTGTCCATAAGGTTAGAGTTAGGATGGTCACTCCGATAACAGCCAACCAGATACTGCTTCGTTAGAAGTGTGCTGTGGCTTCTTAGGGGCATCATTCTGGTTTCCTGGTGAAGGTGGTCCTGCGACGACATCAGTAGGCAGCCTATGACATTTCTGAGAGCTGCATTTTGGCAGGTCTGAACGTTCGTCCACTGAGTGTCACAAAAGTTTTCCGACCAGATGGGAGCCGCATAATTGGCCACAGATCTCCCGATAGACTTGTAAGTCGTTAATAGGGTCTCCTTGTCTTTCCCCCAGGAACTGCCAGCAAGAGCTTTGAGGACTTTGTTCCTGCTTCTCATCTTGTCACAAATGGTTGACGCATGGGTTGAGAAGGTAGCCTTGCTGTCAAGGGTGACACCGAGGATTTTAGGGTGGTTAGTGGTGGGGATAGTTTAATCGTCTACTACAATATCCAGTTGTTGCCTCACTTCTTTGGTCCATGTGGTAAACTGTGTAGCGGTAGACTTCGGCGCAGAGTGAGATTTTTGCTGACGAAGAAGGTGTTAAGTTCGTCGAGATACCCATTTATCTGTTCGCACATTTCAGTGATATCGTTGCCGGTTGCTAAAATCGTGCAGTCATCAGCATAACTGACAATTTCGAGTTCGCCAGGTGGCGTAGGGAGTCCTGACAGAAGCAAGAAGTCGAAGCTAAGGAAGATCAAACAAGGTGTGCCACAAGGAGTTCTGTCTCCCTCCTTATTCAACCTTTACCTATCTGAACTATGATGATGATGATGAGACCACAACAAGCTTCTTGTCAAACAATATCTGATGGAAACACCCCCCAACACTAACCTCGTGGAAAAGTTGCAGCCACCAAGAATGTAGGAGCATGCGTGCGCACACAATTTTATCCGCACGATCCATTGCTAGTGGATCTCCGACCGATTCATGCAGCAATGTAAATGGAGCCTTAGGCGCGATGTCCAGAGGCACAAAAGGGTTCCCCCTTTGACAGCGACACATACAGATCAGCCATCGCAGTATCAAGAGGAGGTACAATCGCCAATTGGAGGACTAGATCCAAATGTAGCTCTCTCGGCACCACCACCAGCCATTTCTCCTGAAGAGAAAAGACTCCGAGAACAGCGGGAACGACACTCGCCCAGCTTCGGTCAGGTTGGTGTTCACGCAATCAGTGTTCACGGCTTAACTCCTACCTGTCTCGCATTGACCGGGACGTCTCGAACACATGTCCCGCCTGCAATGGTACGTCTCATGATGTGGACCACGTCTACAATTGCTCAGCTGCATCCACACATCTGACTCCCAGGTCGCTGTGGGAGAACCCCGTACAAGCAGCCATTTTCCTATTATTTAACACCTTTGAGGAGAGAGAATCAGAGGAAATGAAAAAGAGCGGGAGAAACGAATTAATTCGGCACAAGTGAGGAAGTAGGAAGGGGGATGGAAATGTGTCTCTCTGTTTACTTTTTACGACTGTAATTGCTTCAAATAGTTTAGTGTTGAGTATATGCGGATTGCTCCTCCATAGATTCTCTATGTTCAACACCAAGGAAAATGACGAACCGTAGCATGTACCACAATCACGCACCGAACTTCCGACCATTGCTATCAAAACAACTTGGAATGAACAGGTAGGTAGGTGCTACGAATGAAAAAGAGAAAAATACAATAAATCGTAGTTTTGAAGCCTGCTACAGACAATGGCGCGATGGTGACATTGCTGACCTCCATCACACATCAAATGTCAATTCAAATATTGCCCGGCCACACAATGGTCTCCGATGGGCCATCAGGAAATTGCGCATAGTGGGCCATTGAAATTGAAAGCTGTCGCTCTTTCTGTCACGGCAGTTATAATCAAACGGATCGCATACTACAGAAGGTCGGCAATGGTAGCATTGGGTCCAATTTCAAAGCAAAATAGTGTTGTTGTTGTTGTAGCAATGGTCAGAAGTTCGTTGTGTGAGTGTGTTACATGTTGTGTTGTTCTTCGTCTTCCTCGGTGTTGAGTGATAGGAAGGTAGCTGCTTCTAGGGGGTTCTCCCACAGCGATCTAGGGGTCAGGTGTGTGGGTGCAGCTGGGCATCTGAAAATGTGGTCTACATCATGAGGTGTGCCATTGCAGGCGGGGCATGTGTTCGTAACATCCCGATCGATGCGAGACAGGTAAGAGTTTAGACGTGAACACCAACCCGACCTAAGTTGTCGTCCTCGTTGCTCTCGGAAGCGTTCTCTCGTCTGGAGAGATGGCTGGTGGTTGTGTCGAGAGGACTTTGTTTGGATCTAGTCTCGCAATTGATGCCTGTACTTCCTCGTGGTGTATTGCTGCGATGGCTGTTCTGTATGCGCTGTTGTCGAAGGGGTCCCTTTTGTACCTCTGGACGTCCCTTTCGAGGTCCCTCAAATCACGCCTGACATGTCTTGGTGGCGGGGCGGCGTCTTGTCCATGAGGTCAGAATTGGGGTGCTCCTCACGATAACAACCCACCAGGTACTGTTTTGCAAGAAGTTTGTTGTGATCCCTTAGAGGCATCGTCCTCGTTTCCTGATGTAGATGGTCCTGGGAAGACATCAGAAGACAGCCAGTTACAGTACGGAGGGCGGCATTTTGGCAGGCCTGGATGTTATTCCATTGTGTGTCACAGAGACTCTGTGACCACACTGGAGCCGCATAGTTGGCTACAGACCTTCCGACTGCTTTGTATGTGACCAGTAGGGTCTCTTTATCCTTACCCCAGGTGCTACCGGCCAAGGCTTTAAGGATCTTGTTCCTTCCGCGCATCCTGTTACACACTGTTGAAGCATGGGGGGATGGCGTGGCCATACTGTCCAGGGTTACTCCTAGGATTTTAGGATGGTTCACGGTCGGAATAAGTTGGTTGCCAATCGAGATCTCAAGTTGCATCTTGACTTCCTTCGTCCAGGTGGTGAATAATGTTGCCGAGGATTTAGGCGCAGATACGATTAAATTCTTGCCCGTGAAGAAGGAGTTAAGCTGTTCCAGGTAAGCATTTATTCGCTCGCACATTTCCGTGATGTCGCTCCCTGTTGCCAGGATGGAGCAGTCGTCTGCATAGGAGATAATTTCGATTCCTTGAGGTGGGGTTGGAATTCCAGATAGGTAAAGGTTGAACAAGGTGGGAGACAAGACTCCTCCTTGTGGCACACCTTGTTTGATCTTCCTTAGCTTCGATTTTTTGCTCCTGAATTCGGTATAGGACTGCCTGCCCGCGAGGTAGTTGGCAATCCATTTTGTGATATGCGTTGGAAGAGATGCATTGTAAAGGTCGGACAGAAGTGCTGAGTGGCTGACTGTGTCGAAAGCTTTCGACAGGTCAAGTGCCACCAGAATTGTTCTGTGACATGGACGAGGTTGGTTGAGGCCATTGTGGATCCGAGTTGTAATGGCATCCAGGGCCGTCGTCGTACTATGCATCCTTCTGAAGCCGTGCTGGTGGTTTGCAAGCCTGATGCGGGCCGCAAGAACAGGGTGAATCAATGCTTCGAGCGTTTTGGCAACTGGTGATAGAAGTGTGATCGGACGATAGGACTCGCCGAGTGTCGCTTTTTTCCCAGGTTTCAAGATTGGGATTATTCTCCCTTTCTTCCAGAGTTCCGGAACGATCAGTGATGTGATGGATAGATTGAATGTGGCCGTGAGGTAGTCGATAGCTGGTGTGTCGAGATGTTTAAGCATTGTCATTGAGATTCCATCAGGTCCCAAGGCTTTGGAGTTGTTCGCTTTCCTGATTGCTGCAGCCACTTCGTCCGTGGTAAAGACAGGTATGTTGTCGGTAGTTCGGTTGTGAATCCTCCTTCGGATTATGCGCTTTTGTCTGTCTGGTGGAGGATGTTCAATAAACTGCCTATTGAAGCGACTTGCACAATGGGCAGGGTCGGAGATTGAGTTTTCTCCGAACTGTATGGCAACATTTCCCATCTTTTTCGGTGGATTAGAGAGGGCACGGACTGTCGACCATAGTTTGTTAATACCTGTTGTTAGGTTGCATTCATTCAGATGCGAACTCCATTTTGACCTCTTATGTTCGGCCACTTGTCTTTGGATTTCACAGTTCAGTTCATGAATTCTGGGATCGTCTGGGTTAGTGCTCCTGATGTTATCTCTCTCGTCTGCCAATCTGGCGGCTGTGGTAGGAAAGTTTGGCCTAATTTTAGGAATGCGTCCTGCAGGAATAAATTTTGCAGCCGCTTTATTGAGGACTTTCCTGATATTGGACTCGGCCTTACGTACGTCGGTGGGAGTTGGCAGGGCGAGGAATTTAGCACTTCCTGCGGCAGCCGGTTCTACGCACCGGAGCGACCCGTTTTTACAACGGCCAAGAGCTGCCAAACCCCTTCAATGCAAGAAGGACGTGTGTTCATGTGTTACATGCAGCAAAATAGTGTCGACACTGTTGCATGTGTGACAGAGATGTAAAATGTTGTGCACCCGTGAGTGAGTAAGAGAGTCGCGCAACATTGTCGACACTGTTTCGTTTTGAAAACGAACCCAATGCGATAATCGTGTAGTAGCCTGTCAACTTAAATCAACTGTTCAAACCTGCGTACGCGATGGGCCATCCCGTGGAGGAAAATGGCTCTCGAAACCATTTGTGGCCATCCCATCGCCCATCGCAGTTGACAGTAATGACGGTTACGCGCCATTGGCCACTGAACGCCATCCGCCCGTCCACATAATGGTGATGGCTTCAAATGGCCGGGGATGGGTCATTGTCTGTAGCAGGCATGATATTTGACGCAACTAATATGGAAAGTGAATATACATATGCTCCAAAGTCCCTGTTAATAGGGGGTCCGGAAGTGTAGGGAAGTTTTATATGAAATTTTATGTAGTTTCAGAAAGTGAAGTCAAATCTCGGACTAAACGATTGGGAGGGTAGCAAATTTGGATTCTGTTCGGCAAGTCAAGCTTGGCATATTTTACGAAGCCCCTTTTGAGTTTTTTTTTCACAGTCGCAAACGCAAGTCGCTCAGTCGCGGCCTTTGAACTCACACCTTAATTTAACACTTTTGCTATTGAAGTACCTGCAAAATAAACTTCTATTTATTACTCACAGAATTAAATTTCCTTGCCCCATGTTTAAATCCCAAATTAATCAGTTACTGCATGCTGTATGCCATTTTTATCATCCAGCCATCGCTCAGTTTCTAGAACAAGTATTCTTCCTTCACACACTTTGCATTAAAATCTTCCACCGGAGAGGGAATCACAACCGTGTCCGACCTTGACGAATTCGTTCCTCACTCAAAGCTATTAAGCAACCAGTTGCTTTGTATTTTCCATTCCACTTCCTAAAATTACCTAAGGTGCTTCCAGTCACACATCACTTTTCCTCGGTTAGCATCATCCCATGCCCTGGTACTGGGTTCTAATTGTAAGCTAAAATTCGTCAAATAATTGACGTGAATCTAAATGAGATGCACCCACTCACTCATTTCATCCACTTTACACATTTTACAGGTGTAAATTGATATGAATAGTTTCGCGTTGCTATTGTTGTTGTCGCAGCGTTCAAAATCGCTTTAAAGTTGCCCTGGCACCAACTGTTTGAAGATTTGAAATTCACCAGGCGCGGCGAGTAACGCGCTAATGGTGTGCTCATGGGCAAGATATTCAGAAAACAAGAAGAATAGTGTCAGTAAGTAGAACAGATGTATGTACTTAAAAATGTGCTATTTGCATAAACTCACAATTCTAGCACCATACAGACAACACGGTCTTCTAAAACTATCGAGTGGTGCATTTTGAAGCCATGGCGAAAGCTTAGTCGCTGTTTTTGCTGTTGTTTTGTGTGTGAGTCCACCACACAATGGAACATAAGCCATAACCATCATGCATGGCTGGAGCCTTTGAAAAAAATATAGTGAGTTCTGCAACGTGCCACCCGTCGCGTGAGCCTATTTTTACCATGCTCTTTGTTTTTCGGATTGTCCATTGGAGAAGTTCATTGTTCCTTTTGTATGTGTTTTCACATAAAGAATTGAATTAATTTCATCCCGAAAGAGGAGCACAGGATTAGGAATGCATGCACGATTTAGAAGAAAACATGTTTTGAATATGTCACGAGTAAAATTCAGGTTGGAACTATTCCTTTTGACCAAATGTATTGTAGTTTAGTTCTGAAATTAGTACTATCGAGCGACAGATTTGGTTAGCTAGAAAGAATTCTACCCCGATGAATCCTTGATTAACTTAACTTTGTAGAAAAATAAGCAACCGATTAAATAAAATAATTTACCGATTTTTTTTATGCGGTGACTATGTCCTGAATGCCAGCGACTTATCGACTTCGCCTGCAGCAGGAATCTAGTCGTAAGCTCTACGTGTTTCCTGCATCGACGCATTCACAAGCAGACCTGGAAGTCTCCAGACGCACATACCATACACCAAATTGACCACGTCCTCATTTGCAGGAGATGGGCGTCTAGTGTCATGGATGTCCGCTCCTATCGAGGAGCAAACTGCGACTCAGATCATCACTTGATGAAGACGACCTACAGATGTAGAATTTCCTCAGTGCACCAGTCAAGAATCAGCCCTCCCAAAATCTTTGCGTTTGATAAGCTTTTGAGTGATGCTACAGCGGTGGCGTATACTACCGCCCTTGAGGAAAGACTATCACCTATGCTACACAACATCAGCAACACAAACGTCCATGGGTTCTGGGAAGAACTCAGGGGTACCATCAAGGATGTCGCAGAGAAAGTCGTGGGATATAAAGCCCGGCGAGCGCGATATGACTGGTTCGACGAAGAATGCAAAAATTCACTCGACGCGAAAAACGAGGCCTACAGACAATGAATTCAACGTGGAACCAGAAGAGAAAAATATGACGAGCTACGGCGAATATCGAATAGAATAATTAGACGTAAGAAACGTAAATACTTTGACGAGCAGTTGCTGAATATAAATGAAAACTTAGCTAATAGGAACACCAGACAAGCCTAAAAACTAGTAAATACAATTAAGAACGGCTACCAACCCAAGACTAGCCTTTGTAAGGACAAGGATGGAAACATCATCAGCGACACCGATGGCATTAACAAACGATGGGCCTCTTATTTTGAAGAGCTTCTGAACCTACCATCTAACATCCCCACACAAGAAGCTCTCGACGATATTGTTGATCTGGGCCCACCCATACAACCCCCAACAGTAGAGGAAGTTGATCTCGCGTTGCGGTCACTAAAACGAAATAAAGCGCCGGGCGCTGAACGAGATTCCAGCTGAATTGCTAAAATTCGGTGGAAGGAGTCTAGTTGATGCCATACATCAATTACTCCTGCGAGTATGGGAGGACGAGGAGATCCCAGACGATTGGCGCAGAAGCATCATCTATCCAATTCACAAAAAGGGAGATAAACTGTGGTGTGAGAATTACAGGGACATATTATTAGTTTGTACGTCCTATAATATTTTGACGAAAATTCTGGAAAATAGAATAAAACCGTACGCAGAACGTATCATTGGCGAATATCAAAGCGGTTTCAGACCTGGTCGCTCCACAACCGATCAGCTCTTTACGGTCAAACTGATACTCCAGAAGTGCTGGGAATACAACGTAAACGTATACCAAATCTTTGTCGACTTCAAGCAGGCATACGACAGTATCGTGGAGTACTGTACAACATCATGCTGCAATTTGGTATACCGGCCAAATTAGTGCGACTGACTAAGATGACGATGACCAACTCCGTCTCACAAGTCAGGATCCAGAATAAACTTACTGATCTATTTGAAACACGCACTGGTCTGAAGCAGGGCGATGGACTGGCACCGACGCTCTTCAACCTAGCACTGGAATACGCTATTCGGGCTATGAATATGGACAACAGCAAGACGCTACTCATCAAGTCGACACAATTAGCAGCGTACGCCGACGACATCAACATCATGTCCCAAAGATTGACTGACGGAGAAGAACTTCTGCATACGCTCGATACCGCTGCAAAAGAAGTTGGACTACGTATCAACGAGGGTAAAACTAAAATAATGATGCAATCGACGACGACACCTGCACAACCGAGCATCAATGTGGGGGACCTCAACATCGAGTTCGTGAACAACTTCATTTACCTGGGTTGCAACCTGTCAAGGGACGCCAACGAAACTGACGGAAATCAAGCGACGGATACAGTTAGCTAATAAGACTTTTTTCTCGGTTCTCCCCATAATGAAATCGAAGCATGTGCACAGAAACACGAAGCTCCGCGTGTACAAAACCATTATACGACCAGTGCTATGCTATGGCTGCGAAGCATGGACCCTAACTCAAGCCTCCGAAAACATGCTAGATACATTTGAACGTAAGCTTCTACGGCGAATTTTCGGGGCTGTTTGCGATCGAGATGGATGGCGCATCCGGTGCAACCATGAGTTGTATGAACTGTACGATGAGCTGCAAGTCTCGAAAATCGTCAAACTAAAATACAACGACTTCAATGGGCAGTGAATGCACAAAGAATGGACGACGATCGCATGCCTAAGAGAGTAATGAATGCAGAACGAGTCGACGGAGCGAGACTGCGAGGACGACCGAGATCTCGTTGGGAGAGCTCAGTAGATGTGGACGCCGCGCAGCTACTGGGCTTCCAAAATTGGAGGACGCGGTCACGTGACCGAGATAATTGGGGGACAATGATCCAGGCGGCCAAGGCCCGACGTCGGGCTGTCGCGCCACTATGATGATGATGTCCTGAATTATGTAGTGGGGAAGTAATCTGCAATCGACGTCATGCGTTGAGACTGCAATGTACCATTTACCCTAACCCCTAGTGGTGCATAGCGTGTCAACTATTCCCAGGAGCCTAAAGGTGCGTTTTGCTAGGCACCACTCTGCGTCGATCGCAGGCGACGATGAAAAAGATATACACAAATAGTGCTCCGCACTCTACAGGTTGATCGCTAATCGCAAAACACACCTTTAATTTGTTTTTTCAATCGAGAATGCAAGTCGCTGCCTAGGAACTAACACCTTTAGTCGACTTGTTTTTCTGTGAACTAAAAAGTTTGCCGTCTGCGCGGGCTCTTCCATAACCTAGCTTCGGACGATGCATGTTGCTAGCATGTACACTGCTCGCCACCAGAATAAGTTCAAGAATTTTCATTTGTTTTCTCTCATATCTCAAAAAGTATTGTATAACATGTACATTATATTTTTGTTGGATGTTTTAAACTTTCTTTGGCTTGATACTACAACAAGCTAAGCTATTAGTAGTAAAACTTGTTCCGATTTCACTGTTCCTATGAGAGATATTTAAAATAGCGGGCCGATTTCAACCAAATTCAGGAACGTAGTTTGGCAGTCAATTTGATTGAATAATATGATTTCGCAAAGATATCTTCAGAAATAAAATTTTTTTTCTGACAAAAAACTTGCTTTCGGAACGATCATTCCTATGACAGCTGTATGATAGGATAGTCCGATTTCAGCCCAATTCGGAAATGTGATTTGACTTTATTATTGATTGGTGTGAAATTTGAAAAAGATATTATTAAAAATGAAGAAAATTTTCTGACAAAGGCGAATTTTTAGACCGATCGTTCCTATGGCAGCTATATGACGAAGTGGTCCGATTTCGTTAGTTCCGCCATATTTATAGCGTGCAATAGAAAAAAGGCTTCGTGCAAAATTTGAGAAAGATATCTTCAGAAATAAAAATGTTTTTCTCACAAAGACGAATTTTTTAACAAGTCGTTCATATGGCAGCTACATACATATATGACGTAGTGGTCCGATTCCGTTGGTTCCGATATATTTACAGCGTGCAATAGAAAGAAGACTTTGTACAAATTTTCAGCTCGATGGATTTAAAACTGAGGGACTAGTTTGCATAGAACCAGACGGATAAAGCTTAATCGACTCGTCTCATCATACTGACCAAGAATATTCATATATATATGTAGTTTATATGGTGAGAGATGCTTCCTTCTGTGCATTGCAAACTTCATGACAAAGTTAATATATCCTATCACATCCGTGAAGGGTATAAAAATGAGGATATTTCTGTGACTGTACCTATGTTAAATCTTGCTTCGATTGTTTTGTTCACTCAAAACACTACATTTTTTGGGTCATCAGAATAGGTTCAACGGTAATTCATTTAATTTGCGATGTGCAGCTGCTATCAAACAGTGTAAAATCTTTTATTTTTAACAATTCCGGTAGTGTAGAGTGATTTTAATGCAAAATGGGTCGCGGTAAACAACTGGATGACTTAGAAAAGGGTCAAATAAAAGGTTACCTCGAATGTGGCCTAAATCAACGAGAAATTGCCAGAAAAATTGGTCGAAGTCAAAATGTAGTGAGCAATTTTATCCGAAAAGGTGCAAATTACGGAAAAAAAAGGATGTCTTTATTCTGCAACAACAGACAGAAGACATATTGTCCGAGCTGCGTCAAATTCTTGCCATTCTGCATCGAAGATCAGGGAAAAAAGCGGTGTTAAAGCGAGCCTATCAACTGTAACACGTGTAATACGCAACACTTGCAACTTAAAAAGACTAAAACTAAAAAAAACACCGCTTAATGGTGCTCGAAAGGCTACACGTCTTCGTTTTCCTCGAGAGCATATGACCTGGAATAAGGAGTGGCCCACCATCGTCTTTTCTGACGAAAAAAAAAGATCAACTTCGACGGACCTGATGGATATAACTTTTATTTCCACGATATAAGAACGCCTGAAAGCTATATATGTAAGTCATCATCACAGCTGTGCAGGCGGTGGAGTGGTATGGGGAGCCATTTCATAGAATGGGACTATTGTGAATTACAATTTTTAACTCCCAAAATAAACGCGAACGCTTACAAATCGGTATTTGGAAAGGATTTCCACACTTCTCGAATATTTTTGGACCAATTACATGGACATTCCAACATGATAATGCCCCCATTCATACTGCGAGAGGGGTAAAATCGTGGATCAAGGGTCAAATTGCTTGAATGGCCGCCATACTCTCGTGATCTTAATGGGTGGGTTCAGGTCCCGCAACGTTTTAAATGCAATTGCAAACAGTTTGACTGATTTTTCTTGTGGACGCTCCGTTTGGCGGCTTTCACACGGAACGCACGATACACGAGATTCTAGCAGAAAGCACCAGTGGCGAGCGAGCTTTCTATGTGCGACGATTAATTTTAAATTGCACTCGTATGAAAGCTCGCTCGCCACTGGTGCTTTCAGCTAGAATCTCGTGTATCGTGCGTTCCATGTGAAACCGGCCTTTCAGTTTGCGTTTGCTCAACCAGACATCGGGGAAATTAACCAGAAATTTTTCCTGGTTGATTTCCGGTCAATGGGGGGTAAGGGGTATTAGCGTATTTGACAGTTGTTAGTTGACGTATTGCGTGTGACTGTCTGATGGTGTGGATTTTCGTTTTCGGTTTCTTGATTTTTACATGGCGTCTTGTGTGCTTATTTACACCGGAGCAACACAAATTTGTGGCGATTTTGCAGTGTTTTTAATTTTTCCTGAAACCGTCGCGAATTTAATTGAAGTTTTGTTTGAAATTCAATAGCGAATCGGCTGTCAGCTGTTTAATACATGACAACTGCAAAACAAGTCGTTCGGGTGAAGAGTTTATGGTTGGCTGCAGGGAAAATCCTGACCGCAATTACAACGTTGCGGGACGTGAACGCAGGCAATATTATAAAAAATATGTGAGGACTTTTATCACGGTGGGCGCATGAAGGGGGAAGACAGTACGAAGATACTGAGACCCTAAAGGAAGTCATTAATAGGGCGTGGGCTCAAATCTCCCTTCGAGATATTGGAAATTATTATGCTTCATTGCCAGACCGGATTTACGAAGTCATTTTGAAACCAAGGAGGTAGTACGCACTATTAAAATATATTAAAACTAATCAGTTTTATGTTACAACCAATGTAAGCTCGAATTTTTGGCAACCTTTTAGTTTCCGGGGCCCCGGCTGGGGAAATCACTTTTCACTCGAATTTTTGTCACTTTTCACACGCGTCACTCTAAAAGTCAAGAATTAGCAAAACAAATTTTTTTTTAATTTTTATTTTTAATTTTTATTTTTAATTTTTAGTTTTAATTTTTTTTAAGTTTTTTTTTTTAAATTTTTTTTTTCATAATATAATTTATACTGAGTGTTTGGAATATTGGAGGCATAGAAAATTGAAATATTCGAACTTGCGTGGGCTCCGCTCGCTCCGCGCTTAAGGGATCGCAACCCTCAGTATCGCACAAACATGAACGCTCGCTTCGCTCGCTCTGCGTGCAACAGCGTTTTCATCAGTTTTAAACACACCAAACACTCAGTATAAATCATTAGAACAAGAAAATAGGAGAAAAAAATTAAAAAATAAAGATTAAAAATAAAAAAATAAAAAAAGTTAAAAATTAAAAAAAAAAAAATTTTTTTTTTGCAAATTTGAGAGTCTTAGGGTGACGCGAGTGATAAGTGACAAAAAATCCGAGTGAAAAACGATTTTTTCACCCCGGAAACTAAAAATATCCCACGAACCTGGTATAAATATCCTGACACACACCCACACTTTACATAGATGTGAAGAAAACCGGTCCACTTGTACTAGGTTCGAGTTCGACAGTGTATGGTGACACTTAGATCAAAACTTCAGTGGGGACGACTTAGAGATTCACCGCCAAAAAAGTATTAACCACATTTTGCACGTGTTGTATTATGCCCGCACGGTCATAAGTAGCGCCCCACCTCCAAACTGACTCATTTTCTCCATTCACGAGGAGTTCCTATGATGCAATCGCCTGGGTGACAGATACTTGGGTTGGGTGGTTTGTGGCATTGCAATTCGCAGGTGTGCACTATCTCGCGATTCCACGCAACCAACTGCGTGGAAATGTTTACACCAAACACTCAATTAATTCGTCGTCCGATGCGATGTGGAAAAATTCAAGTTACGTGGAATGCGGTCAAATTCCGCCAGGCAGGCGGTGCGGTAGGCAGCCACCAGGGGCTACTCGTATCGATAGACTGTGGATATGTGTGGGGAGGTCGCTGTGGCCACAAATTGAATAGCCCTGGAGGCAAATTCGATATCAGCTGCGCTCCTACATCATCCCTCCTGCTGGTCAACTTACAAACGAAAATAAACCAACAAAAAAGAAGGAAACGGGCTCGAAACGCGAAAATGGCGACCGATTATTGTGTGGATTTGGATTCCAGGGGAGTTGTGAGGTCCTCTGCTCAAGGCCCTCAAGGAAGACATCGGTTGCATCACTTCCAACGATTTTCATCTTCTCGAGAGTGGTTCGAGTGAACTAAGAAACGACAATGCCTGCGTTCACGTTTTTGAGCGTTTCGGTTATTCAGCAATTCGAATGCATGTAAACGGAAAAAATCACTGATTTTTCCGTTTACATGCATTTCAATTGCTGAATAACCGAAGCGCTCCAAAATGTGAACGCAGCAAATGACTCAGCTCAATGTCAATCAAAGCATTGAACGGCGACCCTCATCGACGTCGCTGTGTCCTTTGTCCCGTTCGGTCATTGTGACGGGGTCAACTTGTTCGCCGTCGCCATCACGCACCGGCTGTTTTCGTACTTTTTTTTGTAACGTACTATGGAGCACAATCGGAGCGACTTTTCCCCACTTTGGCCTACATTCCACCACGAGTCCAATTAGCATTTTTGTTGCCGGTGGAGACGGCAATTGACCAACGACACCACACGCACTTCCGTCAGTTCGTATAGGAGACCCCCCGGCATCACAAAGAATCAGAATTGCCTATTCAAAAGAAAAGTTTCTGATCGCAATCGGAACTGATTTTTTTTTTGCACATTGCGGCGAAGAGAGATTATAGTGGACAGCGGCGCAAACACCTCACTCGGCTCTCTTCGCACGCTCTGATAGACACGATCTCACCCACACACCTTTGGTCATTGATGCACGCTCGCTATTCAAACGCCAAAGCCCCGTCATAACAACGACTCCATCTTTTCGCTAACTTCGCCGTCGTTGTGTTTGGTTATCGGCTCCGCGGCGGTCTGCACACTACATCGTTCGGACTCACTCTCAAATCCGATCCGTTTCGCCACTAATCACACACACATACGAAATCAGTAAACCTCTCGCTCGCACTCACGCATCCCCGGTCGTCGTCATTCGTCAGATGAAATTCCCCCCGATCTGAAAATTTTCACTTGTCGCTCAAAATCGTCGATTCGGCCGCGCGGCTCGCGTCATTTCCGCGGCCAAAGATCACTTCGGTGGCTCACACACCCGACGACCGTCGTCTCGCGCGGCCTACGTCAATCGACAACACACTCTGAGCTATTTCCGGACACGGAAATTCGCAACAAATTCGTCTCGCGTTCACCGTGTCACAATCGGGCGAAGGAATGCCATTCAATTCGCCGTGTGCCGAGCGAAAATGAAAATCACCAACACATGATTACTTGTCGTGTGTACACATCCGCGACGACGTCACGGCGCGCGGCGTGCAGCAACGACAGAGTGTGTCACGGCGAAGAGCACAATTCATCGCGTATACACAACACAATGGAATTGAAACTAACCGGAATTAGATGGGAAGCGCGGTGTGCATCGAAGGCGAACTAGAATTTTTCCAATAGTACGCTAGCCGGTCCAATTGGTATCGGAACAAAGTGACGAATGAGAGAGAGAGCGCTTGCCGCTCTCGAGATGTACGCCCAACACTTGACAAAGTTGCCAGATGGCCTCTTGGTCGCATTCTTTGCCGTTTTGCGTCAGCTGTCACATTTCTCTTGTTGATGTTTTCGGCATTTAGCTGCGGTGCAATTGTAGTAGAGAAAGAGGCAAGCACTTCTGCTGGGCAAAGGAGAATATCCGTCGTTCTGGCGAAGGAAAGGTTGCGACAATCAATCAAACCTGCTGCAATATGTATTGGAGAAACACGAGAAACACAATCACCTGTCCCGTGGGACGGGGACACTTTTTTGTCCGTTTTTCTCTGATTGGGAAACAATAAATGGAACAAGTTTACCAATCCCCGTGTGGAAATGGCAAAGACCCTGGCATTTTGAGATGGAAAGTTTTGTAGACCTTTTGATTTTTGTGCAGCTTTGTGTATTTTAGGCGGCTGAACATGAATCTGAGGTTTACCAAAAAAATTCGCCTGGGAAATTAAGAGATTGACCAAAATAACGTCCTTTTTTTTGGGTGTTGACCCATATTTCCAAAAGTATACATCCTATAGAGAAAAAAAATACACTAAATTTTCTGAAATTTAACACTAAATTTTCCAAAATTTAACACTAAATTTTGCTCTAAAGGTCCACAACTTCGTTAAAAAAAAATTCGTTACGTGAAAACGACTCATTCTACGAAGAAACTTATTAAAAATAAATATGTAATTCAATATTCTTTAATTTGATATATGAACCACTTCCGTAACGTGGAAAAGCAACAAGTTCGGTTGTGAATAGCAAATAAAAATTTAGGCGTGTTTTGCAATACATACTATGCTTCACAAAATTATTTGTACCATGGCAAAAAGTTGTCTATCTTGTACCATTGAAATTTTTTTCACAAAATTGTTTGTACCTCATGGTAACACTATTATTTCTGAGAAAAGATGAGATAACCGTTACTTATTCCGACTGGAATCAGTTATTAACCTATCAATGGTTTTGTCGTGTTCAACATAAGTGCGACGAATAAAAATTGCGTGAAAATGCCGAAAGTACGCGTGCTATCATTCGAGGATAAAGTATACATACATACAGTTGTGTTCATGAAAATAGTAGTGCAGCACCTCACAACATTAAATATTCATGTTTCGACATACTGAACATTGCAAATTGAACACGTGTTTATATTTTTCTAAGAATAGCATGCAAAGAAGAGAATAGCGATAAGATCCCGTTAGTTTTGCATTGGTTTGGGTAAGTTTTTGATGACTTTTGAGTGATGCACCGAAATTTGGCTGTTCATTAAAATAGTAGTGCTCGGTGTGAGTGGTTGAAAAACAATTATAATAATTAATTAGTACAACAAAAAACGTCAATAGTAAGTGTAATTTAGCAATGAATATTTTGATGATTGATATTCATTGGATTTGTAACTATTTTTTATTCTAGTGGGCAGAGGAAAGCATTGCACGGCTGAGAAAAGAGATTTAATAGTTAGCCTTAGAGCAAAAGGCAAAACGTACAAGGAAATTGAAAATATTCTTGGCTGCACACCTACAATGATATTTAACGCGATTAATTATAAAAAAAAAGGCCAGAAAATCGTGGTGGGGAACGCAAAACAACCGCTGTCGAAGATAGATGCATTGTGCGCTTTAGCAAGATGCGGCCGTCATCATCCTCTAAAGTTATAAAAAAATTATTTAAATCTGTCGGTCAGTGATGTTAAAGTCCGTCGTCGTCTAATTGAGCACAAGTTAAATGCCAGAAGTCCTAGAAAGGTACCCCTTTTGACTCGGAAGCATGTGGAAAAACGGCTTAGATTTGCAAATACTCATCTGGTGTGGCCCGCCGAAAAATGGCGCAACATATTGTGGACAGATGAAAGCAACATTGTTTTATTTGGTGAAACAGGCTCTAGGCAGTATGTACAACGTCCACCAAACACAGAATATAATCCTAGGTACACCAAGAAGACAGTTAAACATGGTGGCCTAAGTATAATGATATGGGCTGGCTTTTCTTACAATGGCGTTATTCCTATCCATATGATAAATGGTATTATGGACAAAAATGTTTATATTGACATACTAAAAAACACAATGCTACCATATGCCAGTTGGGAAATACCTATAAAATGGACATTTCAACAGGACAACGATCCGAAACATACTAGCAAGCTCGCAAAAGATTGGTTTATATCCGAGAAGATCGATGTGATGGAATGGCCACCTCAGTCCCCAGATCTTAATCCGATAGAAAACTTATGGGGAGATGTAAAACGGGTTGTGGCAACTGCAAATCCTTCAAACAAAGCACAGCTTTGGCAAGTGGTTCAGGAAGCATGGTCTCAAATTCACTTGTAGCGTTGTCAGGACCTTATCGATTCCATGCCCCGCCGGTGCGAAGCCGTTATTAAAAATAAAGGATATACAACTAAATACTAGACTTTTTTTCAATATTAAGAATCTGTAAAATCAATTTTGAATAAAGTTATACAGTTTTGTTTTTCCTTTCATGTAGCCACTACTATTTTCATGAACAACAAAATTTTGTTATATTGTTTTGTTTAAGCCGTGCAGGCTAATAAACCTTAGTTTTTAATACAAAATTACAAGGATATTAATTGAAATATGTAATACATATATTAAAATTGTTAGTCTAGTTTTTCTTTAATATTGCTTTATCATTTAAATTTTCTGCGCAGTACTTAGAAGTGAGCTGCATTACTACAATATTTTCATGAACACAGCTGTATATCATTAGTCAATACAGATCCGGGGTTACTTTGACTAATATAGCAAAACAATTTAAGTGTCATAAAAATACCGTTTTGTATCAAGTTCGGAAATTAAATAATACGAAAACTTTGAAAAATGCACCAGGTAGGGGCAGAAAGCGTGTTACATCCAATAGAGAAGATCGTGAAATTGTTGCATCAGTTACTAAGGATGATTCGATTTCAATTAAAAAATATTGCTTCAAAATGTAAACTTGCATCGTGAACAACAAATATGTAAGACATATGACGATTTGACGGAGGCTGGAGGTTGGAATATGTTGTAACTCCATTCATTGTTAAAATGGAGGAGTGGCTTCAATACAACACCAACTGTAACGGGCAAAGTCCAACACAAATGTGGAATGCTTTGGATGAAATGTTAGTAGGTGAGGCTGAAAAGACACTGGGAGTTTCGAAAGGCCCGCTCCACACGAACAAGGAGACGTGGTGGTGGAATAACGAAATTAAAGAAGCAGTGCAGGCCAAATCGAACGCATTCAAAACTTGGACAACATACAACACAGGCAGGCAGTGAAGCCGAGAAAGTTCAACTACGGGAGAAATATGATAAATGCCAGAAGGAAGTAAAGTGAAAGGTTGCTCAAGCAAACGCGATTGCAGCCGAGAAGTTCTATCAGGAACTAGAAGATCTGACGGCGGATGGGAGATCGTCATTGCAAGAGAAACCTAAAGACAATGCCAGGATTTATAAGCACGCAGCCCAAAGGAGAAGAAACGCTCGAGGGAATCAGGCGCCAAAGTACGTTGAAGACTCACAAGGAGTACTATTGGTTGAAGATACTGCAATCTGTAGCAGAACGCGTGAGTACTTTGACGAACTTTTGAACGAAGAATTTCCGCGAGAAGCTTTTCAAGCTGTGGAGCCAAACACCATTGATATCGCTGATTTTTCAGTGGAGGAGGTGATGAAGGCAATGATGCAGATGAAACGCGGAAAGGCAGTCGGACCGGATAAAATTCCCTTGGAATGAAGATGAATCATGTCGGGCTTAGATGGCTCACTGTTCTTTTCAACAAAATGAAAAGAGGGCAACCGATGCCTGACGCTTTCAGAAAAAGCTTCCTTCTCCCGTTTTATAAGAACAAGGGAGACTCACGCAAGCTCAACAACTATAGGGCTATCAAGTTAACATCTCACACATTGAAGATTTACGAGCGGGTTGTCTGCAATCGATTGAAAGAAATTGTACGGTTGGATGACAATCAATGCGGCTTTGTGGAGGGTCGGTCCACAGTCGATGCTATTCAGTGCTTACGTGTTATGATGGAAAAGCATCGTAATGCACGTACGGACATACACTTTGTGTTCATCGATTTGGAAAAAGCCTTCGGCAGAGTTCGTCGTGATCTGATTTGGGTGGCCCTAAGAGCACTTAAGGTCCCCGAGGCATATGTCAAGATGATACAAGACATGTATAATGGGGCAACTACTAAAGTTAGATGCACAGCTGGTGAGTCTGAAGAATTTCCGGATAGAGTCGGAGTTCACCAAGGCAGTGTATTGAGTCCTTTGCTCTTCAACATCATCATGTTCTATTTACTAACACTCATCTCTGACGACCTGGAAATATCCCTTCTCTTCGCCGATGACATTGTCCTGGGTAGCAAAGACATCGTTGCTTTGCAGGCTGCACTGAATAAGTGGTGTAAGATACTGGAGGATCATGGACTGAGGATTAGCATATCAAAGACTGAGTATATTTGCTGTCCTTTCTCAGATTCAGAGAGACCGATACCAGATATCTACATTAAAAGAGAGCAGTTGAAGTCCTGTACAAGGTTCAAATACCTGGGCTCGATGGTCAACAAAGAAGCTACCTGCGATGACGACATCAAACATCGCATCAGTGTCGGTTGGATGAAGTGGTGAGAAAACTCTGGAGTTTTCTGCGACAAGAAAATGCCACGAAAGCTTAAGGGCAAGTTGTACAAAATGGTCGTACGTCCCGCACTCATGTATGCGTCTGAATGCTGGACTATGGACAAGACATATGAAAGCAAAATGACTGCGACCGAGATGAAAATGCTACGGATGTCAGCCGGTGTGACCAAAAAGGATCATATCAAAAGTACCTACATCCGAGGCAGCTTGTTCGTTAAGCAACCGATCACTGAAAAGCTCGAAGATCGTCGTATGGATTGGTATTGCCACGTTCTAAGGCGTCCGCCTGAGAACCCTGTCATGAAGGCACTATCAACGAATGTTCCATTTGCTGGACCCAAACGCCGAGGCAGACGGAAACACACATGGATCGATCAGATGAAAAAGCAACAACAACGCGTTAATCTTGGCGATGATACGATCCAAGACCGTGCTGCATGCAGAAGAAAGCTGAGATTATACCGCCAGAATGGGCGAAGTGCCAACACCACAGGCAGAGCAACGCGAAGCCGCAAAGTGGTATGAAAGGGCAAGGAAGAAGAAGACGGAGGTTGGAGGAAGCGAATAAAATACGTTACGTAAAAAGGAAGGTACACTTTATAACAGAACAAAATAAAGTTCGTAGACTGGAATTTGCAAACGAATATATTAAGAAGCCTGTAGACTTCTGGAAAAACATTCTGTCGACAGATGAGTCAGCGTTTTCGTTAGATGGATCATACGGCAAGGAATATTATCGTACCACTCCTGCCTTAAGGAAAAAACAACAGCGAACCATTCCTTTTCGCCAGCACAATGGCGGTAAAATAATGGGCTGGGGTTGTATGGCGTACAATGGTATAGGAAAACTGGTTCAATTAAAAGGAAAAGTTACCCAGTTTGTCTATTTGACAACTGTTAATGATAACGCCTTCCAGTCAGGAAAGACCTTGACTGGGGAGCAAGATAATGCTCCTATCCACGAAGGTCGTCTTATTACTTTATTTTTTAACAAAATTCAACAAGAGCTTCTACCTTGGCCTCCTCACGAGCCCGGATTTGAACTTGATTGAGAACCTTTAGCATTACGTAAAGCAACAGATCAAACACGACATTGGGAAATCGCTACAAGCTGCCTGGATCGAAGTAATTGAAATTTGGAAGAATATTCCCAAGGAAATAACGATGAACTTATTGGAATCAGTTCCAAGGCTACTGCAGGCAGTAATTAATGCAAAAGGAGGCAGCACTCCATATTAAATGTCAAAAAAGTATGACTTTTTCATTTGATTTCCGGTATTTTCCAGTATTACACGTGAGGTACAAATAATTTTGTGAAAATGTTTTTTGCTTATAACTCCTTTGTTTTAAATAAATTGCGCTAACTTTGTTATTGGGCATTATAAGAACATTAGCCGCTTCCTTTCTCTCCAAACATATTTTTCCCAAAAGCTGTTAACATGGCTAAACTTCAAAATAGACAACTTTTTGCCATGGTACAAATAATTTTGTGAAGCATAGTACATTTCGTGTTTTGGTGCCGAAACAGTAAATTAATGAATTACCAATCTTTCTCCTCATTACATACTCACTACTTTATGACTGCTGCGTTATTAGTAATAAAAAAACAACCCGCTTTCCTTAATGCTCCCAGAGTTAAAAATATCCTTTCGTGTATTGGATAGATCCTCCACTAATGACATGATGATCCTCTCGTACTCGGTTTCTTAATTGCCTGGGTTCACTTTAAAATTTTGAGAAAAAAAAACGATTCGGCAATATTTGTATTAACACCAATTATTAAGAAGTACGTAGGCCAACTTTATAAATTTAATCCAATACATTGCTGTTTGTTCAAGTTATGATAAAGGTACTTTAGTGGAATTTTTTACTAAGTACATACATACATACACAGCGAGCAATTTTTTTGAAAATAAAAGTGAAGTGTACCATTGCTAAGCAGTCAACAAGACCACTTAGCAATGATCCCCACCCAAAAATTTTCAGCCTAAGCCAATTCGCTTAGTGCTTGAGGTTTCGTCACCTGATAGACTTTACTCTTCAGGAGCTACCTTGAATCTATCGGGGAAGTAGCTCGACCAAGCCGAGTGTGTAGTCCAACTTTCGTCAGAATACGTCACTTCGCACAATGCTTATAGTAAGCAATCACCTCAAGCCGCACATTACTGACTTCAAACCCTTAAATGAACGGCTATGTGCGATTCGCATTAAGACTCCATTCTTCAATCTCTGGCTCATCAATGTGCACGCCCCCACTTATGTTAAAGAAGACGCAGTAAAATACGAGTTCAACGCGCGCATTGAGACTCTCTTCGACTCACTTCCAACAAACGACGTCAAATTGCTGGTAGGAGATTTTAACGCGAAAGTCGGTTGATAAGCTTCTGAGCGATGCTACAGCGGTGGCGGATACTACCGCCCTTGAGGAAAGACTATGCTACACAACATCAGCAACACAGGCGTCCATGGGTTCTGGGAAGAACTCAAGGGTACTACGAGGGATGTCGCAGAGAAGGTTGTGGGATATAAAGCCCGGCGAGCGCGAAATGACTGGTTCAACGAAGAATACAAAAACTCACTTGACGCGAAAAGCGAGGCCTACAGACAATGGATTCAACGAGGAACCAGAGCCAGAAGAGAAAAATATGACGAGCTACGGCGAATATCGAATAGAATAATTAGACGTTAGAAACGGAAATACTTTGACGAGCAGTTGCTGAATATAAACGAAAACTTAGCTAATAGGAACACCAGACAAGCGTACAAACTAGTAAATACAATTATGAACGGCTACCAACGCAGGACTAGCCTTTGTAAGGACAATGATGGCAACATCATCAGCGACACCGATGGCATTAACAAACGATGGGCCTCTTATTTTGAAGAGCTTCTGAACCTACCATCTAACATCCTCACACAAGAAGCTCTGGACGATATTTTTGATCTAGGCCCACCCATACAACCCCCGACAGTAGAGGAAGTTGATCTCGCGTTACGGTCACTAAAACGAAATAAAGCGCCGGGCGCTGACGAGATTCCAGCTTAACTACTAAAATTCGGTGGAACGGGTCTAGTTAATGCCATACATCAATTACTCCTGCGAGTATGGGAGGACGAGGAGATCCCAGACGATTGGCGCAGAAGCATCCTCTGTCCAATCCACAAAAAGGGAGATAAACTGCTGTGTGGCGCATATCATATACATACGTCCTATAAAATTTTGACGAAAATTCTGGAAAATAGAATAAAACCGTACGCAGAACGAATCATTGACGAATATCAAAGCGGTTTCAGACCTGGTCGCTCCACAACCGATCAGCTCTTTACGATAAAACTGATACTCCAGAAGTGCTGGGAATACAACGTAGACGTATTCCAAATCTTCGTCGACTTCAAGCAGGCATACGACAGTATCGATCGTAGAGTACTGTACAACATCATCTGCAATTTGGTATTCCGGCCAAATTAGTGCGACTGGCTAAGATGGATATGACCAACTCCGTCTCACAAGTCAGGATCCATAATAGACTAACTGATCTATTTGAAACACGCACTGGTCTGAAGCAGGGCGATGGACTGGCACCGACGCTCTTCATCCTAGCACTGGAATACGCTATTCGTTCGGGCTATGAATATGGACAACAGCAATACGCTACTCATCAAGTGGACACAATTAGCAGCGTACGCCGACGACATCAACATCATGTCCCGAAGATCGGTCGACGCAGAAGAACTTCTGCATAAGCTCGATACCGCTGCAGAAGAAGTTGGACTACGTATCAACAAGGGTAAAACTAAAATAATGATGCAATCGACGACAAGGACACCTGCACAACCGAGCATCAATGTGGGGGACCTCAACATCGAGTTCGTGAACGACTTCATATACCCTGGTTGCAACTTGTCAAGGGACGCCAACGAAACTGACAAAATCAAGCGACGGATACAGTTAGCTAATAAGACTTTTTCCTCGGTTCTCCCCATAATGAAATCGAAGCATGTGCACAGAAACACGAAGCTCCGCGTGTACAAAACCATTATACGACCAGTGCTATGCTATGGCTGCGAAGCATGGACCCTAACTCAGGATGGCGCATCCGGTACAACCATGAGTTGTATGAACTGTACGATGAGCAGGAAGTTTTGAAAATTGTCAAACTACATGGACTTCATTTGGGCAGGGCATGTACTACGAAACCGTAAAAAAGGAAAAATTGTGTAAGAAGAAGGCTTGTTAAAAAAAAATTAAATTCGTGCTAAGATTACCGCGCGTCAAAACTGTAACTTTTAAAAATCTTGTTAAGGCTGCTTACTAGATTTTGTAATTGAAGATTTAGCTTTTTATCCCCTCCCTCTCACTCATGAAGATGATGGAAAATACGCCATCAAGAGTATTCATCTCAGAAACACCTAAAACGGTAAATATGTCTGATAGAGCAGCTGCTAAGCCATCGAGCTCTGTCCATTATAGTACCATATGGACTCACTCTACATTCGCACTTACTGTTGAGCGAAGTAAATTTCGTCAAAAATCCGAAATTCCTTATAGTTTAGAAGTTATGGCCAAAAACCCGAATTTTAAAAGAAACTAGGGTATAAGAGCAAAAAAAAGTAGACTGAGGAGTATAAAAATAGTGGGGATCGATGCTCCATATTAAAATTATTTTATGCGATCCTGCAATGCATATGGTAGGCGATCGATCTTCTCCGACTTTCCCGCCTTGCGGACAGTCCGCACCCGCTGTGTTTCAAGTACGCATCGGGTGCCGGCCAACAGTGGCCGCAAGGCCGATTTAGAAAAAAAAAAACTAAAAATTCGTCGCGGCAGTCGAGAGAGAGAGCCCGTGACCAACTGCTCACAAGTCGGACCCACTAACCACTAAGCCAACGAATACTTGTCAAACTCTTTTCGCATTCTTTAACATTATGTACAATACAAATATATGAGATTGTATCACAGCGACGCGAGCGCTTCTCTGTTTTGGGTGGCAGTACAAATGAGTATATTTTTTCGATTCACTACCCATCGATGCGTCGTCGCTATAAAAGTTACACTTTAACAAAATCAAATTCAATGAAAAGTGCAATAGGTTGCAAAATTGCTGCTTGATCAGCCTTAAGAACTTGTAAATGCAATAAATTAAAGGAAACTTTAAATTGGAAAAGACACATCGGAAAACTAAAGCTGAAATTTATGAGGAGTGCGCAAAGATTTGAACAATTTGAAGAAGGATCATCGGTTACTCTCGTCATCTACAGGGTGGGCCAAATACAAGTTTCTTTTTAAAAATGCAATAAAATGAACAAAATTAAATTTTTTTCCATGTATTATGGCTTCATTAGTAAGAGGAAACATTAATGCCTCGGCTGGCTTCGCAGTAGCGCATTCTGTCATTCCAATTTTCCAAGACCATGTCGATGGTTTCGGGCTGTAGCTCACGGATTGCTTGGATGATATTGGCCTTAAGTGCTTGAATCGTTTCTGGATTGTTGGCATAACATCGGTCCTTCACGGTACCCCAGGAAAAAAAAGTCCAAAGGGGTCAAATCGCAGCTCCGAGGCAGCCAATTGACATCGTAAGGACGGCTGATAACACGATTTGGGAATTTGGTGCGTAAAATATCGATTGTGGCATCGACTGTGTGGCATGACGCGCCATCCTGCATAAACCAGAGGTCGTTTAAATCCATGTCTTCAATTTCAGTGAAAAAAAAAGGCGGATAACATGGCTCTGCAACGTTCACCGTTGACCGAAACGTTGTTCCCAGCCACATTTTCGAAGAAAAATGGTCCAATGAGGCCACCACTCCACAACCCGCACCAAACTGTCACTCTCTGTGGATGCATTGGCTTCTCGACAATAACGTGCGGGTTTTCCGAGCCCCAGATGCGGCAATTTTGTCTGTTAACGTAGCCTCCGAGATGAAAATGCGCCTCGTCAGAAAAGATGATTTTACGCCCAAAATCGTTGTCCAATTCAAGCTGCTCTAAGGCCCAAACTGCGAAGCGATAACGAAGCGGATGGTCGTGCGCCTTCAATTGCTGAGTCAATTGGACCTTGTAAGCGAATAATCCGAGATCTTTGTGCAGAGTTCTCCTCAGGCTAGTGCGTGAAATGTTGAGCTGTTGAGATCGATGGCGAGGTCGTGGAGTGAGTCTCACACTCTCGGCTACAGCAGCCACATTCTCGTCTGTGCACACCGTACGACGACAGGGACCATGAGTGTTGTCCACTAGCATGCCAGTCTCACGAACTTTTTGCATAAACTTGCGTACAGCAGGCGCAGTGGGTGCTTCATTTCGGCCAAAATTTCTTTAAAAAAACGCACTGTTTGGGCTACACAGCACTCACTTTGGAAATAAGTTTTCAATATTTCCCAACGTTGTTCAAGTGTAAAGCGACTCATTTCGTTCTGCGGAGGTATGATACTGACTTTCTGTTAGGATTTCGAGCGGGAAACAGCTTTCACTGTCAAAATAACCTATGATTTACCCTTTATATCGAACCCAGTTTGCGTAGTTTGGTTTCGGCGTTTTTTTGTTCATTTAATTTGATTTTGTGATTTCTTTTGCATTGTATATTTTAAATTTGAATTAGATTGAATAGTGGTATATTCCAGCGGAAGGACGATCGATCGTTGGTCGGTGGATAATAAATCGTGAGTAATTTTCTTGGTGTACATCTTTGCTTCCGCCGTTTTCCGACAGACGGCTGCATCGGTGAGGGCTGGTCAAAATACGTAGTTCAAAAGTGTCACAAAGTGATTTTGGACGTCTGTGAACGTATCGACATCCCCGCATTAGTAAAAGTTGTTCGCATTTTAATAAGATTCGCGATGTCTATTTTCGAGCCAAGTTCTCGTCATTTGCGGGCAATTTTGATCTTCTGCTTCCATTTGAAAAAAACTGCAGCTGAGGCTTATCGAATGCTCTCAGATACTTACGGTGAGATTGGTCTGAGTGACAGAACATGTCGTGAGTGGTTTCATCGTTCTAAAAGTAGCGATTTCAATGTTGAGGACAAGCATGGTGGTGGGAGAGAAAAAAATTTCAAAGACGACGAATTGGAAGCACTGATCGATGAAGATTCGTGCCAAACGCAAGAAGAATTACATAGCTGAATCACTGGGAGTGACTCAGCAAGCCATCTCGAAACGCCTCAAGGCCATGGGCATGATTCAGAAACAAGGAAATTTGGTTCCGTACGAGTTAAAACCGAGAGATATTGAACGGCGATTTACATGCGAACAACTGCTTCAAAGGCAGAATCGGAAGGGATTTCTACATCGCATCGTAACCGACGACGAAAAATGGGTCCGTTACAATAATCCCAAGCGCAGAAAGTCGTGCGAAATTCTCGGACATGCCTCAACGTCGATGGCAAAACCGAATATTCACGGTGCCAAGGTTATGCTTTGCATTTGGTGGGACCAGCTCAGTGTGATATACTACGAGCTACTGAAACCGAATGAAACTATCACAGGAGATCGGTACCGAACGCAATTGTTAAGTCGAGCATTAAAGGAAAAACGACCACAGTACCAAGAGAGACACGACAAAGTCATCCTCCACCATGACAATGCTCGGCCACACGTCGCAAAAGTGGTGAAGACAAACCCTGAAATGGGAAATCTTGCCCCACCCGCCGTACTCCCCAGACATCGCTCCCTCCGACTACCATCTGTTTCGTTCCATGGCGCACGGTCTGGCTGAGCAGAATTTTCGTTCGTACGAGGAACTCGAAAAATGGATTCAATCATGGATCGCGTCGAAAGACGCCTCCTTTTTTCGAGATGAAATCCGAAAATTGCCGGAGAGATGAGCGAAAGTTGTCGCTAGCGATGGACAGACTTTGAATAATACATGGGTAAATACTTTTTGACAATTAAGCTTCTGGAACATTCCTGTTTCGCAAAAATTGGGAGAATTCTCTCTATTAAATTAGGGAGAATTTTCGCAAAACTCAGGAAATTTCCGCTTTAGGACCTACTAGTCCCCCCGAGTGGGTTCTAGGTTCTTACCACCTAAAGCGGAAATGGACTACCTAAAGCGAAAATGCCGGAAATGAAGGAATTAAAAAAAATCTCTTTCTCTCTAATTGCAATAGAGATAATTCTCGTAATATTCGCGAAACAGGAATGTTCCAAGCTTTTAATTCCAGGAAAAACGGCGGAAGCAAAGTTGTACACCCAATATTTTTTTCTCTATTATATTGTAAATTATTTTTTCCACGGCTTAACTTTCGTTCATTCATTTTATTCATTGAATTAATCATTGATACTTTTTTTTCTAACTTTGGCTGAAATTTAATACTCTTTGAACTATTATTTACCTTGAGCTATTTTTCTGATCTTTTCATTATATTGATTTTTATTTGGCAATTACAGATAAGCAACAATATGATTAACTAAACTTTTCTTTTTTTTGGGTTCTTCCGTGTTCCGAAGGATGGGCACATTCCTCCCCTTTCCGCTTCCTAATCCTTCCCTTGTGTAATTTATGTTTTATTAAGGTGACTAATCTAGGACTAGGGTGCTTTGGCTCAATAACCCACGATACGCTGGTCTAGCCGGGACCTGTGCCACCGAGCCATAAGCATCCTGGTTAAAACAAATTTTTTTGTTGCAGTGACGGCGGCTCGACAAAGAGCCGTGGTTAGCAACACGAGTGGGTCCATTGTGATATCACATAGGAGTGACATACTCCCCTCCAGCCTGTCCGTTAAAACTAGCCCGAGCCAACAAAAAACCGATTCAGTCTACCAGGTTACCCAAGTCGGTATAGAAATGTGCCCCAAGCATTCTCATCCTCAAGTGTGCCAGAACATTCACAGAATAGATGAGCAGTGCCCTCCTCCTCCTCATCGTCACAGCTCATACAGAAGTTGTTAAAAGGATTACTCAGTGTCCAGTTATGACTCCTACGACCACACCCAAATGCTTCTTACTCAGCGACCACAACCTCAGGGGCAACCGGTAGCGCAGTGTGTTGCGGCATCAGTCTCATATTTGTCTACCGGCGTTTCGGGTTCGAATCCTGTCCACGACGACGTTCGTGGCCATGGATGTGCAGGAGGTGCATGCTGGCAACTGCATTCTCCGAAACCAGTTTATGTCGTCGAAACGTCAACTGGGCCACATGAAACAGTTGACGCGCTATGCCCCACAAGGGGTTAGGGCAATTGAGATAGAGAGACATAAATCTTCATTATCCGACACGTGCTGTAAATTGCCCATCTAGAGTAAGCCTTGCTAATCAAGGACGAGCTGATAGCGTGCTTGCAAGAATCAAGGGGGATGTCGATGTTTCGCTGATTTTGAGAAAGCGCCTCCGTTGTCCCCTTCCGATCGAGCTTGTCAGCTCTGATATTACCGGAGAAACCGCTGTGACCAGGTATTAAGCATAGCTTGATAAGTATTAAAGAAATTACCCATTTCTGAGAGAGGCGCGGCAATCCGCTACTGTCCTTGCCATGATGAGATTGGACTCTAGGACTCTTACAGCAGCCTGGCTGTCCGTAAAAATGATGACTTCCGTAACCGTGATAAAGTTACGCCCCAGCCAGAACATAACCTCCCTAATTCCCGAAACCTCCGCCTGGAGAATGCTAGTGGTCTGGAAGACGAATTGATAAGTCTATATTCAATTGTTCGGAGTAGACCCCGACTCCAACGCCCGCCTCGTTGTTAGATCCGTGTACATGGATAACCAGTCAGACAACAAATGTCGGTCCGCGACCCACTAGCTCCGTGGTGGAATCTAACTTATGAAATAACTATCAAAGACATAGTGTGATGAGATATAGACCGTTGTGGTGGGAATATCCCCGTTAAACAGAATTGTGCGTTGCCCAGTTTCCCCGTTTCACAAAGCCGGACCGCCGTGCACACAGCTTAGCCATGATATGGCAGGGAGCAGGTGAAACAATGCATCAAGAGCGTCGCTAGGAGTCGTTCTGAGAGTTCCACTGATAGCGACGCTGGCTGTTCTTTGCACCTTCCCCAGCAGACTGCAATTTAGAGCTGCATTAAGTGCAGCCCACCAGACCACAATGCCCGTTCAACAGTAAGGGGCGCACGATAGATACAGAGCCACCGCACAACTCTCGGCTGTAGCACCAGTTTCTTCCAATAGCCTTCCTACAGCAGTAGAGAGCGACACTGGCTGGCTGTTCACGCGCTCCTGGATATTAGCCTTACAGTTAAGCTACCTGTCGAAGTATACTCTCAGGAATTTGGCCTTATCAGTAAGGATCAGTCTGACACCTTCCAGTATAGGAGGTTCTACTGATGGTATCATATGCTTCTTGGAAAAAAGCACAAGCTCCGTCTTGTTGACTTAACCCCACAATTTGCGGCCCATTTGGTTAGCAAAGAGAGAGCATTCTGTAGAACCTCACTAAGTGTACTGGGGAACTTTCCGAAAACAGCAATGGCAACGTCATCCACATAGGCAATCACCTTGCAGCCCAGCTACTCCAGGTCCCAAAGCAGGCGATTTATAGTGACGATCCAAAGAAGCGGGGAAAGGACGCCCCTACTCACGGACGAGGCGCCTAGCTCGGTACAAACAGTCCTCGATGCCAACATCATGTAAATTAGCTTACAGAGCGGGCCATCCACTATCAAATAAGGTAACGCTTCGATAATAGAGTCCAGTTTCATGTTGTTAAAGGCGCCATCGATGTTCAGGAAGGCGATCAGAGTGAGACCATAGGAGAAAGCTTTTTCAATACGGCACGTAATCGAGTGTAAAGCGGTATCCACAGATTTTCCCTATGCATGTTGAAGCAGACAGTAGCCGCGGAGGTATGATACTCCGCAAGTGCAAACCAATTAGTCTTTCAAACATTTTAAATAGTGTATACGATAGGCTTATAGGTCTGAGGTCCTTCGGTCTAGCGTGACAACTCCAACCCGCCTTCGGGATGAAGATAAAATTGACATCTGTTCGCATTCTCGGGGCGTAAACCAAATCCAAACAAGCTCTAAAGATATACGCAATCCAAGGGTAGAGAATACTATATATCAGCCGGGATAAAAAAAATGGACACAGTCGCAAAGGGCTAAGTGGTTAACGCGCCATGCCCCACTAGGCGTTAAGGCAAAGTAGTAGATGTAAGATGGTTCGGTGGCAGCACATGACTAATGCCGGCGTTGATTTGGCCGAGACTCGATCTCAGTAATTCGATCAAATTGTTGGAATTGAATAGAAATATTGGCACATTACAGTAGAGGTTATCGCAGAACACTGTCTCATCGGTGAGCACGCCTGGAGGCTCCGGCTTCCTCACCATAATTACAAATGAAGCTGTGAGGATGCAATCGAGAAGGAGAGCGTTCGTCGTCTTCTTCATCATTGTCCTGCTTTGGCCAGCAGGAAAAGGAAAAATCTTAGTTCTTCATGTTACCATGACTTGGAGGATCTTACAGCGATACAGCTCAATTACTTCATTGCAGTACAGGTTGGTTTGAGACCAAGATTTAATGAGGTGTTCTTGGTGGTTCGTATTACGGCCACTGTACCTAACCTACGCTTAAGATGCTGATGCACGGCCCAAAAACTTCAGCACCAACTGTTCCGTTTTTTAACCCATCGGTGAACCATGTAATACTCCTGGGGTCAGGGCAGAGATTTCTATTATCCTATCCGAGCGGTTTCCGCAGTCATTTAGATAATTTGATCTCAAGGTTTCTACGAAAGCAGCGGCGTGGTAGAGGCAAAGATTAACCATAAGGAAGATACCCCACTTAGTACGATTTAATTTTTAGAACGGGATGCACTCATGTTTAATCTTTGCCAATAATTCAAAGGTAAATTCCCTTAAGAGAGATAGAGACGGCAACACTTCAGTAATTGCAACTGCCTATAAAGTTTCAATGTGTGAGTAACATGCTTGTTAGTTGGCATTACCCCTTCGTGTACGCATATGAGAACCAACCCGTATGCAACTACTAGTCAGTCGCGTTAATTTGTATGAAGTAGGGTATCTTGTAGAGGCATCAAAATAGAACATAATAGGAGCTTTCCTGCGGCCGCCGGTTCTAGGCATCAGAGTGACTTTTTGCATCAGCAACGACCAAGGGCTGCCACCATCCCTCCAACGCCAAACGCGTTGCTACAACAACAGCATAATAGGAGAGTCAACATATTTTATGTGGAATTTTTTTTTGTCCGCTACTTCCCCTATCAACTCGATTGTCAGTTGGAAGGGGTCACATACGGGACGATGATAGCTGATTAAAAACACTTGACAGCCAAGAAAAATATTCCTGACGGAAGGGGAAAATGTGCATTGCCCATTGGCTGGGTGTCGTCAGAAGGCATAGCGTAGCGTTTGCCAGTTGGGGAAGATGGGTACCAACCATTTGGTCTCATGTCCACCTCTATGGATGGAGGTGACTTCACACCTTTGGAAATGTTGACGCGGCCGCCACTAAATCCCTTTCCCTCATACTCCGCGCACCTCAGGATGTGTCTTCTCCAAACAATTCAGTTTACCAACACTTACCAAAGGACATTTGTTTTGAAAAATGTATCAGCCAAACCTTAAACTACCTTCGGCCCTGGCCCGTTAGCCAAACCTTAAACTACCTTCGGCCCTGGCCCGTTTTAATGTGGAATCATCATCTCCAATTTCTATCGATTTATCGAATATAAGAAATTGGGACTCGTGTCATTGATAAGCATCACCCACAAGTCGTTAATTGACCGACGGAATGTCGGGCGCGAGGAGTTTAATCACCTCCTTCACCCATTCGCGGCAAAGTTAACGTGTTAGCCGACTTACGTGCCAACACGCAAACTGCGGGTAATTTACCTACGCCAAGCCGGTTCGGCTAAAAGTGCAAGTGGTGGTCGACGTGATGCACATCTGGGGGCCGCGGGAGCAGTGTTCTCAGCCAAACACTTGAACTCCCCCGAAACTGAACTCTGACGAGGGACTAGAAACTCACCCTCGAAAGAAAAACGCAAATCCGCCACTAATATGCCTTGAATCGTTCATCGAGTCAATTTCGTGGACACATCAACCCCCGCCCGATGCGAACAGTCATCCATTTCGGGGGCAGATGTTACCGTGAGTGGCCTGCAAGTGCACCGAAGTGTCGGCTCGCAGTCACGACAGCAACAAGGCAAATTCACGAACAAAAGACATCCCGAGCAAGGGAAGAGATGTGCGCGCCCCCATCCCACCTGGACGAGTGAGTCGGAAGCGGCAACCCTTTCCGTTCTCGCTCTTTCGCCGGACACTAATCGATGCGAAAGCGATCCGTAAATGCAAAAATTCTCACGACACCCAAAAAGAAGAAAAGCCTTGGGCCCCGCGATGGCCATCACCTGCTGCCAAGCGTGTACTCCTTGCCCCGCCGGGAAGGCTACGCAAGACTCCGCGCGCGTTAAGTAACAGAATGTGTCAAGCGTATCGACGTAGTCGCAGAAAAAAAGCGAGGAGGCTCCTCGTCATATTTTTACGTGGAGCTCGCCAGAGAGGAAAAATTCTAATTTTATCAAGGAGTCCCCCCGAGCCCACCGCTCGTAACCGTGAGTGGAGCAGCGCACTGCCTCTTCCATAGAACGCAGCTGAATCGGACAGCAGACAGTTTGACAGTCGCTAGAATGCTCCGTGACCTGCCGTTCCGCTGGCTCAGCGACCAGCAAGAACACGGCAGCCAGCCCACGGAGAACGGCGGCAACGAAACACGATGGAACCCACAGAACGCATTCCACTTAGCACTTCTCCGACTCGTCGAGCCGTTGCTGCGGCATTTTGCCTTTTCCTTGGACACCGCTGGGGCTCCGGGAGGACGACAACGTAGAACTTACCATTCATCCGAGTCGACGGCACTCGCAAGGCTCCCTGGGGGCTGCTTCTTATTCCGGTGGGTGCGGGTTTCGTGGGGGCGCACTCTTCGGCTCTCTGCGCTTGTTTCGGCGCTCCGATGACAATGGCAAGTTGCGAGTTAAGTCCACACTTGGCTGCTGCCTCGGCTGCTTAGTTTGCTGGGGTCGCACGGGGAAAACACCAAAACACTCGCGCCGCCCAACAAAAACTCAAGTTTCAAGCTGGCGAGGCCGCCGTTGGACGGGACAGTCTTTTCACGCGGCGGCGGTGGGCGATTGCTACGACGGCGGGGCTTTCGCAATTTTCCACTCGCCCTGAACGCACACACGACGGGAAAAAACGCCACGAACCGTGCACGGATGCGTTTTTCTCTCGTTACCACTCGAGCTATAACACCACGCAACAAATTCCCCGACTCGGCCAACTGCGAAATGTCGGAAATGTGAAATTTTCACGACACACGGATCCGCACAACTGTCAACGACTTGCACTCGCAGGCCCGACGACGGCGTACAAATACATTCCGTTCTTTGCACTCCGCACGAACGCGGCTCTTCCGCAAGGATAATGCGAGACACACGGACGCGAACACACTTTCGGGAATCGAGGGAAATTTGATTTGTTCGATTTTTCAACCGCAACGACGAGGCGGCGATTTTTTTGGTACTTTCATTCACGGGAAAAAGAGCAACTCTCCACACGGACTACTGAATCGCGTTTCGATTCGACTAGTTCGCCTCGTATCGGTGCAGGCGCCGTTGTTGCGACTGTGTGCGTGTGTACACTATTGTGTCGAATGAAGTCTCCACAATGGACTGAACGGGTCAATTTAGAGTTGGCGCTTAGGGAAATGATTAACAGAAGCGGATTTTCGAGGCAGGAGAGCACATTTTCTAGTTAACGATGTTCACACTTTCAATTAAATCGAACAGGAATTACGCAAATGGGAAGTTTTAAATGACGGGTGACTTGTGTCCGAAATAGAGTGGGCACGATCAATGCTCGGAAATGTCCACAAGGGTGTGTTCAATGGCAGTTGTTGAATGACAGAACCGATTTTCGGCCGCATTCATATTGGTTCTTTGTGATCTTTTGATTATTTGCCAGTAAGAAAAATCAAACAGCCCTCAATATTTTGTATAAAAATTTGCCCGCCTGAGGGCAATTATTGTTCAATAAAACATGTAGGTGCTCAAAATATTGAACACTCGGCAAACATTTTCAAGCGGCTTTGAAATTTATTGCGGACCATTCAATATTTTGCGAAGAAACGTCCGTGTGAGGGCTTTCGGCAGAAAATTGTGTTGAGTTGTAGGGTCTGTTCGTATGATGTTTATGTCGATGCGAATTTAAATAAATCGATGTTTCCCATTTCCAATTGTGTATAGTTAGTAATTAAAATGTAGTCTGGATGACGCAACGGAGCGCGTTTGCCTTCCACGCACTGCGCCCGCTTCGTTTACTACTGAATGCGATAATTTTCGGTGAAAAAGTGGATTTACGTGTCGGACTATGAGCTCACTCAGCTGTTAAAGGCCGGTTGACACGTTCAAAGTGCACTTTGGCAAAGTATGACTTGGCCAGAATATCCACCATTGTGAATTACCACTTTGCCACTTGCAAAAAACGCTGGATTTAGCATTTCTAGGGAATTTATACCAAAACACATTGTTCAGACCACCGTAAATTGAATAAAAAACACCAACAACTCACTATTTCCCGCCCCAACAACTTTTTTCTGTGAACTTGTCGATTTACAGTCAATTCTTTGATGGAAAGTTGAGCACCATCCTACTTTGCTTTGATAGGACGCTAGAGACTTCAAAGCACTTTGAAGGGGGTTGACACGTTCAAAGTAACCTCAAAGTAGGTTGTCAACGTACTTGGCCAAAGTGTACTTTGAACGTGTCAACCGGCCCTTCCTGAACACAACTCTGCGCACACCGTCACGAACTAGAAAATGAGAAGATGCTAATTCATCTCGAGGCAATGGTTCAAATTGGACTATTGCGCTAGTTATTTATTTATTTAGTAAGTAAAATAGTAAACATAAATTTTAGGCGTCCTAACACATGGGAAACATCGACATTTTAAAAATTATAATTTTTTTTAAACATCGATGTCAAGTGATTATTAGGTGATTAAAATTTGGGAGTATTTCATAGGGTTGCGAACTCTGGACAGGCGACAAGGCATACCGCATACGCCACAATCGCCGAATATAGCACCACATGCTGAGAATACATGATCGATACTAGTCATTAACCACAACCTTGCACATCGACCCTACTGAATTTTTGTTCAATATTTTGTTCAGAAATTTCAACAAAATATTGAACAATAATTAGCCTAGTAGCACAATGGGCCACTCGGCCTCTATGCTCTGAACCCTTATGCCTACTACAGACAATGGCCCAGCCCCAGCCATTTGAAGTCATCGCCATTGTGTGGACGGGCGGATGGCGTTCAGTGGCCAATGACGAGTAACCGTCATTTCTGTCAACAGCGATGGGCCATGGGATGGCCATGGGATGGCCACAAATGGCTTCAAGAGCCATTTTCCTCCACGCGATGGCCCATCGCGTACGCAACTTTAAGCAGCTGATTTAAGTTGACAAGCTACTATACAATTATCGCAATGCTACTATCACCGACCTTCTGTCAGCGTTCAAATTCAATGGCCCGCTATGTGCAATTTCCTGATGGCCCATAGAAGACCATTGTGTGGACAAACGATATTTGAATTGACATTTGGTGTGTGATGGCGGCCATCAAAGTCACCATCGCGATGGGCCATTGCCTGTAGTAGCCATTAGGGGTTCTACGCCCACCCTTCAATCTAGCCTAGTGTGAAGGGTCCACGACGTTCAATATATTGTTCCATATTTCAAGGGAACCAGTTCTCGACGACGTGGAAGCGTCCTGCACGCAATTTGGGGCCGCTGTGGTGATGGACGGCAGGAGCGACAACAGTCGTACTACTGCTGTCAATTTGGTATTGCGATGTCCGACTACGGAGGTATTGCAGAACAGTCCAACCCCACAGAATGTTTCATGCATGGAGTAGTCAACGTCGGTCGCCGACTTCGGACTCCGGTTGGACAGCGTACATGGTCTGAAGCAAGGACGACCCCGATGGAGTGTTGGTCGCGTAAGGAGGTTCAACTTGAAAGCTCGCTCGATTGGTGTCAGCAACGGTGGCTTCGCATGGTTGTGCAACGCTGGTCGGAGAAAACAGATGTGCTCGTGGCTTCAGCAAAACTGGAAGGAAGCGGACGAGATTGTTGCCTGGTTGGATAATGTGGTGCGTCGCGTTCCGAAACGTTGGAGGCCAACAGTAAAAATGAAGACCATGGAGTTGCATCCGATGACACCGTGTTAGCGGCGTCATAGTGACTTCTGTTCGGGACGAACAGGTCTAAGGAGGAGGCAGTGTTGTATGTGCGAAGTACGTCTCTCTTACGACACACACTGTACTAAGCTCCATCATAATCTCGAATGATCGATAACAAGTACCAACTGAATGGGCACTAGCGGATTCTCGAACCTTCGTTGAGTAGTGGAAACCTGAGTCTAGAACATCTCGAACGGTCTAGAATCTTCGCTAATTGACGAATACATGGATTAACAGCTATATAAAGGCAGATGTCACCAAAAACAAGAGGAAGTAAGAAAGAAGTAGTAATACTCAACACCCAGTGGAAGTCGGATCGATATAAAGTATCCGCTCGGAAGCGGAAAGGAGGATAATCATTATCCACCGTTAACGAATATTAGAGCTAGTTTGACGTTGGTTGTTAATTACGCGTGTGTAGTTCGTTTTGTAAATAAAGTGTGTGTGTTTTTCAATTGAAGTGTTTTCATTATTCAGCACAAGAATATCTAACGAACCTAGTTTCGCTCATCAGAGGGAACATTACACAACTATAAGGCCGGCCGCATCTTGGGCGTAGGCAGAGCAGCGCAGCGCGCACATGACATTGTTGTTGTAAAATCCGATTTTGACAATTGTTACAACAACAATGCCATGCCCTGCCCTGGCTACGTCCAAGATGCGGCCGGCCTAAAAGGTAGATGTCACTGGGAGCGACAAGTAGTCATAATCGAGAGTTAATTCGTGACGGTATCCGCTCGGAAGCGGAAAGGGGGATAATCGTTATCCGCCGTTAACAAATAGTTCGAGCTAGTTTGATGTTGGTTGTTAGTTACGCGTGTGTAGTTCGTTTTGTAAATAAAGTGTGTGTGTTTTTCAATCCAAGTGTTTTCATTATTCAGCACAAGAATATCTAACGAACCCGGCTTCGGTCAGAGGAAACATTACAGTATGTAGGAAGTTGAAACTAGAAAACATATTCTGTGTGAATGCCCGGCAATCGGGCGGGCTAGGAATAAATTTACCGAGAAGGACACTACTAACCCTATGGATATCAAGAAGCTCCTACTGACTTACTTACTAGTCTTTGTCAGAATGGTGGATGACCAGAAAACACGTTTGGTTGAATAGAATCGACTAAATAAGTTCAATATTCTGTAATGAACTATATTCTGATCCTGAATATTAGACATGTCTTTGTAGAAATTAATTTTTCAATTAACTGTTGTCAAACATTAAAAATCCTCGCCAACTGCGATATATGACGCAAAAATGCACAGGCTGCTAGAATTAATTTCTATACAGTGCAGTGCCACCACAAGTTCTTACGTCCTTTTGGACATATGCCGGAGCTGTGGCTAGAGCTATTACAAGTTAATTTATTTCGCAATTCTTATTCTTATTGTACTCTAATCTCATAAGTAGTAAGAGATTTATGAAATCACGATAAAAAAGGACATTTCATTTCATTTCGATTTATTGAGTCTTTCTATTACATATATATAAAGAAAAGTCAGATGGCAGTCGCATATGTCAGATGTCTTATGAAAAGTCAACAAATTGACAATTAGTCATTCACAATGATTATGGATTATAAACTGGATAGAATTACACTTGTGCTCAAAAGCGTAGACTTGAAAAGCTCTTATAAAGAGTAATAATTCTTAAAGCTAACTAAAACTATAAACAAACAAAAGCAAACTGTTTCTTTTAAATAAATAAATTTAAGTTATTCCTATAGAAGTTAATAGGGAAGAAGGATGCTCCATTCTTAGGCAGTAAAAACCTATGGAGTTACCTTCAAATACCTATAACTTAGTTGAGATTTGTAATTCATAAAGAAATGAAGCTTGAATGGAATTCCCACTTTTAATGTTGAAGTAGTCAGTCTACAAGTTAGATGTAATTTGCATGTAGTATGATTATAATTATCATGGGTTCAAAGTTCTTATGGCATATGTATAGGTACATATTTACAAGATATAGATTCAACCCCATGTAGATTCTACTTATAGAACTAAAATCATTTATTAATATAAGATATTATTATTAGGATTTTATATATATACAAGTATATATGTAATTACATAGTAATTTGAGTAAAATTAAAGGAGGTGATCAGCGCTAGAACATATTTCGTATAAAATTCCAGAATTTATTTAATAAACACAAATTGTTAGCATAGTTGATGTTATCTAGTGTACATGTTTTTTTTTCATATGTATATATTTTATATTATATGTATAGTAAGGAAATTCTCATAAATTATTATTATTGTTATTTTTTTTTATATAGGTATCAAAGTAGTTGCAAATCCAATTAGATCCAAACCATGGTATCTTGATGGTATCAGCCTCTTAAAATGTCATTGGATGCCTTATTATAAAAAGGCGGAATGAAGGAATCGTTTGAGAGAACAGACGGAAGATTCTCAGAATCAGGGAATAACAAGTTGAACGGGGAAGAGTAATAATTGATACTAGAATGGCCTGTCGTATTACTATTATATACCTATAGTTCTCTGGCAATCCACAGTGTGTGATCTTTCCATTTTTTTAGGCGTATTCTACTTGCCGTAATCATGTAATGCATTAGTGGGGTTATATTCGATTCATTATATAGAACTGAGTTATGTATGTACTTTTTGTTGGGGCGACGATATTTTGATAAACATTTTCGTATAATTTTCCGTTCAAAAATTTGTAGTTCTTTAGCCACAGTTGGCGAGATGTTCATCCAAGCGGGAAAGCAATATGTTATTGCCGGTCTAATGATAGTTTTATATAGAAGTAATTTCACACCTTTCTCTATTGCCTTAGAAGAAAGCAATGAGTTAAGTTTATGAGCTGCATATTTGACTTTGGCCAGAATCTTTCTGGCATGGGGGTTGTTTCTTGCTTTATTATTAAAGAGAACACCCAGATAAATAAGATGTTCTTTCAAAGGTATTGTTTGTCCGTTTATTTTCAGCTGAATGCGTTTGCTTTCTGGAACAGCTTTAACATGTCCTTTGCCGCTAGCATTTCTGAAACAGGTAACTGTACACTTGGAAGGATTGATTTGAAATCCCCAGTTGTATAAGAAAAGGAGGATAGGGGCAAGAATAATTGCGAGCTTGGATAATGCATTTGAAGGTTTCGGATCTTCAGCGAATACGATGATGTCATCAGCAAAAGATAGGCTTTTGAGAGATTTTAAATTTGGAGGAGAGCTTGTATTTAAATTTGTATTTTTAACGCCAGTAGGGTTATCATGAATATAGAAATTAAATAATCTGGGACCTAATATGGAACCCTGTGGCACCCCAGACAGAACAGGAATAATATCAGATTTGTTTTTATCAATAACAACTTGCAAGGTTCGATCTGTTAAAAAATTCGCTATAATACGGCTTAATGGTAAGGGGCATTGCTCCTCTAGGAGTTTGTATGTATATTAGTCCCTTGTGTGAGACCATATCAAAAGCTTTACGGAGATCTGTTGCACATGCCACGGTTGTACTTTTATTTCTGAGGTTCATCTGGATTACATTAGCAAATGTCATAATGGCCATCTCCGTAGATCGCCCTTTTTCAAAGCCAAATTGATTCTCGGGGATTAAGGCTTCGGTGAAGGTAGTTAATCTGTCAAGTAGGATTTTTTCTAAAACTTTTCCAATATTTGACAGTAAAGAAATTGGCCGAATCGAATCCAAGGTGATGGAATTAGCCTTTTTTGGGATTGGGCAGAGGAGTGCGTGTTTCCACGGAATTGGAAAGTAGGCCGAATTAATACAATTATTGAAAATAATTGTTAAATGACGAACTAACGCAGGGGCGCATTTCCGAAGTACGTAATTGGGGAGTTCATCAGGGCCAGATGATTTCTTATTATTGATGGTTCTTAGGTCAAATTCTGTCTCTTCAACAGAGGTGAAATAATCAGAGTGAAATGAAGCAGATGGATTAACTGAAGAGTTCGCATTATTGAATATAGTAAGAAATGAACCCTGTTGCGAAGTAGTAAACTCCGAAAATTTAATATTAACTTCTAAATTCAAGGGAGCATCGGGTAATTCTTTAGGCCTATAAACGTCCTTGAAAAACTTTGAAAGCTCATGAAGTTTATCTTGAGTAGATAAAATTTGTGTTCCTTCAATAACAAGAGGGTCATTTATGATATCAAAAGCAGGGGTTTTCCGCCCACTAATTTTATTTATTAAATTAAAGATTTGAGGGGAAGGGCTTAACGCTTGTAATTGATTTCTATAAAAAGCATTCAGTTCCGAGTTAATTCGCTGTTTAATTATAGTATTAAGGCAATTGATCTGACTCTTTATGAGTTGATATTCCGAACTAATGCGATTATAATGAGAATGAAAGGTTCTTTTAAGTTTTTGCAACAGACCCCTCCTCTTTTTGATAAGATCTTGCGTCACCGGAAGAAGCATGTTAAATTTCGAAAAATTAAGGGGTTTTAAAGGTGCGTGTTTCTCAAGGCAAACTTTCAACGAACTTGTAATAGTGGCTATGTAGTTATCGATCTCAACATTTGTTAGATTTCTAGTAGCCGGGAAAGGATCATCTATCAATTCCTGAAGTTCCTCATTGAAAGTAGGCCAATATATACTCGAATATTCACGTTTTAATGGTGGCGTAACGAAGGGAAGTTGTGAATTATTTACTGAAAAGGAGAGCAGTAAACCATAGTGATCAGAAGGGGCAGCAATCGTTCTACATCCATAGTTTGCATTTAAAAGCGAAATTAATTCAGCAGAAATTAGAAAATTATCAATATAAGACGAACCCCTAGGGAACGTAGGAGAATTAGCATTCACGATAACAAGCGAATGTTGATAATTTCCTGTTAGCCATTGATAAAGAAAGTTGCCGTTAAGGTTGCATTCAGAATCACCCCAGAAAGTATGGCGGGCGTTAAAATCGCCTCCTAATATCACGTAATCGTAGTTGGAACTTTGATCGTTAATACAATTCAGGAAGTCAATAATGTGGTGCCCTACACCACTTTTCATATAGATGGATCCAATTAGAATTTTTTTCTCGCTATCGAAAGGAAAACGGATTTTTATGGTTACAAAAGTGCATGAAATTAAATCGTTATCATAAGAGACGTTACTCTTATCTACGTATAAATTATTTTTAAAACAGATAGCTGTCCCCCTACCTGTATCATTGCGAAGACATCTGAAGTTGTTAAGTTTAATAGTATGTTGAGATTGGAGCCTCGTTTCAGTTATCAATACTATATCTGGTTTATGTATTCGAAGTAAATCTTCGAACGCAAGTCTTTTATTTTGAGAGATAAGGGAATTTATGTTTAAGTTTAATATATTAGACATTATTGACTAAGTTAAAGGCGAAGTTAATGAGGGCTTCCGGTTTGTCTTCTGTAGGAAGGAACTTGTAGGAGTTCCAGAAAAGTTTGGCTTTCTTAATAAGCGTAATTAAACTAATGCCCAATAACTCTTGACAGTCATGTAGCAGATAAGAAATTTCATTAGAATGAGTCGAGTTATCTGAGATTCCCCTTCTAACCGTATCAGCATATGTAATATGAGGCTGCTTAAGTGTGGGTTGAGCATAGTTTTGAAAAACAGGCGGCCCATATTGTATCTTTCTGGAATTCTCTCTTCTTTGCTTAGCTTCCTCCAGTTTTTTAACATATTGAAGCCTAACTGGACATTGTGAAAAGTTTGCAGGATGGCCTGCACTATTACATAAAATACAGTGTGGAGGGGAAGAATCTTTGATTTGAGGGTTCAATTTGCGCGGACACTCTAAACCTTCGTGTTCGGCAGCACAAGCTACGCATCTGGGAATATAACCGCAATTGTTGGCCACGTGACCGAAGCGTTGGCATTTATAACATTGTATAATGTTATTACCATGTGGTTTTTCCCACTTGATCCTTTGATTTAGTACATATCTAACTGATGTTAAGCATTTAATAAACTCTTCCTTGTCTACTGTAATTCTGTAAAAGGGTAGTTTGACATTATTTTGTCTTGACCAAACCGTAGACAGGTGGGTAACATTAATATGTTCCGGCCCAATTTCCGGTCTTAGTTGTAACAAATCTTCCTTAATTTCTTCGGGGGTGTGATGGGAGCTAGATCCCCTCAAAATAATCACAAATTTTCTTGACTCCTTCGGAGTAAAAGTATGGCCCTCTGCTAACGTCTTTTGAAGAGTTCTCAAGACTTTTTGGTGGGTGTTGTAATTATTTACAACAAGCTTATGTCTCGCTTCCGAGAAGTGGGTGACTCTGTATTTTGTGTCCGGAGCTTCCTTCATCATGAGCTGTATAGTTTCTGCGGATATGTTATTAAGAAATATCGGCGGGCACCAGTTATTTTTCTCTACAATTGGATTTGCAACTACTTCTTCATTATTACAAGATAGGGTATCGAATCTATTTTGATTAGGTTTATTTACCGCATTATTTTCTGTATTAAGTACGTGTTTACGAGCTACAAGCCTACCAGTTGCTAATCTAAAATTATTACAGTCTCTATTGATGGCTTCTTGAGTTGATGAGCCGAAGTCATGATCGTTTAAGTTTGCCCCAGAGGCAACGTTGTGGATATATGGATTCATTGTATCCATTTCCTGACTATGTAATGCGCTATTTGGAAGCGCCCCACTACTGGTACTATTTCCAGTGATAGATGATCTGGTCGTATCTGCCATAGATGGTGTGGCTTTAGATGGTTCGTACTTTCGCTTACCTATACTAGGGTTCCAGATGGGTTTTCTTAGCGATGATTCAGGACCGTCATCCCCATTCCCTGATACAGATGCAGGCAAAAAGTTGCCATTCAACGACAGAAGCGCATCAGCTGCAAGGGCATGGCTGTTGCTCTCGTTGAACTCCATTTTGGTGGCCAAAGAAATCGGCTTTAATTGATCCGTCGCTATGTTTGCACTCACCGGATGTTGATAAGCCCTTCGGACAGTAGATTCTGGTCTGACATGTCATGCTCCGTATCTCTTTTTAATCTTCAAAGAATGTCTATTCTGCTTCTGATGTAAAGTCTTTAGTTTAGGCACATTTTGCCCTTTGCAAGCTCCGTTGGCACCGCCGTTATTTTTCCTGTTAGTACGGGCCTTTGGTTCCGTTATTCCAGAACTGGCCGCATGGCCGCTCCGGGGATTGTTAGCACTGCCAATATTTGGGATTAGTTATTGCCTCACAATAGCTAATTACTAGGAATATTAACACTCACTGTGTAAAATAACTGCGCGACAGAAAGCGCAAAAATTTACAGTCGTTGTGAAATTATACGATTTAAATCACGTAAAAACTATTGCACTGCGCAAAAGCGATGTGACACTCTCGCTATTCGAGAAACAACTCGATAAAAGAGGACAAATCGTTGAAATTTGAAAAAAGTAAGAGGGCACATCCTCTTAAAAGAGGACGTCTGGTCCCTACCCGTACCCGAAATTCAATTTTTTTGGTAGTACTAGCCCCCCTCTCTTTTAACGGATCTCCGGGTCAGATTTGCCGAAGAGTTGGTAACCCTAGAAATAATTGACTAAGCACATCTAAATAAATACAATTTATTGCAAATATGAAACAAAAAATATGACAAATAAATACAAATTCAAAAATGTTATATGATTACTATTCGAATTTTCAGGGAGGGAATACAGCTCTGCGCTGCATCTAATACAAAAAATTTTCAATTTTATGAATCATATAATGTTTGTAACATATTAGCCAACATAATAGAAAAATAAAATAACTATTTACAAAATAACACTTTTATGTACGTATGTACGTATGTACGTGTGTTAACAGTTTTTTTTTTTGTATATACAGTAACATTAACATACAGATCTATGAGTAACAATAAAGAAGATTCCAAAACGTTCGCTGATTCCACTGAAAGATGGGTGGCAGCCAGAAATTCGTTGGTAAATTACATAGTTCAGGAATCAAAAGCAAAACAGCAGTTGCGTATTTCAATTTATCTGATCTATGTCAATTTTTGCAGACATGTGTGCCATGAGCGTTAGTGCTATCTTTGAATAGGAGATAGAGCGAGTAGTTAGTATTGAACTGGGATAGTAAGGATTAATGAAAATGAGGAAACAGGGTATTGGTGGACCACATCCAGAAACAAAATTTCAGCTGCTAAGCCAAGCCCATGGCACAAATGTCTACTACGACTTAAGCTGCCACGCTAAACCTCTCCTCCTCTCTTTACACTCTACAAACTTAAAGAAATCCTTAATTCTAGGTCCTAGTTCAGTTCTTCATATCCTCAACCTTAAATTTCGCACTGTCTTCGGCATTTAAAACGAAAATTGGCGAACTATAGTCTAAGTATTTGTCTCCTGTTCCCAGAACTCGATTATTCGGATATGTGGACATGGTCTTCTTACGGCCACGCTTCAACATTATGTACACGACCAAAATGCTGACCAGGAACGCCGATGAGGTAGCCAGGACGAAGATGATAATTTGAAAGGTGTTTTCATGAATGCCTGTTGCGAGTTGGGGGAGGGGAGTCGACTGACGATGATGCACGATGTGTGAGAGCGTAATATCCGGGTTGAGAAGTCCAGTACCAAGCGTAAGATCGCCCTTCTTCATCATTTCCTCGAGGGCGAAAGCAATGTCGATTTTATCTTCGGTGTGAAGATCAAACTTGAGGTCTACGGAACCGTCGACATCTTCATGAACTCGCAGGTTTTCAACAATTGGACCCAGCATATGGACGAGCTCAGATCGCAGAATTTCGTAGATATTTGCAATAGTCTTGCCTGATTTATTCATGAGACGGATTTCAATGGAGACTGAATCGATCGGCGTGTGCAGACATTGTTTGGTAGCGATCTTGAATGTGCTTGTGTTGGGCAACTGGTTTCCAGCAGCATCCACACACCAGCATTGGTCCCCGCTGCACTGAATCGGCAAGAAGGCCCCGTTCTCGTCACAAACCACGTTGAAACCATCGCTCAACGAACGACATCGTGTTGTAGTTTTCATCAGCTTGGTTGTGCTCTTGGTAACTTCCTTCTCTCTCACTTGTGACAAGCTCTCCACAATTTCCGTTTGAGCAGCGAACTCAATAGGTATCGGTTCGATTTCGTCGAACACTTCATTTTCCTTGTCGTCAGCCAGGATGGTCAATTGTCGGACGAGTTCTTCCATGAGTGGGTCGCCCGTTGCATCGACTCTGGCTTCCATACGCCTCGCCTGCCTGTGGTTACAGACGGGCTCCAGGTCACGTGTTAATGTTCCCTTCAACGGTGCTCCCTTCTTATCGGCACACCAGCAAACTCCGGAATTGGCTGGTCCCGGCGACGATTCATCGGCGAAACTGAATCCACGTCCTGTAGACATTTCGTTTCGGGACGGTTGCTTTCCCAGACATTGAATGGGACTCCATTGACCTGTGACGGGATCACATCGTGGCTGGAACCAAACCGATAGGTGACCAGTCCTCTTGGCTGCCAAATTGTTTTTCAGTTTGAGTCGCTCGCACGGGCTCAAGGCTGGAAGATAAATTGGACAATTGATTAGATTTGTCACCTAGGGAATTCAATGAGGATTACCTGGGCAGACTGATTTACAGGCTGACTCACTGTGGAATATGTTCTTGCTTTGGCAGGCCGCCTTTTCGGCTACGTAAACAGGAACGCATTTATTTGTCTTTGGACTGAATCGCCACTTTGTGCTGTTTCCATGTTTTGTGTCTTTGGCAATGCAAGTGGAATCGATGGAATCGAAACATACATCTCCTGTTTGGTTGAGTAGAAGGACAAATTATTAATTTTCAGACCGGACTGTTGACTGAAAGCCACTTACTGGTTTTTGCGCAGCAGACACCTCTGTTCGTCATCGGATTCAACTGGCAGCTGTGCGTAGTCGGGCACGACTCATCCTTATTCTGCGGACCGCATATGATATCCTTCCCATTTTGTCTCAGCGGCTCTCCTTCGGGACATTCAGACTCCCTACGCGGAACACACAGTGGCATTTTCGGACAAGGACCCGATATACATTCCACGCTAACCAACTGACATTCTTCGTTGTACATGCAGGAGATTTCGTCGCACAGATTCCGACATTCGCAGGTCTGGCATCCGTTGTTGTCCACCTTGTACCCACTCTCGCACGGGGAGCACTTGAGCAGCGGACATTCAAAGGCTGAATTCACCTCGCACACGGGATCGCCATCAGTCACCCTAGTGCCACTGATCTCCTGGCCGCTTTCATCGACACACCAGCAGGTCTTGTTTGGTCCACACTGCACTTGATTCCAGTTCCCTGTACTACGATCACATTGGGCAATGTAAATCTGCTTGGCCGGGATGCCCAGCTCGGAGGCCTGATGCATTTGGATTGATCGTAAATGTTCGCAGGCAGTTTTCATTTGAGGTTCTACGCATTGGGTGCCGCAACCGTTGGAGCAACAACGTCGATTGCCATCACAATGGAAATCGGAACGGCATTCGTAGTTGCAAGCGTTAGTTTCAACATTGTCCGGGCCGGGTGGTACTAAAAATGGACATTGGCCGGGTTTGCGGGGTAGACAAGCCGGGACTGGAGGACAGTACTCTCCTTCACATGAAACCTCTACGGTTCGGCATTCTTTGCCATCGGGACATGTGATTCCGTCGCATGGATCACGGCAATTGCACACGGGACATTTGGTTTCCGGGTCTAAGATGAAGCCGTATTCGCAGCCCATGCGACAAGTGAGGTCAAGACAGTCCACGGATTCCTTGAGTCTGAAAATAGAAGAATTATTATTATTGGAGATTCGACTACTTAGTCAGTAAACTAGTAACATGGCCTTCATGCATGTGGTGATAGATGGAAGTAGGCTTCTGGTATGATCATGTCTTGTAGCTTGTAGGTAACAGAGTTAACCATAGTCTTCGTCACTGGACAATATTAGTCCGAACGAATACAAAACCCTTGGTTTGCGGAACGGATTTAGATATTTTCCATTTTCCACTCAAAATTGATTTGTATTGCATTGCAACACACCGCAAGATAACGTACGTATTCCCACGAGGCTTAATTGACTCTAAACAAGCATAAGCTGGTTTCGGACGATGTTTGTTGCTAATAAGCACCTGCTCTCCATTTATCTGAATATTGCGTTCGACCAAGTCGGGAAAAGTTGTGGGTTTACGCCACAGACACGTCAGAGGAGCAGACAACACAAACAACCATGGCCACAGCGGGATTCGAAGGGCCACGAAGCATTGATACAAAGCCTTTTGAATATGTTTAAACATTACTTCGGACTGTAGTATGTTCCTGACTCTTGGATTAGTGAGGGTAGTCTTTTCAAATATTACTTCCTTACATTACCTAAAACAACGCTCTTCAATTCATACTTACTCTAAACAACTCTTCTCCGTGACATTAAGTCCTCGTGTGCTCGGTATTTCCGTTCCAAAGCCGTCAACACACCAGCATTCTTCTACCTCGACATCGACCAAATTTCCCTTAGTTTTTCCATACGCCGTCAACGTACTGGACAATTTGTCTTCCTTGCCATGGATACTCTGCAGATTATCGGGCCCGGTAGAAATCACCTTTGCACTTCGTCCTTGGATATGTTCCCTCTGCGGCCCGGTTACGGGGTACAGATGCAACCGTTCAGTTGAAGAAGCTTCTCTTTTCGAGCGTCCGGACAGTAGTTGACGCATTTCACGTATGGCATTCTGCTCGAGGATCTTTCGTTGCTCACCTCTGGTCACAGTCATCTTCTTCTTCATGCACTGATGATGGGTATAGGAACCATCTGCTGTGCAAGTGGGAGGTGCAATGGCAAGTTGCATTCCTTCCTCTGTGCCCTCCATTCGATCCGAAAAACTTCTCAGATATTCGCACACTAGAGAGGGGAGAAAAAATTAACATGGTTAACCTTTGGTGGTTTCAACATTCTATGGGTTGTTTAGTATCTTACTGGACTGTTGACGTTGCAGCTCCTCGGCAATTGGCGTAGTTTCCTCCGGGATAGGGCAGCAGATATTCCGTGGTTCTCGATGCAGCTTTGTGCATGTATACTTCTCAGGACAGTGGATTTTATTGGTCATGGCACGACCCTCCTTTTCTTCTTCGTCGAAAAATGATTTCGATTGGAAATTTCGGGATTGACGTCCTTCTACGAATTGTTTTTTTGAGACAATTAGTTTTCTCTGACGTTACGATCATTCTCTCCAGAAGTCTTACCTTGATGGCAGTAGTAAACTTCGCCAGTACTATTATCAGTCAATGGGGTTCCTACGTCGCAAGGATTCGAGTAGGATAGATCAGGCTTGCAAACTGGAAGTGATGCACACAAAGCTGAACCGGACTCGCATAGAGGATCTGAGGCCACTTCACAGTGTGATCCTAATGGACAAATGAATCCTTCGCATGGTGTCGAACATTCACAGGTTGGACAGCCGTTGTGGTCGTTCTAAAAAAATTAGGAGATTCGTCAACCCATGTCCGGGTGCTGCTACAGACAATGGCCCATCGCTGTCGGTTGCTATCATGAATCTGGACTGATAGCAGTTTGTGACGATGATGGCTGCCAGCAATTTGCTCATAATGGCTTTCAAAACAATTTTCTGCTAAACGCCAGCGTCGCTAACCGCTATACGCGAGATATACGATAGCAATAGCTTCCAATTGTCAGTCATGACCCATTGTCTGTAGCAGGCATAAGATTTGCGTAACTTACCTTAAATCCATACTCACAAACGGCGGCACAAATGTTGCTATCACATTGTTCCATATTTACGCTCCTTCCAGTAGCCTTCATGATTGTATTCTCGATTCCATCGCAGTTTACCATATCAGCGGCTCCCATTGTCTCCTTGATTTTATGTCCTGTCCGGCTATCGACACACCAACACACGAGACCGTTGCGGGAACACTGCTTCGGCGAAAAGGTGCCTCCGGGTCCATTACATTCCGGAACATATCCGCGTCCTTCTCTCTCATTAACCGCCATGATTTCCGAGAGAGCCCTTGCTTGATGGCACATAGTTATATTAATCGGTTGCTGGCAGCTGTGCTGACATCCCTTGGTGAAGCAGCATTTCTCCATATGGGCGCACTCCAGGTCATGATTGCAAGGCGTTCCGCACATGTGGCCGCCCACTTCCTGGTACTCAGTATCATCGGCAGCGGGGCAAACACCCGGTTTCTTGAATTCCAACGAACTTGGACAGCATACTCCGTAATCATTACCCGACTCAACCAGGCATTCGTACAAGGGCGGACATAAAGGCTTGCCAGGATCACGACCGCACAGGAAAGGTTGTACGGTGCCTTCAATGGAAAGCGGTTGACCGGCCGGACACAGATTCATCAAACTCCGGGCCTTCTTGCACGTTGGCACCGGTGGACAGGGTTCAGCCTTGCATTCCACTTCTTGTGGCTGACACTGTTGTCCGCCCGGACATTCAATACCATCGCAAGGATCTCGACATTTACAAATTGGACATCCACTTCGGGCGTCCCTATCAAATCCGGAGGGACAGAACATCCTACAGCTCGATCCTGGACAATCGGATGGTGCATTGCAATTGATATCTTCACGTTCTTTTCGTCGTGTTCCGGGTAATTCGACGCCATAGTCATCGACACACCAGCAATCTTGACCGCTGGTTTCGTTCAAACATTGAATTGGTTCAAAATCGCCTAGTGTAGTGCAGCGGGGAACGCGAACGCTCTTCTTCGGACCGTCGGAATCGAAAAGGGCTTTAGCTCGTCGTGACTCGGCCCGACGTAGGTGCTCGCATGCGGTATAGGATTCTGTGGGAGAAGAAGGAAAATGTTAATATAATGGTCGTATGGTGAAAAGAGAAGTTTAAAAAATGCAGAAGACAACCAGGAAGAATTTTTAGCGTTGAATTCCACTATTTAGGAGAAGAGTGTTTGCCCCAAACAGGGACCCAATTTGAGGTTCACAACGGCACAGAAACCGGATCGGTTTGTGCCTCAAATCACGAGGACCCTAAAAATCTATCGCAAACTGAATTACATTAGAATCAGAAACGTGACATTTATGTCTATCTAACAATTTCAAATCAAAAGTGATCTGCTCAGATCAAGTGGTTTGGCCGCTAGTGTGAATCAATGGTTAAGAATGCAAATTTCAGTTGATTTTCAAGCAGAGGCGAAAACATCAGAGCATGAAAACAATTGAAACTAATCTGTCGATAGAGTTCAAGGAACTCAGTAGGTTAGTTTAGGTAGCAGGGGTGCTGTAACAGCACTCTTAGACCTCAAAGTAAGTCCATTCTGATACACTAAGAAAACCAAATAGCATATTAGAACCAGCCGGAACTACCTATACTTACGGAACAAGGGAGTTGTCTCACCTCCATCTCTACCAGTTCCCCAAGATGGTTATAAAAGCATTTTCCAAGAGAGAGTAGGGCATTCGCATAGCAGATGAGAAATATTTTCCATTTCCTCCTCTTCCTCACAGCTCCTGCAGTAATCAGGAAGCCGAAACTTTGTAACATATTCGCCGATAAGGTCCAGTATGGAGCCGACCAGACCACTACGCTGATCTATTTGATCAGCGACAGTAGTTTAACAGTTCGGCTGATATTCAGCCTAGGCCAGATAAGCTTGGCATTGTAACATGTAACGTCAAGAATCCATCTAAAGTTGGATTCACTGACCGCAGTTGATTTTATTCTAGATTTTACCAGAAAAATCGGTATAGCGATATTGCTATGCTGCTAACCTGCCTTGCCACATCGGTAGCTCCCCTCCGGGGGAGTTCGCCAGCCCTGCAATTACCAACGAAACATGGTGGTCATGTATCAGGCACAGCATAATATCAAAAAAGTCAGTCATCATCGCCACCCATGCCCTTCACCTCGATAAGATTTTGAACGTGCAAAACCCTGATTTGAGGGATTTTACTGGAGCTTGGCAATCCGTAAAGTTAGTAATTTTCGTCATGGAGATTGCATGAAGACTCAGCCAAGTCACCCCTTCTTTAGTCGTAAAAATTTCCTGCTGGAAGACACTACAGTATTCCGGTAGCCGGAAAGATAGCACCCAAACCTTCGGCAGTCTTAGAACCGTCGGTATATACATATTTCCAGCGTGTGCGGTAGAGACCGACCTCCCATCTCCTACAGATTCTGTGGTGGGATCAGGTTTGTATGGTTCTTAAGGTCGCCACACATTATCGAGCAGAACCACGACCGAGCTTCCATCGAACCATCAATTTCATAGAATGTGCGGAAACTATACACTATAAAAGTTATTTTAAAAATATCTTTTATAAAAGATATTTTCAAAGAGCTTTTATAGTGTAATAGCCGCCTAAGAAAAGATTTGCGACATGAACTTTGCTTGTTTTAAGTACTTTCCTTACAAGCTTGCACCCTTTCTCCCTCAAGCGGTTAATATCATTCATAAAAGTTCATTTTAAAATATCATGCGTCAAAGATATTTGTGAAAAGAACTTTTATAGTGTAATAGCCACCTTAAATAGTTTTCGAGATAGTCTTATTCAATGGCTCTTTGTTCTCATGAAGTTGAAAAATCATCGTTTTTGTGATGTGTCTGATACTCGTAAAATAACGAGCAAGATACTAGTCCCACGAGAAAAATGTTCAGGATCGATATTTTGTAACTAAATGAGTTTTAATTTGGGATAAGTCATATGTCTGTAGATACTCGTATAATAATTATTTAGAAGAGTGGAAACCATCATTCTCAAAAAATGGACTGCGAATGATATCATTAGCGAAGGAGAATACATATGGTTGAATGCCCCTTTTAAAGTATTGGTCCTAAGACAAAAATTAATAAAACCTATTTTGGAAATTTTGTGTACTATATTTTGATCCTACAACATTTATTGCTAGGAGTGATAGTTATAGCGATATAGACAAAAAAGGAAACAAATTCGCTTCTCAAATAACATAGCAACCAGAGCCCACACAAGAGACCGTGCGCGTTCTGCACCCTCAACAAGCGAAGCGATACTGTCGTGAGGGTTACAATGGTTGCGTTCCTGCGAACGAATCAGGTTTTGACATTTCTCGAATTCACCTCCATAATGCTTTCCCCTCCGGTAACATTTGTACGGACAACTATCATGAAAATGTTCCCCTCCGGATCTGAGAAGTATTCTGATCCGGAGGGGAACATTTTCATGATAGTTGTCTGTACAAATTTTACCGGAGGGGAAAGCATTATGGAGGTGAATTCGAAAAATGCCAAATACTGATTCGTTCGCAGGAACACAACACAGCCAATATATCGTGCTTCACTTTGAGAGTATGGAACATGTAATGAAGAGAGGCTATCATAACACACAATCCATACGTGTTTCGAACACATTTTTTTCATCGCCCCCCTTCTTTTATCCTTCTAAAAATTGAAATTTTTGTTGGCTTTTAACAACATTTTTTTTTTCATCGCATACTTTCTCCTATTAGCTGATGCTCCCTCGGTTGCGGCATTGAAAATCACAACAAATTATTTGACAGCCAGGGTAAGCCAGGGTAACATTTTTGTGGTGTGTGTAATATGTCACATTGTGTAAACCAAAATTTTTTGATTATGTCCGTTCGTTATATAATCTTCATATTGTCAGGCTTCACTTTATGTACATTGCGCAATGTGCTTAAAAAATAGCCTCCGCCAGAAGCTAAATAGCCCATTGGGAGCGTTGCCGGTGCACGGAACTTCTTTTTCCGGTCATTTTACGCAGAGTACTCATATTCCAGAAACCAATCTTTGCCATTAAACGATAGCTAAGAGTCATAATCGAATATAAGTTATGATAGGTGCGTTTTTTTAACAACGGGTTAGGGTAAGTTAACTCGTGGAGCAAAAAAAAAAAAAACGATAAAGAGGAATTAGTCGCTGCAATTATTGCACTAAAACTAGGAAAGGCCGCCGGACTTTAACTTTAACCGAACTTTCAAGCAGCCCCAAGCATAACTGCCGAGTTGCTGCACTCACTTGTTGATTAAGCGTGGAACACAGAGACCTTTCCCACTGAGTGGAAGAAAGGCTTAATAGTGAAACTTAGAAAAAAGGCAGCCTTATAATAATTGGAGGGCCATTTTGCGTGCTTCCTATAACTCATTTGCCCTAACCCGTAGTGGGGCATAGCGCGTCAACTGCCTACTTGCGACAAGTCGTTTCGACCGTAGTCAGACATGAGAATGACGTGTCTACGCACTGAGCTACCGGTTGCTGTTGCAAAAATAATAGCTAAAATTGCCCTGGAAAGACAAAAGGAGCATTTAGAAAGCACAATTGATGAAGAGCAGGTCGCCTTTCGATTCGGATTCTTCTGTGTCGATCACATTAACATCTTACGAATTATTATCGAGCAATTCGGGAGTACGATTCTCCGCTTCACTTGATTTTCATCGATTTCGAGAAGGCTTTCGATAGTGTGAACCGGGATTATATATAGGCGGCCTTGCGTAGGAGAGGAATCCCTGAGAAGCTTGTGGCTATTATTAAGGCAACCTATGACGGCGTGAAATGTCGCGTTCTGCATAAAGGTAAGGTCAGCGGACTATGAGAATCGCAGTGAAGTTCAGCAGGGGTGCATCCTCTCACCAATCCTATTCTTCATAGTGATCGGCGATGTGTTGTATGCAGCCCTATCTGGATTACACCGAGGAATTCAATGAACTTTAAAATCTTTTCTACAACATCTTGACTACGCTGACGACATGTGCCTACTCTCTCACAAAATCATGGATCTAAACGCAATGACCTTAGATCTCGAGAAGAAGGCGAACACGGTCGGGATAAAAATTAACACTATCAAAACCAAGGTTCTTAGACCGCCGTTACGAAAAAGAAGAAATCCAATAGATAGCTTGTGGAAAAGGTGTACCAATTTGTCTACTTAGATAGCATTGTTGCCGAAAGTGGTGGAACGGGGCAGGACATAGCTCGTTGTATCAACCAGGCTAAATGCACATTCGGTTTACTGTCTAAAATCTGGCAATGCATTATCTCAGTATCAAGACCAAGCTGGGCTTGTTTTGCTCCCTGATACTGTCTGTGCTATTGTACGGGATTACCACATGGAAAGTCTTCGTAAAGGTTACCAGAAAGCTGCAAGTTTTCGTTAATTCGTGTCTTTGTAGAATTAAAAAAAAAACTGTCAAGTGAAGAGCTGAGTCTGCGTACGGGTCAGATGCGAATCGACCAACTGATACGCAGGCGAAAATGCCAGTGGATAGGTGACACATTGCGGAAGGGTGATAGCTGGATTGCTGGACATGTCATGAAATGTGACCATTTTTTGTAAAAGATAAATTATTGAAGATCGGGGCGACCGGTAGCGCAGGGTGTTGAGGCATCGGTCTCATGTTTGACTACCGGCGTTTCGGGTTCACCGTCCACGACGACATTCGTGGCCATGGATGTGCAGGAGGTGCATGCAGGCAACTGCATTCTCCGAAACCAGTTTATGCCAACGAAACGTCAACTGGGCCACATGGAACAGTTGATGCGCTATGCCCCACAAGGGGTAAGGGCAATTGAGAAGGGTTTTAAATTTCCACTTGAAAGGGAAGTGTTCATGTTCCTTTTTATTATCCTAGTGAGACCATGATTACACCTGCGATTGGCGTTTGGTCGTATGTAGATACCACTGCTCAGGGAAGATGGTTCCACCTGCGAAAGGACCGGTGAATCATCCTGAGTATGCATAGTTATTGTGAGATAGCACTGCTCAGGGTAAGATGACTTCATCTGTAGTAGTTCCGGTGAGTCATCCTGAGCTAGTGTCCCCGGTGCGGTGACGATAGTTCCACCTGTGATGGGTTGGTTTATCATCCTGAACCAGAGGGAACTGTTCCACCCGGACGGGTTGTGGTGTCCAGGTTTGAATTGCCAATATGGGTTCTAGCGAGATCGGTCCACCCGAGATGGGTTGTGTATTTTTCCTAGAATGTGCTCATGGGCAATGTCAAGCCATGGATTGGAGTATTTACTCCGTAACGAACTATATTGATGAGGTATTTTCACTTCAAAAGCCATAGTTAGAATGATTACTTAATTCAGTCAGCATGAATCTTTACGTAGTTCGCCTGTAGTAGTTTGCTGTGGACTAGTTTAGCCCATTTTCTCAACTAATTGAAAAATAATCTTTTCAGATAGATATTTCGGGCGGTATCGGGGTCGTGTACGCGCGTAAGTAGACTCGCCTTTAATTTTATATGTTACATTCTCAATGAAAGCTGTTCAAGCGGTTGTCCTAGAAAGTCGTAGCGCCGATCTCTGGCGATGAGAGCAGATGCGTCCCATTGCCCAGAACCGAGCACAATAACGCGAAGGTGTAGTTGATGCACTATGACCCACTAGGGGCTAAGGCAAAGTAGTAGTACACACTTTTCAATATTAGAAGAACATTTGATGATGTTGATGTCATATTGACCTCACTTACGAGAATGTGGCAACTAATCAACTGACTTAAAATCAATCTATTCGCAAGGACGTCTTCTTCTACTAATACTACTCGAGCATTTAGAGCAACACAATTATTGTACATTTTTTTCTGCAATCTACTTACTGACTGCATAATTCTGATTCACCTCCACTTTTGCAATAATTAGCAATAGCAACCGCGCATGACGACACGTTTTCAAGGTGATACGGCTTATTACGGACATGATTGCTGTGTACATCTTCATTAACGCACTATTGCTATCATCTTTAATGAAAATAGCTCGGCAAACTTGTCCTCTCTGCTCTTGCGACCTACGAAACCGGAGGTTCATATCTATTTTCGCATATCTATCATCTATTCATCGGATTCAGTTGAATCAATTCCACGTGTGACTCACTTGCATGTCGTATCTTGGATATGGTCAGTAAGAAAGTTGTCCACTCTGCAACTATTTGAAAAACGAAAGTCCACCAGTTCAGTTCATTCACACTTTTCTTCAGAAAATTCCAGTGTTAAGTTTTTATATTGTTCGGTGCTGGTGAGGTGGACATGATCGATGCGTCAAGACCAGCAAACGGCCGCTTCGACAAACAACATGAAAGCCACTTAAAGATGGCCTCAATTTCTTTTCTGCAATAGCCATCGAGGAGGAGTATCTGAGCAAATGACTACCGCGAATGCTTCTGCTTCAATTTCAAGCTGCGCCGACATGCCTACGAAATCTTGTTACAAACGTTTTGGATTAGCAATGTTTTTTCTCGTATTTTTGTTAGCCAATTGCTTACTTATGGCATGAGCAATTGCATGCAATAACTGCACAAAGTCTACAGGTGAAAGCGAGCCATGAATGGTGCATTTTTGCCGAATCGGAATCTGCGACTCGTTAGAAGAATCCACGACATGAGAGGAATTCGCTGCAGCATGAGTGAGATGCGATTGTTGTGCACGAGGGTTAAGAATAGGTAGCTCTAGCTTAGCTACATATGTATCTTTAGATTCCATGACAGCCGAAGAAGCTCTACTCAAGACTATAGTTATATAGGGGAACTTCGCTACACCTGATCTAGCGACGAGGTGTGCATATGCGCCCATAGTGAAGATCATGGTCAATGGAGCGTTCACAACGAAGATGCGAGGCAGCACCATGGTAGCATGAGGCTCCTCAGCTGGGTGAGAATGGTAGCCGTGGAAAGGAAAAGAAGAAGCAAAGTAAAAGCCGGTAACCATACTGACCGACTGACACACTGCGCGACCCACTAGCGGATCTATTTGTACTAGCGTGTACACGTTTAATTGTTGCCACCAAGCGCGCCTAGAAGACGAGTTTGCTGCTGTTGTTTCCGTTTCCTCATGAATATGTTACCATTTCTGGGTTGCTTCTTGTACCTACACTCTCCACTCACTTACCATGGACGCAGTGCAATCACACGCTAATTAGCGACTTTTCATATGTTTTCTCGAAAAATCGTTTTCAATAATTTGACTCACCTGCGAGGTCTCTGATGATGGTTTTGTTTGTGTCAATATTCTCAAGATACCTGTACCATCGCGGCGTCGCGTCGTGTGGCACGACGGATATGGTCGTGGTGTGTAGGTACAATGAAACCTGCGTATGCGAAAAATTCAATGCCAAACCGAAAAGGTGAAAGTTTGTTTATTGATTTGGTTAGTAGCACGATATTTTATGGGCGCCCAGAAATTCGACGTCAAAATGGTGCTAGGCATCCCAGCTGGTTTGTCTTGGGAAAAAAAAAGAAGTGAAAACGTAAGCGTATTGCTAGATTGGGCGATATACGAGTATAATGCATTTAACGACGAATTTAGCTTCTTTATCAATGAAATAGAGAGGTGCGTACTTTCAAGGGCATGTCATTAGTTGTCTTATTGAATTGAAATATCTGTCCTTGAGAGGACCACTCCTTTTTCGCACCTTACAGTTTGCAATTGTGTCTCTATTGCAAAACATGCATTGTCTCACCGTTGCTAATATTATGTCCTTGTAAAAAAGGTTACGGAAATGCATCATACGTATTATATAGGTACAGTGCTGGAAATAAAGTTGTTCAAACTATTGAACTTTATTCCTTTTTATGCAAGTCATATTGTACAATACATTCAACATTGCAAAAATTAGGGTAATCTCAATTTTTTTATATGTTGTTAGGGCCCAACTAGAGAGTATGATGAATGAATCCAACTTTGCAATCCTGAAAAAGTTGTGCGAGCGTAGATATAGCCCAAAAATAGCGAAATTTTTCCTCTTTTTTTCTGTTTTATTGCCAAAAAATCACTAAAGGCACGTTCTGACAAAAAAATCAATAGTAGCTTTTTAAAGTAGATAAAATTTTAAAATTTGAGCTATATTAGAGCGGCGTGGCTCCAGTAGTTACTTAAAGTTGCATTGTTTTTTCCAAAAAGGGCAAATCTTAACTTTTAGCTCTTATTTTCAAGTGATTTTTGGCAATAATGCCCATCGCACAAAAGACTCGTCAGATAAGAAGTTTTAGTACATCTGAATACCTTCAATTTAAGACCAGAATGGTGCTCTTACATGTAATAGTTAGCTAAAAAATGATCAAAAACCAAATAAAGTCAGAATCCAGTTTGAGGGCAATAAACGTTAAATGGCCCGTAGACGTAAAATATTTAGGTGAAATATTCACTTACTGCAGTCCAGGAAACAAATTGGCTTGGCAGCGAGATTAATGACAAGAAATCGCACACAATTTTTACAAGTGGCAAACCATCGGGCCGCAAGGAGTTTGGAGTAGCATTTATAGTGAACAATCACCTCAAACTGCACATTACTGACTTCAAACCCATAAATGAGTCTCTCTCTCTCTCAATCTCTGGCTCATCAATGTGCATGCCCCCACTGAAGTTAAAGAAGACGCAGTAAAAGACGAGTTCTACGCCCGCCTTGAGACTCTCTTTGACTCACTTCCAACAAACGACGTCAAATTGCTGCTGGGAAACTTTAACGCGAAAGTCGGAAATGAAAGTTGGCACCGGGGGACCACTGGGGGCACAGACTCCATGAAGAATGTAACGATAACGGCCAGCGACTTATCGACTTCGCCTGCAGCAGGAATCTAGTCGTAAGCTCTGCGTGTTTCCCGCATCGACGCATTCACAAGCAGACCTGGAAATCTCCAGACGCACACACCGTCAACCAAATTGATCACGCCCTCATTTGCAGGAGATGGGCGTCTAGTGTGATGGATGTCCGCTCCTGTGGAGGAGCAAACTGCGACTCAGATCATCATCTGAACCTACAGATGTAGGATTTCCTCAGTGCACGAATCGAGAATCAGCCCTCCCAAAATCTTTGCAGTTGATAACCTTCTGAGCGATGCTACGGCGGTGGCGTATGCTGCCGCCCTTGAGGAAAGACTATCGCCTATGCTACGCAACATCAACAACACAGGCGTCCATGAGTTCTAGGAAGAACTCAAGGGTACCATCAGAGATGTCGCAGAGAAGGTCGTTGGATATAAAGCCCGGCGAACGCGAAATGACTGGTTCGACGAAGAATGCAAAAATTCACTTGACGCGAAAAACGAGGCCTACAGACAATGGATTTAACAAGAAACCAGAGCCAGAAGAGAAAAATATGACGAGCTACGGTGAATATCGAATAGAATAATTAGACGTAAGAAACGTAAATACTTTGACGAGCAGTTGCTGAATATAAACGAAAACTTAGCTAATAGGAACACCAGACAAGCGGTCAAACTAGTAAATACAATTAAGAACGGCTACCAACCCAGGACTAGCCTTTGTAAGGACAAGGATGGAAACATCATCAGCGACACCGATGGCGTTAACACACGATGGGCCTCTTATTTTGAAGAGCTTCTGAACCTACCATCTAACATCCCCACACAAGAAGCTCTAGACGATATTGTTGATCTAGGCCCACCCATACAACCCCCGACAGTAGAGGAAGTTGATCTCGCGTCGCGGTCACTAAAACGGAATAAAGCGCCGGGAGCTGACGAGATTCCAGCTGAACTGCTAAAATTCGGTGGAACGAGTCTAGTTGATGCCATACATCAATTACTCCTGCGAGTATGGGAGGACGAGGAGATCCCAGACGATTGGCGCAGAAGCATCATCTGTCCTATTCACAAAAAGGGAGATAAACTGTGGTGTGAGAATTACAGGGACATATCACTAGTTTGTACGTCCTATAAAATTTTGACGAAAATTCTGGAAAATAGAATAAAACCGTACGAAGAATGAATCATTGGCGAATATTAAAGCGGTATCAGACCTGGTCGCTCCACAACCGATCAGCTCTTCACAGACAAACTGATACTCCAGAAGTGCTGGGAATACGACGTAAACGTATACCAAATCTTTGTCGACTTCAAGCAGGCATACGACAGTATCGATCGTGGGGTACTGTACAACATCATGCTGCAATTTGGTATACCGGCCAAATTAGTACGACTAACTAAGATGACGATGACCAACTCCGTCTTACAAGTCAGGATCCAGAATAGACTTACTGATCTATTTGAAACATGCACTGGTCTGAAGCAGGGCGATGGACTGGCACCGACGCTCTTCAACCTATCACTGGAATACGTTATTCGGGCTATGAATATGGACAACAGCAAGACGCTACTCATCAAGTCGACACAATTAGCAGCGTACGCCGACGACATCAACATCATGTCCCGAAGATTGGCCGACGCAGAAGAACTTCTGCATACGCTCGATACCGCTGCAAAATAAGTTGGACTACGTATTAACGAGGGTTAAAGTAAAAAAAAAATAATGATGCAATCGACGACAAGGACACCTGCACAACCGAGCATCAATGTGGGGGACCTAAACATCGAGTTCGTGAACAACTTCATTTACTTGGGTTGCAACTTGTCAAGGGACGCCAACGAAACTGACGAAATCAAGCGACGGATACAGTTAGCTAATAAGACTTTTTTCTCGGTTCTTCCCATAATGAAATCGAAGCATGTGCACAGAAACTCGAGGCTCCGCGTGTACAAAACCATTATACGACCAGTGCTATGCTATGGCTGCGAAGCATGGACCCTAACTCAAGCCTCCGAAAACATGCTAGACACTTTCGAACGTAAGGTTCTACGGCGAATTTTCGGGGCTGTTTGCGATCGAGATGGATGGCGCATCCGGTACAACCATGAGTTGTATGAACTGTACGATGAGCTGCAAGTCTCGAAAATCGTCAAACTACAACGACTTCAATGAGCAGGGCATGTACAAGGAATGGACGATGATCGCATGCCTAAGAGAGTAATGAATGCAGAACGAGTCGACGGAGCGAGACTGCGAGGACGACCGAGATCTCGTTGGGAGAGCTCAATAGGTGTGGACGCCGCGCAGCTACTGGGCTTCCAAAATTGGAGGACGGGGTCACGTGACCGAGATAATTGGAGGACAATGATCCAGGCGGCCAAGGCCCGACGTCGGGCTGTCGCGCCACGATGGTGATGATGATTCACTCACACACTCCTTATAATTACATATTTTATATACATTATATTGTATAACATTAAATCTAAATCATATACTACAATACTTTGCCTTAACCTCTAGCGGGGCATAGCGTGTCAACTACTCCTGCGCGCCATCGTACTCTGTTCTGGGCAATGGGGCGCACTCCCCAAAAGACTTACCCACCACCTGACACTCCTTTGCCACAGATCGACGCCATGTGATTTTAGGACCCCCCCCCCCCCCCCCCTCTTGGTCGGCCTTGGTTGGAAATGGGGTTCCATTTCATGGCATGCAAAGCGATGCATTTATCACTCTTCCGTAATATGTGACCTAACCGCTGCCATTTTCGCCTGCGTATCAATTCGTCAATTGGCATATCTGACCCGTACGCCGACTTAGCTTTTCATTTGACATTGTTTCGGGCCAGAATATTCTTAAAATTCGACGAAGACATGAGTTGTCGAAAACTTGCAGCTTTCTGGTAACTCTTACGGAAACTTTCCATAAACTGCTCCCATACAAAAGCACTGACAGTACCAGGGAGCGAAACAGGCCCAGCTTGGTCTTGATGCTGAGATAACTGCTTTGCCAGATTTTGTACAGTATGCCGTAGGCGCATTTAGCTTGGTTGATACGACGAGCGATGTCCTGCTCCGTACCACCATTTTCGGCAACAATGCTACCCAGGTAGACGAAGTTGTCCACCTTTTCCACAGGCTGCCCATTAATATTGATGGCGAATTTCTTTTTCGCAATGGCGGGCTAAGAACCTTGGTCTTGTTGGTATTAATCTTTATCCGAAACTTGCTTGCCTCCCTTTCGAGATCTAACGCCATTATGGACAGAACACTATAACAAAGTATGTGTATGTTGTCAGAAATATTGAAAAGTTTTAAAAGAAGTTCGCTTGGTTGGTGATAATAGCGTAATAAGCAGGAAAGTACAGTTGGTGTGAAAAAAAAAGCGGAAAACCAAAATAATATTTTGATTTCGGCGCAACAAAATCGAATATTTGTAAAATAAGTGAAAGAATGGATGTTGCGCAGTGTACTATGAATTGGTACTCGAAGAAGTACCGGGAAATGAGCGCCACCAAGCGGAAGAAAGGCTTTGGACGATCAGGAAAAAAACCCCATTCTTACCGTTACAAACAAACAAAGCCACCCGAACTGATTCAAAACTTCATCTGGCCTTAGAGATGATCTATGTAGTTTTAGCAAGGAGTATGCAAATCTCAACAAGTTTGATGAGAAAAATGCCTGCGAAAGCTGGCCTACGCACGTGGAAGCCAGTCGGTAAGCCAGACTTTCCGTTAAAACATTAGGCTAAAACGTTTGAAAAGAACTCAGGAGCATGTCACATGGGAGGCAAAAGACCTTTTCCATAGTCCTCCACGTGGGCGCCCCCTGGTAACAGCAGTGTTTAAAACCACTGAAAGCCAGGTCTTAGCGATAAGATAGTTTGGAAAAAGGCGGAAAGTTGTAGCCTGAATGGCTGACCAACACCTAAGCGTCTCAGGTTTAGTAGGATGGAATGACTTGCGTAGTTGGACCTGCAACATAGTTGTGTGAACTCCAGCACGTTTAATAAACCATCTGAAGCAGCTATCTTCCGAGGCCATCCCCTGAATGGGATTAAGCGATGTGCTGACAACTCGTCCTTGTAAAAACCACTCCACGTCAAGAAACCTGGAACAAAAGCCTCGGATTGGGCGGATCAACAACGACGACCATGCAAACGACTAAAGGATTATTCTTTCGTATCCTGGAATGTAAGCTCCCTGAACAAACGGGGGGCCGAGAAGGCCCTCTTACAAAAGGTCGAGAAATGCAAACTGAGCATCATTGCAGTCCAGGAAACAAATTGGCTTGGCAGCCAGATCAACGACAAGAAATCGCACACAATTTTGAACCATCTGGACACAAGCTTGGAGCTGCATTCATCGTGAACAATCACCTCGAATCGCTCACGTTTTACGACCGCCTGGAGACATTGTTCTAATCACTTCCAACAAAAGACGTCAAAATACTGCTCGGAGATTTAAATTCGAAAGTAGGGAACGAGAGTTGACATCGGGGAGCCAAGGACACAGCCTCCACGAGAAATGCAATGACAACGGTCAACGACTAATCGACTTCGACTTGCAGTAAGAACCCTGTCGTAAGAGCAACATGCTTCCCGCATCGACGCATTAATAAAGAAACCTGGAAATCTCCGGATACACGCACCGCCAACAAGATTGACCATGTCCTGATATGCAAGAGATTGGCTTCAAGCGTGATGGATGATCATGCCGAGGAGCAAATTACGCTGTAGGATCTCTTCAGTGCACCAATCAAGATTCAGCCCTTCCAATCTTTGATGTTACGACGCAGGCACATACAGCCGCCCTTGAAGAAAAACTGACACCTGTGCTACACAACATCGACAAGATGGTCTACACGGGCTTTGGGAAAAACTAAAAAGTTCTATCAAGGAGGCTGCAGAGAAGGTCGTGTGACATAAAGCCCGGCGAGCGCGAAATAACTGTTTCGACGAAGAATACGAAAAATCACTTGACGCAAAGAACGAAGCTTACTGACAATGAATCCAACGACCAGAGCTAAGAGAGAAAAAATATGACGAGATACGACCAATATGCAATAGGATAATCGGATGTAAGAAACGAAAATTCTTTGATGAGAAGCTGCTGAACATTAATGATAACGTAGCTAATAAAAACACCAGACAAGCATACAGACTAGTAAACACGATCGACCCAGTACTAGCCTCTGTAAGGACAGGGCTCATCAGAGACACCGATAGCATCAACAAACGATAGGCGTCCTATTTCGAAGAGCTTCTTAATTCCGTATCCCACGTCCCCATACAAGAAGCCCTCATCGTTGACGGTATGGTCGATCACGGTATGATCGATCGACCCGATGTTGTGTATTGACAGGAGGATTATCTGTCCCATCCACAAAAAGGGAGATAAATTGCGGTGTGGGAATTACAGAGGCATCTCACTAAACTGTACGTCCTACAAAGTACTGATGAAAATTCTGGAAAATAGAATAAACCTGTACGCTGCATGAATCTGTAATGAACCATATTTTGGTCTGGTAGTGCTGCTTCCACCGGCAGCACCTGATGAGTAAGGATCTGTAGGTGGTAAGAAACCAGAGGCCGAGGATCCCATTACGCCTGGACCCCGATGAGAGCGCAAGGGAGTCTGCGCCGTCCGCCAACCACGCCATCCTTATCGCCTTATTTTTTATCATTCCTCATTTTTGCCTCCCATGTTTGTGTTGTCTTCCCAGGCCTATGAATTTTTGTTAATACGTAAAGGACAGGGGCAACGAGCGAAAAACCCCCCCAAGTCTCGCGAACTGAGCTACAGCAAGCATAGGCCGCTGCTTAGCTCGTTGAGGGGCATTTTTCTTCGCCCGATGGCACGGCCCGACCTTCACGGTCAGTATGCTACTTTAGGCTCCGTCCCTACGGGCATCTTCGGATGTCCACTAAACCGCCCATTATAAATCATTGGCGAATATCAAGGACGTTCCAGACCTGGCCGATCTACAACCGACATACGACAGTATCGATCGTGGTCGACATCATGCTGCAATTTGGTATAACAGTAAAATTATTACGATTAACAAAGATGACGATGACCAACTCTGTCTCACAGGTGAGGATCCAAAACAGGCTGACTGATCTTTTTCAAACACGTACTGGATTGAAGCAAGGCCATCGACTGGCGCCGACGCTCTTCAATCTGGCACTTCGCCATCCGGGTAATGAGTGCGGACACTAGAGGCACGCTAACCATCAAGTTGACACAATTGATAGCGTACAGACGACATCAACATCATGTCCCGAAACCTGCCCGACGCAGAAGAACTTCTGCATAATCTTGACACGGTTGCAAAAGAAGTTGGACTACGCATTAACAAGAACAAAACGAAAATAATGATACAATCAAGAAGAAGGACGCCAGCATAAACAAACATCATTGTCGGGGACTTCACCATTGAATTCGTAAACAACTTCACATACCCGGGTGGTAACCTGTTAAAGGACGCCAGTGAAACTTGTGAAATCAAGCAATAGATACAAACATGTGCAGAGAAATACGAAGCTCCACATATATTTTACGAACCATCAAACGACATGTGCTATGCTATGGCTGCGAAACCTGGACCCTAATTCAAGCCTCCGAAAACATATTAAACCCATTTGAACGGGAGGTCCTTCGGTCGGTGAATTTTCGGAGCAGTTTGCGACCGCAATAGATGGCGCATCTGGTACAACCATGAGCTGTACAAACTGTACGATGAGCTAGGAGTTTCGAGAATCGTCAAACTACAACGTCTACAATCTCTCTTTCAATTGCCCTAACCCCTTGTGAGGCATAGCGCGTCAACTGTTCCATGTGGCCCAGTTGACGTTTCGACGGCACAAACTGGTTTCGGAGAATGCAGTTGGCAGCATGCACCTCCTGCACTTCCATGGCCACGAACGTCGTCGTGGACGGGATTCGAACCCGAAAGTCTACAATGGGCAGGGCATGTACAATGGACGATGACCGCATTGAACGGACGACACATTGACGGAGCACGACTGCGAGAAAGGCCGATAGCTCGTTGAAAAGACTGCTGGGCTTCGGAAATTGGAGGACGCGGTCACTTGACCGAGATAATTGGAGGACAATGATCCAGGCGGGTAAAGCCCGACGTCGCGTGGGTTTGTAGCGCCACGATGACGATGATAAACTGCCATCGTGAAGGAAACACTGGAGTTAGTGCCACAGCTATTGATTGTAGCAAGTTGCTGTTCTTTATTGTGTTAAAATAGTTCGATAAGTTTCGGTTGGTGTTTTAAATGTTGCAAGGGATTTAAGTTCTTTTCTTTTCTATCGCAAATATGACAGAAACCATTACGACAACTAACGACTGCATGCGGACCTTTCATAACTAAATAGTTTAGCCAAGGTAAAATAGCAAAATTGCACAACCTTACTGAACTATTTAATCGTGGAACGATCGTTAGTAGGCGGCTCTTAAGGTTGAGCGGCTGAGCGACTATCGTTGGCGACTGTGAAAAAAAAGCGATCATAATGGAGCACTATTCGTGTGTATTTTTTAAGGTTTGGGCGATCGTCGGATGCTGGATATACTTGTCCGGATGTACATTCACATAAAGTACACACGATAGTCGCTTAGCCGCGTCTAGCAAAACAAACCTTTAGAATAATGATCGACTTCGTTGTATGTATTTGAATTTTTTTACAAACATGCCCACACAAATCTGTTAACTGAATATGTTCGAGTACTTACCATCAACTCTTCTTCCCGTACATTCCGTAACAACCAAAATGCATAGGATGCCAAGAATCATCAGAAGGTTTTCGCGAACCTTCTTCGTCGTGGCTGTGCCATCACAATGACCCATTTTTGGACTCCCAAAAGATCATGTGCAAGAAGAAATTCGGAAGGTCATAAAGACGGCAGGTTGCTGAGAATGAGATCACAATGACTGCAGTGCAGATGACGCCAACGATGGTTCTGGTGGACGCGTTGCTGTGGTAGCTCACTGGAATTGGTGATGTCGCAAACTGGTAATTCTGCAAAGAAAAAGGAAAAAAGTTAACAAAAAGAAATACCAAAAAAAGAAAGAGTATGCATTGCAAAAATTTACGTGCAATAACCACGAAGAGGAAGTTTTGATGTTTAATAAGTGGCGGCAACCTGTTTGATTGTTGATACCACTTTTTTTCCCTTGGCGGGCAGTGATGGATTCTTTCGTCACAAAGAGAGATCTAGATGAATTTATTGTTGCTTGAAGCAAGTGCCGTCATGGCATTTTTTGTGGTCGTTTCTTGTTTACGCAATTATTGCAACGAGCGCTTATTAATTTTTGGTTCAGACGCAGAATACGCAGAAAATTTGCAAATTCGCGGGCCGTGATCATACCAGTAATAATCAGGCAGCCTCTTACAGGATTACACTAGTAGGCTGTTTTCCGAACCTGTGTATAATTTGTGTTTTTTGTGCCCTTCATATTCAATTCTGCCTATCGAAAATTTTATGAAAATCTCCTTTGAATAAACAGAGGGCGGACCATAATTGCGGTGTTTAAAATTACGGATAGGAGCAATATCGACGTAATAATTCCTTGCTATGGTGATAGTACAGTGGCCTTTCCTATGAAATGTAAGGATTCAGTCCAACAATCCTGGCATGAGGTCGTAGTCCTTCGCAAAGCCTCATCTAAGGGCGCTACTTACTACCCTGTTCGCGATTCGGCGAGTCACGAGCAGAAGCTCGTTAAATTCCAAGTACTCGCCAATTCCGGGTACTCGCCAAATGCCGAGTGCCGAGCTTACGAGTATTAGTATAAAGGTCAAATTACAGTGATAGCTTCACGGTTTTACTTTTAGATATTGCGTCAGGGAACGCCGATTGCAATAGCTAATGAACGGGGCAACGGCATTTTGTGGAGTACTGGCGTTCGAGTGTAAGGTGAAAAGTTCTCGGCCTGACACAGAAATACCGTTACAATAAGCAAAAAATTTATGTTTCCTGCCTGGGTGCACGTGTCATTAGTTCGTATGACAAGTTTCAACTTGTTCTCTCAAGAAAAATTCATGTAAACACATTTTCGCAGAAGACGTCTTACGTGTTTTTCGTTAAAATGGAGAAACTTGAATATCATGCGGTCATCAAATTCTTCGTTTTGGATGGATTAACCCCTAAGGAAATTCATCCGAAGTTAACAAAAGTTTACGGAGACTCTGTTCCTTCGGTGTCAACCGTTAAAAAATGGGCAGCTGAATTTAAACGTGGTCGCACGTCCTTCGAAGACGACCCACGTGAAGGACGGCCAAAAATCGCAACCACACCGGAAATCATCGAAAAAATGCATGATATCGTGTTGGACGATAGGCGAATGAAAGTGAGTGATATTGCTGAGGATGTGGGGATATCGGAAGAAAGGATGCGAAATATCTTGCACAAAGAATTAGAGATGCGAAAGCTCTGCGTAAGATGGATGCTGCATTTGCTGAATGCCGATCGAAAGCAAATGAGCAAACGATTTTCGCAGCAATCTTTGTACCGATTCAATCGGGATCCAACCGATTTTGTGCGGCGATTTGTCACCATGGATGAAACTTGGGACCACCACTACACGCCAGAAAGGAAACAGCAGTTGAAGCAGTGGGTGGAAGCCGGTGGTTCAGCACCAAAAAATCGAAGTCGATCGCATCTGCTGGAAAGGCCATGGCCAGCGTGTTTTGAGATGCGAAAGGGATCCTGTTAATTGATTACCTTGAAAAAGGCAGAATAATAACATGCGAATATTACGCCACACTTCTTGACCAGCTGGATGCCAAAATTCGCGAGAAGAGGCCTGGCTTGAACAAGAAAATAATCATCTTTTACCAGGACAACGCACCTGCACCCAAGTGTGCGTTGGCGATGGGAAAACTACGGGATTTGGGGTACGATTTGCTCGACCACCCCCCCCCCCCCCTATTCTCCTGATTTGGCATCCTCAGACTTCCATCTGCTCCCAAACTTGAAGAAATTTGTTTCTGGGAAGCGCTTCGCATCCAATGAAGAAGTGAGAGGGCTGTAGATTAATATTTTCACAGCCTTCCAGACTCTCACTTCCGGGAAGGAATACTGATGTTGCAGAAACGCAGAACCAAATGTGTTGAAGTCAAGGGAGATTATGTAGAAAAATAAAATCATTTTTTAGCTGAAAATCGTAGTCTTTCATTGTCACGCCGAGGACTTTTCACGTTACCCTCGTATACTGTCACTCAGCTGTGCATTATTTATTGGCAAAATCTCCGATTATCAATAGAACAAATAGAAACGGAATCTGTCAATGCTTGAACCGCGGCAAAGTTGGGCGGCCCGTAGCTCAGTGGTTAGAAGCGTCAATCTGATGTCTCGCTACACCGACCGTTTCGAGATCAAATCCCCTCCACGTCGGATTGTGGCCACGGATGTTTGTGTTGTCTTCCCGCTGTGGTGTGGGGCGTAACAATAAGCCACAACATTTCCCAACTTGTCGCAGGTCGGCGGCTAAATGGGCAGGAGGTACATGCTAGTAACATGTATCGCCCGAAACCAATTTCTAAGGAAACATAAACTGAGCCACATGGACCAGTTGATGATCTATGCCTCAATAGGGGTTAGAGCAAATCCTAAGCTTAAGACAAAGAATAGAGATTGTTAACATGAAGTTGGACTCCATACACACTCCACTCCATCCTGCTTATTAGTTGCATATATGTTGGATTCCATCCGCACACGAAGGGGTAATGTTGAATAACAAGCATGTTAGTCATACAATAAAATGTTATAGACAGTTGTCATTGGAAGAGCTTTTTCAAGTGTTTTCGTCCCTATCCCTCTAAAGACGAATTTCATTTGAATTATTTGTGTCTCAATTAACACAGTGCTTTTGCTTAAATCGTATGAAGTTCCACCTCTAGTAGTACTTACTTTATGCTTAGAACGTGTAAATTTTCACGCACACCGATACATCGAGTAGGCACTGATGCCCGCCATTTCTGCTGTGAATGGATTCGATAACCATTTACTTGATACACACCAATTTTTCGTTCTAGTTGATGAAAATGTTTGTAATGAACCATATTCTGGTGCTGCTTCCACAGGCAGATCGAAGGCAGCACCTGATGAGTAGTGATCTGTCTTTGGTACAAAACCAGAAGCCGAGGGTCCCATTACACCTGGACCCCGATGCGGGCGCGAGGGCGTTTGTGCCGTCCGCTAACCCATCCATCTTTATCGCCCATTTTTTTTCTTATTATTCCCCATTTTTGCCTCCCACGTTTATGTTGTCTTCCCCATGGCTATGCATTTTTATTAATTCGTGAAGGACAGGGGTAACGTGCGGCGAAAACCCCACCTACGTCTCCCGAACTGAGCTACAGCAACCATAGGCCGCTGATTAGCTCGTCGATGGCATGGCCCGACCTTCACGATCATTATGCTACCTTAGGCTCCGTCCCCACGGGCATCTTCGGATGGCTACCAATCCGTCCGTTACACATGCTTCCGTTTATTGCTTCACAATCTGCGGAGTCTTATAAACTGGTTGTCCTTCAATTGGGCCCTGGTTGATGCGAGACATCCTTAATAACTCTCTCGTCGAAACTTTTAATAGACCATCCTTCCGTGGTCTATCTTTTGAGTTTTTTGTTTAGTCTATCATTTCGCCCAAAGAAAATGGCCTGATGGTCACTTATGAGTAAGCACGGAATACTAACAGACCATTTCATTTGGAACTACTCACGAAGGTGAGATCAATAATGGAAGCCAGTTATTGGTTCAGACATGCTCTGCTGGAAAGCATGACTTCCACATGTCAAAATGGCGGCTGCCGAATTAAATAAATAACTGGCCCAACAGTCCAATTTTTTGAACCATGGCCTCGCGATGAGTTAGCATCATCTCATTTTCTAGATCGTGACGGTATGTCTTGTACAGAGGCGTGTGATCAGCAACATGCTCAACTGAGTTATTTACCCCATAATATACTCATTTAACAGCTGAGTGGGCTCATTTTCCGACACGTAAATCCCCTTTTTTATCGAAAACTACCACATTCAGTAGGAATCGAACCGGGGCCCAGTGCGTAGAAGGCAAACGTACTAACCGTTGCGCCATCCGGACTACTGCTGCCGAATAGTTGACGATTATTCCGCTTGAATGACAGCGCATCGATAACTACCAAGCAGCAGCGGAACATTCCTGTTTCGCGAATATTAGGAGAATTCTTTCTATTGGATTTAGAGATAATCCTTTAAATTCCTTAATTGCGGCGCATTCCCACTTTAGGTAGTCCATTTCCGCTTTAGCTGGTAAGAACCAGAACCCACGCGGGGGGATTAGTAGGTCCTAAAGCAAATTTTTTTTGAGTTTTGTGAAAATTCTCTCTAATCGAATAGAGAGAATTCTCCTGATATTTGTGAAACAGGAATGTTCCGCCGCAGCGAACTCGACAAATTGTCAACTACCAACCAATGTTTAATTGTCCTTTGTATATTAACGTGATAACGTCTTTCAGGAGTATGCCAGGAAAATGTAGGCCGGAAGTGGAAATGCTTAGCAAATCCTTTGGAGATCACAGTGCCCTTGTGAATCTTGTGATCAATTTTCATTTGAAAGCTTGTTGCATATTCCAACCAGGCATTATCCTAAACCCTATCGAATAAATATTGTCAACGGCCAAACTGAGTTTTCGCTGTTGTAACTTTAGCGAACGTAAGTTTTGACTGGCATGTCCAATATACTGCCGCTGTCAAATTTCGATAATAGATACCTCGGGGTAAAACAAAATAAAAACTTTATAGAGAGAGATTGTGAAAAATTACATGAGTTCGGAATGGCGGCGTCTCAACCTGACTGACTGTTGTCAGTCGGGTAGTCAGAAGTAATTCTATCCAGCGATGCGTGCGCCGTATTCGTATTCAGTAACCGCCGAGTTCCGCTAGGATGGCAGCGCAGCGACTGACAACTAGTGTTGCCGCAGTGAACGTAGCAGCTTTCTACTACCAATAGTAGCCGCGCCACGGAGAACTTGTTAAATTGTATATTTTGCAACAGCGAAGCAACGGAAATTTTAATACCTAGGTTCTAATACACGAGACGCGTAAACCCGTCGAGCGCGTCAAATCTACGATACCCGTCCCGTGTAAACAGCAAACCGCGTAAACCCGACTTAAGGTTCTAATACACGTGACGCGTAAACCCGTCGAGCGCGTCAAATCTGCGATAGCCGTCCCGTGTAAACAGCAAACGGATTTACGACAACGCGTAACTTGTTAGTTGACGACGGGTCCCGACGGGTACTCATCTGCCGTTGATGGATCGATGAATCCAACAACAATTCATGTGTTTGTTGTTGGATTCATCAAAAGATAATTTCAGTACTCGCACATATGCTGTCGAATTGCAAACGCACCTCGTGTAAACACAAGGACGTGTGCATTATTTTAGCAGCAGCATAATTGGTTTCGATACCGGTATCTGACGTTTGGTCCGCGTTAACCCGACTTACGTGTAAACACTAGTCGCGTTTACGAGACTCAGGTAAAAATCACGCGATTGCGTATGCGCGTCCTGTGTATGAGAACCGTAAGATATCATAAATTTGATGATATGCTAAATTGATTACAGAATTGAATTTGACAGAAATTTCAGAATGCGGAGCACTGCCCAATAATGTAAGCCGACAGACTTTGAATAAAACGTTGATTTTTGAGAGTGGAACACATTAATTTTAGGTGCAAATATATCAACTAGTAGTCCATAAATCCTTGAATTCGAATACATTAGTTAGAAAAGGATACTCATAGTGGGCTGAGAGAGGAATGGAACTTACGGAATATGTTGTTTTCTTTTCTGTAAGCCTTGAATACAATCCGCCGTTAAATTAAAGGTGCCGTGAAATCAATCACGACACTTTTAGTTTCTGGACGAATTGTATATCAGGCTTAAATAGATTCAACCCATTTATACAGTCATCGATCCGAATTCGATCTCAGTGTCGATTCTTCGTTGGCTACAGTTATCGGTCCAGAATAGATTCCAGTCATCGATCCGGATTCGATACCACCTTGACTAGTCATCGATCCCAATTCGACTCCAGATCGATTCTACGTTGACTACAGTCATCGATTCTCCATCGACTACCGTCATCGATTTCGAATCGATTCCTGTCCTCCTTTTTGGTATCGCAAAAGTGGCCATGCCCATACAAATGTCTCCGACGTGTTTCCGATAAAGTCATCGATTCCTTAGTACAGGGGTCGGCAAACTCCGGCCCGCGGGCCAAATTCGGCCCGCCTCTGGTTTTCATCCGGCCCGCGAGTTAATATTGTTTTTGATAAGGAAGAATTAAATAGTTTAAAATCAATTTATTTTATCACAATGTAATGCGTTTAAGTTGAATTTACATCGATTTATTTGCTACATTAAAGACACAATTGGAATAATTATTCAAATAGCAATCCCTGTCCTATCATCCTCGGTCATTGGAAAAAACCGAACAGATAGTCTGCGGTGGGGTCTTTAAAAAACACCCTTGGATTTGATCGCTATGGGCGCTATCTGGCCCAGCGTATACAAACTATTGAGGCCTGCCCTAGGGACATTTAAATTCAGAGGCTTCGTGGCGCTAACATTACTATCTGTGCAGGTAATAATGTAGGCATTAGCATACATATGCACTCTTACCACAAGATCTTATTGAGGCCAGCTAAAGATTGCTTCGAGATCCTCGAATGTCCAGTTAACATCAATCGGTCATTAAAATTAGTTCACTGCTTATCCACTTAGCTCGGAAAAATTTAATATAGAGGATATATGAGTAGAAAAAGTATTTGTCCCATAAGGGCGCGAACTTCAGTCGACCGTATTTCCAGTGGTACATACTTCGAGAACTTTAGCTAGATGGATTAGTGACAGTGACAGACAATGTTTAAAAACAAACGAAATTGTTTCCTGAAATAAACGATTTTATTTGAGTATCGGTCAGTAAGTTTTCCTGAAGTTTATTGAATCTTACAGTCCATTTTATAGCTGCGTTTTTTCTTACATGACTATCCAGTGCAATTCAGTCCAACAACAATTACAACAACACGTTAACCTGAAACATCAATGGGGGTGAAACATTTCGTTACGCTGTATACGGAGGACTAAACTGAGCTGGCATATTTTCTATTTGTCTATCAATATAGAAATTAGAAATTCACATTTTACTGCCAAGTATTGCAACGGAAATCAAATCGTTAAAATTGATTTCCACCTTACGCAGTACGATTTTACGTTTTTCGGTGACGCCGAAAAAGCTTTGGTTATGATGCAGGTCTGTATTATGTACATAAGGCGGAAATACACTCAGGATTCATCCTCAATCATAACAATGCAAAAAATTAGTAAATTACTTGAATTTTCTCTCATTTCATTTTGACGAAATTGATCCAGGTTTGCGGTCACTTGCTCAACAAAAACACATTGATTTCGTCATTGACTTTGTGCGCAATAGATATGGATATCGAGTTAGGCTACTGCCGTGCAGGGTCATCGTAGTATGTGCTGATGAAATGAGACTGTGAATTTTCTTGACAGGCTGTCTTCATCTACGAAATTTTGCCGAAACTCTAGTTAGGGGATGGTCTGATAACCAAAGCCAAGAGCACTGGACTGCGATCTCAGTTTATCATGTTTTATTGATCCACTTGTGTCAAAGCTCAACATTATTCCTTCTTCAATTTCATTAATTTTGACTAGAGATCCGAGCTCAATATCCTTGCCCTATCATACAATATACCAATGGTTCAGCAATGGAAACATTTATTTTTATCTTCCGATCTCTATGAGATTCTCGATATTCAAAAATGAATGGCTGTGAAAATCAGCTTGAATGAGTTTAAGAAAATTACATGTTACTTTCAAACATATTGCCGAAAACTTGAATTTAAAACCCAAATAAGATAAATTAAATTTGACCATTCGCTGTAGTTACAACAACATACTAATGAAAATGCAATTCTCAAATATATTCCTAAGGTTGGAGTGTTGAAAAAAAAAATAGTTCCATATTTCAAAATCTATGTTACTGCAAAGAGAAGCTTCCATCTGTTCTTTATTGGTAACACTGATAAGCATTTGCATTTCGAATTTCCTATCCGGCCCGCTGAGTCTAAAATTTAAAAAATCTGGCCCTTTACAAAAAAAGTTTCCCGTCCCCTGCTTAGTAGACAGTCATCGATCTAGGACCGATCAAGTGTCAATTCTTGTCCGACTGGGAAGTAGTCTATGGCACGAAAGGAACAAATCTACTTTTGTGATGACTGCACTGACAAGCAGGAAAGAATTTTGGCGGTCTAAATGGA